>CM060889.1:14437500-15037500 GCA_030762935.1 Hymenopus coronatus | reverse complement strand
CAAACGGTGGATAACCATCGTCTTCTTGATTTTTCAAGACCTGACACACTGCCGATTAGGTCGAAAACTGTCCGAAGTCTGGCTATCAATAGATACTTTTGGATTCTGAGTTCATAAACGCTTTATGAGTTTGGAAAGCTTAAGGAGGTATTTGGTCATGCTGCAATTCTCTCGGGGAGCGTATTACCCATTGTTTGGCCTCAATTTTTTATAGTTTTGCTGCGTTCCAAAATTTGTTTATAAAAGTCTGTTTGAAATATCCGAACGGTTCCCAAGATTTACCCTTGTTAGAGTACGTGAATCTAAACATAGATGCGTCATTTTTATTTCCTCAGGCACATTCTTAAGTCGTTAAGTACTCTTGCTGTTGCTCAAGAAAGCTTATCGGCGAGTCATCCTTTTCTTCTAGAATATTATAATCCCACCTACTCCTATATTTTTTCTATTGAACTTGAATTTCTATATTTGCGCGAAATAAAGTTTCAGTTGGAATATCTATCCCGTTCATTACTCACACAACTTAAATCTACATATTCATAATTGTTTACGTCGTTGACATGCATATTTTGTGAGCTGTCAGTAGCTAAAGAGTTTGCATTCCGCAATGTGACTGTGTTTGCAGTTACTTTCATATAACAGTTCTCAAATATGCCTTTCAGTTCATCGTTAACTTTAATTAACTATTTTTATATTTTTCTTCCACCAAATCGTTGCCCACGGATTGCAAATTACTTTCTAGTTATTCCACTTTCTAAATATTTAATTCACCTATTCCTTCTTAGCATAACTGCATCACCAGTTACGCTAACATGAATGAGTTGCAGCTAGTGTTTAGTGTTTTCTATTTGCTTCTTAAATTCCCAGCTTTATTTACCTAAAGCTTCATTTAGTTTCTGCTGCAATTTACATTATTGTTGAATTAGAGCTATAGCTGCTTGTTGCACAATTTTCTGCTCCTGGTTATATATTTCTGCAATAAATGTTGTTAACTCCCCATTGAACTGTAAACTTGTTTTTACAAGCTTTCTTGGAAATTACAAATTTCTTCTCTATGCGTAAATATCAATTCCTGATGATTTAGCAGCATTTCCCTTTTGATTTTACTTAGTTCCTTATCTTGCTGGTCTATTTTGGCAACTACATTATCATTTTGAATCTCTAGTTTATGGTCTAGTTTAAAAAGAGCCTGCATTAATTGATTTAAAGATGGTTGAGTTTCTAACACTTGAATTTCTTGATGTTTTCTGTCTCCTCTTTCTAGTGCAGCTTCTCATGTCTGGCGCAGCAGCGTGAATTTGCGAGTGCACTGAGTTTGGTGAACCCTCCCACCTGCCGTTCCCTGACTGCTAAAGGACTTTGCTTTGAAATACTTTGTCATGTATTACATTTTCTACTGCAGAAAACATTGTGTCTGAACTGTCACAATTTACGTTAACATTAGCAATTCTGTTTCTAACCACTTTACCATTCCTTAACAGCATTAATTTGCCTACTGAAATGTTAAAATATCCTATTATGTTGGATTGGTCTGATCTGCATTCACTCTAAAATTCTCGTAGCGGTAGTCCTTGGTTTGAGTCCGTTGCACTGTGCCCTTCCTTTCAAATTTCTTAAAGCACTTTCACTAGATGCTCCTACATTCGTGACCCTACTATAGTTCTGCACTGGAATGTCATCACCAGCCGCCAGCTGCTGTTTCCACGTTGCTGAAGTCCGTCATTCGTCTCTGGTTGTCAGCTTCTTCATCGCAATATTGCACTTGTTCTCCCTTATAGTCTCGATTTCCGTCTTCCTAACTTCGTCGTCACCTGATTTTTATCGTGTTATTCCGAACTTAGTCGTGCCATTTATACGCGTCAATTCACATAATTATTATCGTCGCCGTAACTACTATAATCAATAAAGTTTTACCTTTTCTATACGTACTATGTACATAAACCCAAAAATTCGATACCAGGAATATATGTTTTGAGACCCGAAATCCAAAAAAGCATTTTTAGAAAAATGTCCATGTGTGTGTGTGTGTCTGTGGGCAGCATAGCTCAAAAACGAAAAGACCATTAAATACCAAACATGGTATTTAAGTTTGGTAGCGTCCGAGGATGCGACACGAGGATTTTCAAAGAAATCCCCCATCCCATTATAGAAAAATGTTCAAACATGTTTATTTTCTTAAAAATGGCTATAACGATTTTGATTAAAATATCGTACATTAAATATATTTACCTGACATAAAATGTATATCTTGAATTTTCTGGGAATAGTCTCTGAAGACTACTTAATTCTGGATGAATTTTACAGAATTTTGCATAGCTGTTAAACCGTAAGAGATGGATGAAAACTTAAATCACAAAAAATGTAGAACACGTTAAAACAAACAATTTATGTTACATACATTTTTTCTTGGAGTTGATCGTTTTTGAGATATTTCAAGCTTTAGATTTCAGCTTTGAAAAACATACATTTCTCATACAGGAATTTGTCAACTCCTGTCCATACAAGCAATGCAACTTCAGTCACATAGCAACCAGCTTTTTGACTATCATTTTAATCTATGGTATTTCGCTTCTACTAACAAGGAAGCAAGTAATAAGACTATTTCTGCTAATTTTATCTCGATTAGATGAAGTAAATAGAAAAAATAGTTGCAGAGATGTAGAGAAAGCCATGTGAATGGAACACGTGAATGGAACACACTAGATTTTTTTATTACTGTTACTTACTTGGACGATTAGTCAAGATCTCTGGTCATCAGCGTCAGGTGGACAGCTTACCTGCAGCGCTGGTAAATTTCTTCTTGACTAGCTGTTTCTGGAGACTTAGTTGGCGAGTGTTAATTACATTTTGGATTTTTTCTCAGGGTTTGTATCTCTCTCAAGGGATTGTTGAGTCTCAGAGCGTGTCGATAAGTTCAGAATGAAAGTTCGAGATCTATTTAAGTTTCAAACTTTAATGTTGGTAAGGTGTTGTCACTTATTATTCTGACGAACAGACACTTACAACATTACGAACACGATGCGAACTTCACGTTCCTGAATGACCAACACATTTCAACAAGACTTAGCATGGTTTTTCGTGAGCTAGCCGATACAGCGTGTGACTTCCATGACTTAAGTGACCTTTTTGGTGCTTTCGGAATAGCGCGTTCACTTGGCCTACTTATTAAAATTGCTTTACTTTATTGGATTACTTCAAATTTTAGCTCAAATTCTTCTACGTCACCCTGTGACGTATGTTTTTTCAATGTGTTCCTTGAATCATATGACTAAGAAAGACGTTTAATATAACACCAGTCTCTCCCTATTTACAAGACCTTCTTGCACTAAACTCAGGCTTTTATTGCTCTGATAAGGAATATTTAAAATCTTCGCCTTTCTTTATTGCTCCCTTCGCACAAATACAGTTTCTGGAGTGAAATTCCCTTCGCTCCTAACAAGTTATACTGAAGTTTCTGTTCCATTAAAATAATATTTCAAATATATTAAACATCCCTAAATTAAATTATAAACACACCTGTATATATAGATACATACTAAAATTAATTATCACATAAAAAGAATGCATAAGGTGTTTCCAGAATTAGTGACACGATAAAATCTTGGAGAAGAAATCGTGCTAATACAGATATATGAACTTATATGGACTCTGAGAATTTATTTATAAACAGTTGATAAACAAATCAAATCAAAGAAATGTCATTCACGTTATTGATATATTGATCATGTCACCAATTCTGGAAACACCTTATGCATTCTTTTTATGTGATTATAATTAATTTTAGTATGTATTTATTTTGGCTATTAAAATATTTTAAGATATATACGATATCGTATTATAAGGTCTCTTAAGTGCTATGGATATAGTGTTCTAATTCTGGACCGTTAATATATTATTTCGTCCAAGTCTAGCTAATTTTTCGAGTACTTTTGCGTCTTCCACTATAGTACACTATTTCCTAAATTAACTTAAAATTTTTTTGATATGTAGGTGCACATGTGTTGTACACTACAAATACTTGTTTTCTGTAACATTATTTTCCATAACGGGATAATCCTTCAACGGCTTCTTATACTTCAAGTACATGAATGAATATCTTTGTGAGAAAGGATATTGGCTTTAAAAAAATTGAAACAGTCAAATTCAATTTACAGTTTAGTCTTAGTATTAAGTAATGTCCGAATTTCTGTCTTTTTCTTGAAGTTTATATGGTAAACGTGAATGGGCCGCCCGTAATGTGTATAGTTTAAGGGTACTCTGTACTTAATTGTGAGTTGTGGCTCTTTAAATGGAGTGGTGTCTGTCCGTCAAAAAAGGCTGTGATAGATTCTAAAAGCGTCAAAGCAAATAATTTCATCGAATTGAGCTATTGTGTTCCTGAAAACAGTGGAAGTTTTTATCACACGATAAAAATTAAAGGTGGGGTTTACAGTAAACTAAAACAGCATTATTGTTCTGACAGAAAAAAGAAAAAAAAAAAATAGACAAAGGTTGATGTGTTAGACCCACATGATATTGTCTACCTCTATTCTTACAAAAGGTTACTTCATATACATAATGCTGTTTGAAATAAACATTGATAAAAATTGTCTTCTTATCATTTGCTTCCTTCTAAGCGGAAGGGGATAAACTAATTAACCAGCGTATATAAAATCTTTTAAAAAACTGGTCGTTATGTGAACAATTAAAATGTGGTTTGCTTTGCAAAACAAACGTGTAATGAAACGAAAGTTTACTTACCGTTTTACTAAAGTTAAGTAGTTTAAAATTTAAGCTTATAACAAGGGATATCTCGAAAACGGTGAACATTACAAAAAAATGATAGGACATAAATTTTGAGTTATCACGAAGTCCACATTTTTTGTGTAGCAAGTTTTTGTCTATCTTTTGTGATTTACTATTTGTGCGAAATGCATTTATAATGAAAAAGTTTTTAGAAGCTATTCTGAGAAAATTCAAGATATGCACTTTATTAATTATGTAAATATCTTATACATGATCATTTTGGTCAAAATCGTGACACCCATCTTTAAATGTGAAAATCTTTGTTCTATACTAAAACACTTAAGTTTTATTTTTAACGGTATTTTCGTTTTTGAGCTTTGGTGTTTACAGATACACATACACACATACATACACATGAACAGTTTTCTAAAATTGTAATTGGATACAGGGATCTCAAAACATATTTCGGTGAAAAGCCCACGTCGAAGTTTTGAGTGACACAATACCTTATCTACGTACTATATGCATAGTGCATCTACAGAAAGTAAAACTATTAAAGAGAAAAATCTGATGTGTTCCATTCACATTACTTTCTCTACATCTCTGCAACAAATTATTGTTAAAAAGCTAATGCTTTTATTTATTTAAGGCTAATCGAGAAAAAATTAACAGAAATAGTCTTACTACTTGTTTCCTTGTAACTAGAAGTGAAATAAAGGAGTATACTAGGTTAAAGTGCTGGTCAAAAGCTGATTGCTATGTGATTGTTTGTACAGACAGGAATTGAAACATTCTGTATGAAAAAATTATAATTAATGTTTTAAAGCTGAAACCAAAAGCAAAGAATATCTAAAAAAAAAAAACCATCAACTTCACGAAAAAAATATATAATATTAGTTGTTTGTTTTAACGTACTCTACATTTTTTGTTTAGTAAGTTTTTGTCCGTTTTTTACGGTTTAGAAGTTATACAAAATTTCGTAAATTGATCCAGAATTAAGTAGTCTTCAGAGGCTATTCTCAGAAAATTCAAGATATGCATTTTATTTTTCAGGTAAATGTCCTTCTAATCGAAATCGTTAGGGTAATTTTGAGAAAATCAAAATGTTCGAAAAAAGCTCCATGTAAAGGGTAGTTGGGTGTGCGGGGATTTTCTTGAAAATCTTCGTGTCGTATCCTTGAAAGATACCAAACCTAAATACCAAGTTTGGTTTTTAACGGACTTTTTGTTTTTGAGCACAAACACACAGACACAGACATACACACCGACATTTTTCTAGAAATGCTTTTTTTGAACTCAGGGGGTCCCTAAACATATATTTCCGATGAAATCTCGGTAATGAATTTTTGGGTGCATTGTAATAGCTTATCTATACAATATATACATACTACGTGTAGAAAAAGTAAAAAAAAATACAAAAAAAGGTACAAAAAATTACGCCTATATTATTTCCTTAATCCAGTTAATCCATGACTATTATTCAATTAATAATTATGCACCTTGCATATTCCACTCTGCATTTGAAATTCAAGTTAATAAAACGAAGTAGCTATGTGTAACATAGGCCTTCACACTGAAGATCTTCATTCATTTGATTGTCATTTTCTCAAGCTTATGCAGAATTGAAGATATCACATTGTATCCTGGTGCAGTCGACGAAGCATGTTTTTCTTATTCTGTTGTTGATGCAGGCCTCACACAGCAGAAAGCTTTCCTCCACAATTAATGACTATTGTACTATCGCTACGCATTCTTCGTTACTGTACAGCTTCATTACCTTAATGTTGAATGACGAGAGAAGGAGAGCTTTTATACGCAAAAAGAGGGTTATTCTGAACACCTATTTCTCAAGATCTATAACATAGTATTACTCGAAACCACTAGAAACAGGTACATAATTGGTACTATAATATGAATTACATACGTAAACACCAGCAGGCGGGAGCTGGAGTTGAACTTTGTACCTCATTATTAGAAACCCCAGGTCTTAACTACTCGTTCACAAAGTACAACTACAGATATGTATATTAAAGCAGCTACTTAACAGATAATCTTGAGATTTACAATTCATAAATGACGATACGCATTATTATTATTATTATTATTGTTATTCCTATTTAATATAGTGATTCTATAGTAGAGATCTTTTACCATCCTCATATTGCCATATGCTTTGCCTATTCCAATAAAATAGTCGAGCATTAGGAAAAACTGGTATAATTCTGTTTATCATACGTAATGATTATAATTTTTACTTCCTCTTTGAAGATTTTGAGGAAAATACACCCACCCCAAACTACCCTTTTCATGGAATTTTTGTTTTAAAATTTGGATTTCCTCAAAACTGGCTGTAAGGATTTTGATTAAGATATTTACCTGACAAATAAAATGTATATCTTGAATTTTATGTGAATAGCCTCTGAAGACTATTGTGGGTGAATTTTACGTAATTTTTCTTAAGTGATGGACAAAAACTTACCACATAAAAAATATAGAGCACGTTAAAATGCACAATTTATAATATATACATTTGTTTCACGGAGTTGATCGTTGATTTTCCTTGTTTTTGGTTTCAACTTAAACATTTTTCTCATGCAGGAATTTGTCAACTCGTGTCCATACAAACAAAGGAACTTCAGTCACATAGCAACCTGTTTTTAACTATCACTTTAACCTATGGTACCCCCTTATTTCTCTTCTACTTACAAGGAAGCAAGTAATAAGACTATTGCTGCTATTTTTTTTTCTCGGTTAGCATGTAGTATATAGAAGCATAAGCTTTCTAACAATAATTTATTGCAGAGAGGTAGGGAAAGTCATGTGAATGGAACACATCAGATTTTTATTGAATTCCTGCACCCAGATATCTGGCCATTATTAAATCATTGAAATTTGTTAAAGTTTATCTTGCTTCCCTTGCCTTCTACAGTGTTTGTTCTTTTGGGCTATAGGCTTATGTATATTTTTTACGATCCTCCTATCTACAGATTTATTTTTTTCCATTCCGTAGTCTGGTCGGGACTCCGGTGCTGTATACCCTACTTCTATTTATTTACTTTTTATCTTTGTCTGCTGTATCATTACTGAATTGCTGTTTCCTTCTGATACACACACATACAAATATATAATACCCATGCACAAGGCTGGTCCCAAACACACGATCCCCTGCGCTACGAAACACCAAAGTGAGACGCCTTAGCGAGTTCGGCCATGGGGACGGGCAACATATTCGTAGTTTATATGTGTATTTCTCCATGTTTTATTAATGCACCTATTCGGCTGCCGTCTTCTGTTTGGCACACATCATAAAACAAAGTTGGAAATTTTTATAACGGAACATTGTCTTAATATGTTTTGTTTTCGGTAAACTCTGTCATTCAGTTCTTAGTGCTCCTTTTATTTCAATATCTGTAGCTTTTCCGAATTCCAATTATCACTTCATTTTTTTATGTTCATGTTTGGACTGTGGGCGTCAACAATTTATCTAACCTGTTGTTTTACGTGAGACTTTTGATACTTGCAAAATATCCCGGGTGTGGATACTTGCAAAATATCCCGGGTGTGCTTCTTCTCCTCATCAGCTTTCGATGATTGTATGTGATTCTCATGCATCTCTGGAAATCGTTGGTCTTACACTGTATGGATTGGAAACGAGACAAGCACTTGTACTTTTGTGCTATAAGAGCGAGGCACCGGAATATTATCTGGTCACGAAGTGCAATTCGCAATTTTCTTGCCAATAGCAAACCGGTTTTACTGGCCGTCAGGACTTCACACTCAAAATTTACAAGTATTTCCGGACAGCAGTTACAGAGCCCAGTGTTACTGATACCAGTTCAGCAGCAGAGGATTTCAGGGTGGTTGTACGGAGAGCCGTATTTTTGGATTGGCATGCGGAGTGGTCGGCTCTCCGTGGTAATAAGCTGCGAGAGGTGAAGGACCTTCCTATCAACTGGGTAACCTCCTCCCGTTTATCCCGCCGGGAGGAGGTAGTATTAGCTCGGCTACGACTTGGTCATTCTTATTTTTACTCAGTTGCCTTGTTAAGCGCGAACCTGCTCATGTCTGTGCGCTCTGTGGGGAGGCACAATCAGTTCGTCTTGTGTGGTCACCTAGCACACATTCGATTACCTCTGGGCATGACAGCTTGGCGAGGTCCTGGCATATGATCCAAGAGCAGTGGACAGGATTTTTAAATTTTTAGCACAAGTTTGTCTTACATTGAAATATTAGTGTCGAGTCGGATTTATAACGAAGCGGATTCTTTAACTTTTAAATAACTCGTTTTTACTTTCACCAGCCCCGTATGTACAATATACATAGGGATAGAGAAGTATTGTATTCCACCAAAATATTCGATGTCGAGATTTCACCGGAAATACATGTTTTAGGACCTCCTGAATCCGAAAAGGAGCATTTCCAGAAAAAGGTCAGTGTGTGTGTGTGTGTGTGTTTGTGTGGGTGGGTGTGTGTGAGAGAGAGAGAGTCTGTGTGTCTGTGAACATGATAACTCAAAACGAAAAGTAGCTAAAATACCGAACTTAGTATTTAAGTTCAGTATCTTCCTGGGATGCGACACGAAGATTTTGAGAAAAATCCCCCCACCCAAACTACCCTTTATATGGAATTGTTTTCGAAAATGTTTATTTTCTTAAAAATGGCTCTAAAGATTTTGATTAAAATATCGTATTTTAAAGATATTTACCTGACAAATAAAATGTATATCTTGAATTTTCTGGCAATAGCTTCTAAAGATCAGTTTATTCTGGATGAATTTTGCTTAATTTGACATAACTAGTAAACTGTAAGATATAGACAAAAACTTACTGTACAAAAAATGTAGGCCTTGTTAAAATACACAACTTACGTCATATGCATTTTTTTCGTGGAACTTACCGTTTTGAGGTATTCATTGTTATTAGTTTCAGTTGTAAAGTGCTCATACTTTTCTCGGACGGGAGTGTCCGTTTTTCTTTTGTTCTATTCCTGGCCAAGAAAAGAAGCGATTTGTAATGACAATCTCCTAACGACAGCTTTTAAAACATTTGACTATCGATTTAGCCTAGTGTATTCCCTTATTTTCTCCCTACTTATAAGGAACTAAGTGCTCAATACATCGATTATCATGGTGTAGAAAGAAGAATAATCTTATGTAAGAAGTTTGTAGAACTGCTAGAGAAAGTCATGTAAATGTAACACATCAGATTTGTATTCTTTTAGTTTTAATGTATCAGTTTTATACCCTTTTAGCTCTACTTTTACCTGTTTTTTTCTTTTTAAATTGTGTTTTATTACTGTTTATTGTTAAGTTTTTATCATAAGGGCTCTAATGACCTCGGCAGTTGCCACCCTTAAAGATAATCATCATCTCCGGGCAGGGTATCTCACTATATCCTCAGAAATTGAACTTTGACTGAAGCCAGTCATTAGATCTACAACGCTTAACCTCTTATCTACACACTTATATAGAATAATATTTTAAATAGTATGCTGAGCAAAAAAGTAGTTTTCTGCATCATCGTAACACACAATTAAAAGCAGTTTTATTGCAATATTTGCTTGCTAGAGTGACTAGTGTTTATAGTAAAATCACGGTTTGCTCTAAGCTACAGAATAAGGGACTGCTGGCTCACTTTTATTACATACCAGTAAAATAACCTTTTTCTCTTTTTGTTTGTTTGCAATTTTTTTATCCGTACGTTCTCTGGTCCCCTTTTCTTCTTTCTCTTCGCACCTCGTTTGTACTGCAGACGTATTAATTAAATTTACGCAAATCTGACCCATGTTGGAGTTTGCTGTACGTCAAGCTACTCACCAGACCAAAAGCAACTGCCTGTGCCAGCGGTGACTAATGTTCCGCACGAACGGCTAGCATTTCCAAGCCTGACAAAGATGTTCTAATTTTATTATTTTAAAAATTGGACTTGCGCGCATGGAGTTTGATCTGATAACACCTCCTGTGTAGTATGACACATGATTTTGTAAGTCTGTTACTGTATTTATGCCCGAATATATATTCTTTCGGTAAGTTTTTTAGGTAGAATAAGAGAAAATTTCAGCACATTCTGTCAGGGAATTAGGAGTCATCAGCAAATAATGATAATGATGGATAGTCAGACTGAAAAACTGTCCTACACACGGCTTGTGTGAAAAAATACTTAATCCAATACCAATTGACCATAATAGCTGGCTATACAATGAATCCTGGGACTTTAGTACTTATACCCCCACCGCTGAATCCTTACACTTGACAGTTCGGAGGGTTTCGCGTAAGGTTGGCTATGCTGCCTTTGCGGCGTTGCCAGAGTAAATAGTAAACAACAATTGTTGATTACAAATGTCTCTATCGTGTGTAAACAGTGCACATAGTAAATGAATGCCGATTAATAATGAGACTAATTCGTTATTATTGATATTAATTGAAAATAACAGTGATACTGTAACGTAAGTAGCATAATACGTATTTACGACAATATTGAACAAAAATGCAAAATAACGTGTTACAATGAGAGAAAGGTTAAACAAAGTCATTTTCACCGGTTTACAATTTTAATGGCTCAATTCCATCCATGTCTCCGTCGTCATCATTCTCGGAAGTATCACGTCATTGTCATCAACATCGTTGTCACCAAGACATATCATCAGTGGTTCACATTCACTGATGATTCCGTCTAACTCCTGTGCTTTTCGTATTATTTTGTGCACATGATTCACTTTCTATACCTCCCCGCAAAAGTTTATTCTCTTCTATAATTGTGAAAGTCTTATGTTCCCTCACGTACAAACAAACACCAATAACACTATCAACAATAGTAATAAATATAAATAACTACGAATAATACGCATTTTGTATAGAACAGCTTAGAACATGTGTTAGGAATTCACAAACTGACCACATGGTTGGAAATATCCAGACTTTGCAAGGTGCAACCTATAGATCCGTTTTCGTTGTCTGACCCACCGACCGAAATGCTGCTTTGTGATTGGTTCAGAAAGTCAAACGGGAAAAAGCGTTTCATCTGTTTTCTGTGGATGTACTCCTAATTGTCAAGTGCAAGAATTCAGTGGCAGGGGTATACAACATTATAAGTCGCCATTGGGGTTGTCACCTCAAAATAATTTGAGAACACGTTGTGGTTTACCTGGAAACGTGGTTCAAAACCCGGCTATGGCATTCTGACTGTACCTATCCAATTCCTGTCCTACGCACGGCCTTTGTGAAAAGGCAATTCATCCAATAATAATAATAATAATAATAATAATAATAATAATAATAATAATAATAGCACTCATATTATCTTATAATTCACCCATGAAATTCTATCGAAGCTATTCTGCTGACACTAATTAAAGTAATATAGAAAAGCTTTGATAAATAGGAACACTTATCTTCTGTTTTTCTCTGCTATTACATATCTAATGCTGAATTGGGTACAAACATTTGATATCGAGATTTCATCGGAGATATATGTTTAGGAGCACCAAGAGAGAGAGAGAGAGAGAGAAAGAAAAGGCTGTTTTGAATAACATTCACACAACTTTCTACACCCATTACCGTTTGATTTGTTGTTGTATGTTATAGTATTATAATATATTTGTGATTATATTATCAATATTGTTCATCACAATACACATGTTTGTATACAGTTGTTTAGACTTAGTCTACATAGAATTGGTCACGTAAAATCTGCTGGATAAAATATTAAATCTTTATAACCTAGGCCGGTTGAACAAAGGCAAAACACAAGAAAAAGAAACGGAACAACTGAAAGAAGCTCATTTTTAGTACACTCACTCACTTAAAAAGAAATTAAATAAACAACTTGATTAAACAGTGAATAAGTTAAATAAATCTGGTATCTATCAAATAAACTGAAATGATTGTGTAAAAGTTTACAGAACAAAGAGAAGCTTAAAACATCGTCCTATGGAACATCAAAGAAATATTAAATTAAAACAATTGGATAAATCAGCAATAGCCAATAATTTCCGAAATACCAACTACGAAATGGGGCAGGAAATCAAATTATTGAAAGCCACTAATACTTCTTTAGAGTTGAATATTTAGGAAAAAATATTCATTCTTAGTAATAGCAGTAATGTAGTTAACTTTGAAATACCACCAGCATATGTAATTTTAAAAAGTGTAGAAACAGCTGAAAGTCAAGCTAAAGACACAAAACTAGCCAACAGTTCCGAGATGTCCCACCAGAGGTCACCAGGGACTCGAAAGAAGAAGGCAGATGTCAATAATGTCCGGCTTCTACCACATGATGCCACTACTATTAGTCAGGCACCTGTATTAGATGTCGAAGCTGCCCAACATCCTGCAAACCCCACAATCCCGTCAGTACGTGGTAAAGTTCTCTCCGAGAACAGGGAGGGACACGTCTAACACTCCTCGGGCTGCCCAACATCCTGCAAACCCCACAATCCCGTCAGTGCGTGGTGAAGTTCTCTCCGAGAACAGGGAGGGACACGTCTAACACTCCTCGGGCTGCCCAACATCCTGCAAACCCCACAATCCCGTCAGTGCGTGGTGAAGTTCTCTCCGAGAACAGGGAGCGACACGTCTAACACTCCTCGGGCTGCCCTCAGCCTGCCAACTGTCGAGAACTACCTCAGACGTCTACTAACCTGCAAAAGAGTATGACAAAGAAGGTTGTCGAAACGCGTCCAGTGTAACATCATCTACACCATGTCCAAGTGGAGCACTTGTTGGAAATAGATGTCAAAATTTGAATATAAATTGTGTGTCTTAATGTGGCCTACATTTTTTGTGTGGCGAGTTTTTGTATATCTCTTACGGTTTAGCAGTTATGGAAAATTCCACAAAATTCATCAAGAATAAAGTAGTCTTCAGAGGCTTTTTCCAGGAAATTCAAGATATAGATTTTATTTGTCAGATATAATATCTTCAATATACGATATTTTAATAAAAATCTTTAGAGCTATTTTTGAGAAACTCAAAAATTTCGAGAATAGTTCCATGTAAAGGGTAGTAGGGATGGGGGGATTTTCTTGAATATCTTGTGTCGCATCCTTGGAAGATACCAAACTTAAATACCAAGTTTGGTATTAAAGGGTCCTTTGTTCTTTAGCTATGCTGTCCACAAACACACATACACGCACACACCAAAAATGTTTTTTTTTTTTTGGATTCAGGGATCCCAAATCGTATATTTCCGGTAAAATTCTCTGTATCGAATTTTTGGGTGGAGTGCAATACTTTCTTGATACACTATGCACGTAGTACGTATAGAGAAAGTAAAACTATTTACTTGAAAGTGAAGTTTAACTTAACCTGCTAACTGTAGCAAGTTAAGGGTAGTCGCTGGAAGATCAAAAACCACATGATGGATGGGAAAGACTGACATCCGCTTGATATCCTATGGATTTATTTTTTATTTTGATGGGGAGATAGGGATTCATACATATTAAGGAAAACTATTTGGAAGTACATAGAATAGAAAAGAAACATTACCTGTACATCTATCTCCTCCGTATCCCCCCGTGACTTTTATGTCACGGTTGGCAGTGCATAGTTTATTTATTTGACATCTTCCGCGAGCCCAGCAGAAAGTTCTGCTAAGAATGGTAATCACTCGGGTACAAAGAAAGTAATTACTGAGTTTGTGTAATTGCGTTATTTATTCAAATATCATCTGTATTGTGACAACTGCACCACCCAAATACGCTTCCATTTTTCTTGTTTCAAATTCACTAAGTTTCATGCCATAAGTTTCCGCAAACTTACAGGGCCAATACTAGACGCGGTCCACACCAAAAGCACTCGACCAAGATAACTCCACCATATATTCATGCAATCAGCTCTATATAAATCACCCGATTCTATTTGACTGTGTTAGTGTAATGCCGAGCTGATAGAAAATCAAGATGTGCTCTATTTAGTTTTTTGTCCTTTAGGACATTGATAGACGATACAATAGTATTGTTTGTTCCATGCCTAAGTTCTAGCTCAGCTCAACGTCTCTGATGTTTGCAATTAAGCTTCAATGTAATTCATGTAGGTTTTAAATACAAACGTCTTATTCATAGGCCTATGTATTGTCTGCAATTGATATGTTCGTAAATACCAAAAGGAACTGATGTTGTGGCTGAAGTTTTTGTAATTAATCCAAGTCAAAGAATGGCATTTGTAGTATTTCATATTTGTTGTCTCCTAGCAACACATTTAATTAAGGCACAAAACTCCACTGAATTAGAGAAACTGTGTCTCGAGTATCAAGAACTGAAGAGTATACCGAAGCAACAGTATACGCAGCCTTGGTCCTTTTCCAAGCCACACGAGCATTCCTCCATTCCTACTCGTCCTGGTATCCAAGTATGGAAGTTGCAAAAGAACCATTTTGATTTCTCTAGCAGATATACACACATATACAGGGTGATAATGAACTACACCGAAATGATTTGCGAGATTGTGCACGTGACTGATATGCTATTTGAGATCGGCGATGCATGCTCCCCGGATAAACATAACGCAGCTACATAGCGTTAAACGTGTGGATATCCGGTGCTGATAAGTCGGTATCAAAGCAAAGCAGGTTGAAAAAATTGCTTAGAATGTCTTTATAACTACGGTTCGAGTATAGAATATCGATTTTTAGCAGCTCGTTACTAGGGTTCTCAAGATTTAATGTCGCAAAAATGTGTAAAATTTCGAACTAATCGCTTAACAGTGCGACACTGAGCATTCATTAACTACGTTTGAGTTATGTAGCCTAATCTGGAGGCGTTTTTTCAACTGCTCTGGTGGCTTAATGGGTAACACGGGAAGCGGCTGTCACAAAGGTCACGATTTCGATTCCTATCATTGAGTAAATGTTTTTTATTATTATTCTTTTCATTCCAGACGAAGTGCCGCGAAACGTGGCGTATTGGCACTTCAGAAATTTATAACCGTTATTTCGAAATTTCAATAAACAGGTTATAAATCTCCTATTTTAAATTACTTATTTAAGTAATCTACATATTATGCGAAAATATTTCGGTATAGTTGATTAACAGCCTGTAGATAGAAAAGCTGTTATATGGCACCCAAAATAAGGTGAGTGGAAACACACATTTTGAGCATTTTAGAGTAGGATCCATTTGCGTAAGTTTGTGTGTGTGAGTGAGTGTGTGTGTCTGTGGACAGTATAACTAGAAGACAAAAACTCTGTTAAATGCCAAACTTAATAACAAATTCAGCAGGTTCAAAGGATGCGACACGAAATAAAAAAAAAAAAAATACCTCGACGCCAAACATAGAAAGTTTGTTTAAATTTTATGTCAAATATGGCTCCAACAATGATGATTGAAGTACCATATATTAAAGCTGTATAAATAACAAGTAAAATATAAATGTTCAATAATTTTATGGAGTGGACTCTGAGGTCCTGTTTACTCTGGAGGAATTGTGCATAACCTGCAAACCGTAAGAAAAAACCCACAAGAACTGTAGATTTTGTTAAGAGAGACAAATTATATCATATGCATTTTTGTGTAGTTAACTATTTTTGAGATATTCCTTGTTTTTGTTGCAATTTTAAAACACTTAAACTTTCTCAAACAAAATTTGTCTTCTCTTGTTCAATTGTCTTACTTCTAGACATACAAAAACCCTAATTTCAATCACATAGAAACTAGACTTTAAAAGATCTGACAATATCTTTTGCTACCATATTTCCTTATCTGCTTTCTACGTTTAAGCAACTCCAATGATCATCTTGACTATCGTAGAGTAGATAAGAAAAAGTTTTTTAGGAACAGTTCCCGACAGAGTAGGTAGAAAAAGTCATGAGAATGGAACACAATGAATTTTTACTTTCTCTAGCACATATGTACGTTGTACGTATTTTTATTATAGTGTATTAAGTGCTGTGAAAGTAAATTTAAAGAACTCTTATGATTAACCAAAGGTATTTTTTAATTATTGTATCTTGCGTATCACAGTAGGATGGGAATTCGGAACCAAAATTTCACGGAAAATATATGTTTTGGGAACTCCTGAAAAAAAAAAAAAAAAAATAGATTCCAAACTAGATATTTCTGTTATTCCAAAAATCAGACGCCCCATACTATTCTTTACATGAACACGTTTATAAAAACGGTTCTTGAGAGTTTCATTAAGGTTTCGTATAAAAAAGATGTTTACATTGAGCATAAAATGTATATCTTAAATTTTAAGGCTGATTTGCATTACTGTTAAACTATTATGTTTTACTCTGTAAAAAATATGGATATTCATAAAGCTCACAATTTATGTTGACTTTATTTGTGGAGTTAGTCATATCCGAAACGTTCCTGGGGATTGGTATCAGTTTTAAAATACTTAATGCTTTCCTCAAGCGGGAAGGCATCAATCATTTCATATGTGTTTTGTTTTACTCCTTTGCCATGCCAAGAGAACCTTAGAGCGATAGCTTTTATAAGATTTCACTTACACTGTAGCCTATTGTATTACCTGATTTCCCCTACAAGGAAGCGCATAGGGGTAGTCTTTGATACTGTTTATCTCAATTAATAAGGTAGTATGGGAAGAAAAGTGATGGAATTTGTAACTGGTCTAGTTGCTTTTTCACACAAACCGTGTGTATGACAGGAGCTGAATCTGTAGAGTCAGACTGAAAAATTCAATCGCCTAGCCGGGATTTAAACCACCGATCTCCCGATCTCTAGCCGGTTGTTCTGCCACTGAGCTACCATGGCAACATACCGGCATAGCTTGAATTTCTCAACTGACACGCATGTTTCCCTGTAAACCACTAAGTCATCTCAAATTATTTTGAGATAACAACCCCAATGGCGACTTACAATGTTGCAAGTGCTTCAAACCCACTATTCATAGTATAGCCAACTATTATGGTCAATTGGTATTGGTTTAATTGCTTTTTCACACAAGCCGTGTGTAGGACAGGAGCTTGATAGGTAGTCAGACTGAAAAATTAAATGCCAATGGAATTTATTGCAAATAATGAATACTGATTACGTTGCTAAAAACAAGGTTTTTATCACGCCAGGGAGAAAGGTTATCGCTGATTGGTTTTCGCTGCGTGGCAATCTCGCCCATCTGATTCTGCACGAATACAAGCTTATCTGACTAGAACTGTTGGCCTTATGTGAAGCGGATTACTGTAGCTCTGTTTATAGAACATATCGGAGTGCTATGTTAAATTTTTATTAACTATTATCCAAACTGAAATCTATTTGTTGTGGTTGTTATGCTTATTCAATGAAGAAGCAGACACATGGATGTATTAATTCACTGGATCGTTTTTGTTACATCTGTTGGGAATTCACAACTAGTAAACAAAGGAAATGAATTACAGCACTAGGAAACCCTGGTATTCCGCTGCACGCTCGGTGACAGAAAAACATTTCCCACTACATATATGTTGCATCCGATGCTATGCAAAACCGACTCAGTGGCTAAAAGTGGAGCAACAGCAGATGCGTTCCAATGATACGGCGCGAACAAGAATATAATACCAATGACTGCTATTTCTTCATAACCAAAATAACAGGGTTTGGATCAAGAAATAAACAGAAAATCTCATATCCCAATTTCCGTTCATCTAACAGAGCAGTGCTTCATGGGAACGACTTACCAATTCTAGTAGCTCCCTCAAATTGGCAAGAACGTTCAGAAGCAGAGGGTAAACAATCAGACAACCATACAATGACATCAACATTTAGCGAGTCATCTTACAGTGCTATGAATGAAAGAAATCCACATTTTCCTTCACATAACGAACTTAATGACTAATTGCGTGACTGATACTTGTCAAAGCAACATTCTGAAGTTCTGGCTTCAAGACTGTAGGAGTAGAATTCACTGGGAAGACACGAAAGTTACCTTTTTTCGAAATAGGAATCAGACCTATTACCATATTTTAGACAAGACAGTTCACTCTGTTTGTTACCATGTGATAGTCTTGATGTGAAAACTAAACACTGTGTACAATATTGAAGATTGATGTTTATTTATAGATTCTTTCAAAATTAATTTGAAGGCTTCATAATGGCAATGAAGTGCTATCAGTGCATATGGCCCATACATATTAAAAGGGTAGTTGGTATGAAATAATTACGCGAAAGTATGCCACTGATGCTAGAAGTCCTTAAATACAAGGAATATAACTGGCATATTTGTGGTGATTTGCAAGCTATTGGACTTCTTCTAGGGTTACATATTAGATTCCCAACATTCTGCTGTTTCCTGTCCCTATGGGATTGTCGAGCTATTGAACAACACTACATAATGGATTACTTGTTTTTCACATAAAATTCAGCTGATGAAAAACAGGGGAATAACCAACAACTGATTTCCAGTATAAGTATAACCAAGATCATTGGCCCACAAATAAGACAGTTGCTGAAGAATTCACAATTATTTGGAAGCTAAGCTGAATCCTGCTGAACATTGCTGCGTGGTTGTCATTCAAAAAAATGGTGAATGTGTTTCTAGGTAACAAAAGGTATAACATAATTATATGTTTATCAATGATCGTTTAAATAACCACAGAAATTTCAGATGTAAGGTTTCATTGAAAATGCAGTTTCTACATTCGCGCTTAGACCTATTTCCTTAGAATTTACATGTAATTAGTGATGAGCAAGGGAAATATTTGCTGCAAGATAAACTACAAATTGAATGTAGATATGAAGGTAAATGTGATCGCTCCATGATGAGTGACTACTGTTGGTTTCTTCGGCAAGAGGATCCATCTTCGCATAAAAGAAAATCCCATAGGAATCGCTTCCCAGCTGCTTGAGGATCCGGAGTCTAACGTAATGTACTAGTACATTCCACGTGTAATGTTTGTTTTTGTATGATAACTGAACTGAATCTTCAAATTTTTTCATTTTGTCCCTTTCTTTCGGTATATCCAAGCAAGTTCGTGATGTAACAAAATTAGACAATTCGTCAAAATGGAAATGGAGTTTTATTTATGGACGCTACTTAACTACTGTGGTTCTCAGCGTCCCATTCTATACTGGGTTTTCCAACGGTTTTCCTTCCCTTCCGAAGGAAGCCATTCTAAAAATTTTAAGCCCAAAAAATCCGACGTTCTCTGCCAGGTTTGAATCCTCGACCTTGGGATAATGGTAACTAACCACGGAGAGCGACGAGAATTCGTAAAGAGCTACCTTACTTATAAGTCGCTTATTGAGAACATGCAAGATATAGAGATCTGCTAGTTTTTCAGGGTGTTTATAAATTCTTGTTGAGTGTGCCACAAATTGAATGTAATAAAAATGTGATTTTCTTAATGAACATCTAAAATTTAAAAAAAAAAATCATTTTATTTTTTTTTTAAATTAGATAACAAAGAAATTTCAATGAAAACAATTTCACATAATAATTATATTAACTGTATTGATTGTATTATATACATTTAATGCACATAGATATAGTATTATCTGTAATATAATATAGCATTAGTGAGATACGGGTTGAAAACATCCCTTAAGAAGAAAGGGTATCATAACAAAATAAATGAGGGCAACGAAAGAAAAAAAAAAAACAATGTCAGATTCGAAATGAGCATGCGCAAATTACTATAAATTAGGCACTTTCAAGACCGTTCTTTAAAATGTGTAGACTTGTGTAATCTTTTGTAAGAATAGTATGTGTGTAGAACAGATGGAAGAGGTTGTGATAATGGAACAGATCAGATTTTTTATAATGTGACAAGTGATTGCTGAGCACCCTGCGATCACTACAAACGATATTCGGTGCTTTGTTTGCATGTGCCAAGAATAGACGTGGATCATGGTAAGAAACTGTATGATAAAAACAATGGAAATGAAGAAGATTGTTTTTGGCTCTGGCTTAGAACTGAAAGATATATGCTCAGGCTCAAGGTTGAGAAGACGTTTCACTTGCAACATTAGCTGTTTCTTCAAATACGAGAGTAAATCTCATAAACCCAATTACGAGAATGTTTCTATAAGTTACGGTGTGATAGAAGGTGGCCGAGTAGTTAGACCGCTCGCCTTGCGATTGGAGGTGTTTTCTTCCTCGCCATTTATTCTACCACTTGCACATAATACCTTTGCTTTCATACATTTCGTTGCTATTTCAAATCCTCCACTTCCTCACTTTCATACCATGGATCAGCTTGAACACCCTTCCAATTTCTGTGCCTCTGCTCTGTGTGATGCCAGGATTGTAAGTCCTGAGGGATGCAAGTCCTGCGTTCGAGGATGGTAAACAGATGAAGAATTAAACTGTGTCACAGCTGTTATAAAAATTGACACTACTGCAATTACTTTGATATTTACTTCCTGAAAACCATGCTGAATATTCTTTAAAATGGTTTGAATACAAGTGACTTCCATAAATAATCAAACAAGGCAGAGAACACACTTAAAAATTTATAGCCAATGTTTGAAATGTTTTTTTTTTATTTGATCTACACATAAGTTCCATCCTTGTAATTTATGTTATTTGAGATTCAAAGTAAATGCTAGACATTTTTTCGTTTACTCAAATAAAATGCCATTTTTTTATTTATTTTTGTTTGTTTTGCTCTCACAAATGGTCGGACATAAATTATGATAAAGGAAAACTAGTCTCAATATTTTACGACTCTCTCTTCCTCTCGCAAAGTATTTGGCATGCTGTGACCCAATTTTCATGTAAATTACGAAAATTTTAGTCAAGTGAAATTGTAAACCCTGCTTCAAATAATCTTTCAACTTAATGTGGGTTTTGTGCTTAGTATAGGTTATCCAGTTTATTTCGTACTTGCTGTATACCATAAATATACAAAGACTGAGGAGAAGGATGAGCTGAAAGTAACCACAGCCGTCAAAATTCAGAGATATTTTTGGACTATTATGATGTTAAAACGAAAACTTATCTAAATACTGATTATTTGTGCACTTTGTTTGCAGTACTGATTTAGTATTTGGAGATAGAGATTCCTGCATGTCTCTTGTAGTGTATTAAGCAACAGCTTTTCTGCTTCATATGACACAATCCTATACCATAAACTTCCTGCACCATGTTTTATTGTATCTTGCAAAATAGATTCGTATAGCTCCGTGTTTGGTTATATACACAAAATAAACTTACCGTCGCAGCCAGCAAATTGCTACTTAATTTCATCGCAGAAAACGATTTGTTCCTAATCGTCATTCTTACTAATAAATTCCTTCGCAAGCCACAACCTTTTCATTTTATTTCAGGAAGAGACACGTGATTGTTTTCCTGTTATACCGATATTAAAATGATGCTTTAACCTCACTTCTCAATTGTTCCAGCGTTGTTGGTCTCTGTTCCTCCTGAGTCCTAGCAAAAATAACACGAACACTTTAGTTGGGTATTCTTTTATCCTTCCACGTTATATAAACCTCCTCCTTAATGGGAAAAAAAAAAAAAGTTTTTGTCACTATGGCTTTACGCGCTATAATATTCATACTAGGGGCATTCAATAATTATAAAATCATAGAAATTGCACTCTACCATCGAAAAAAAAGTTTGTATGTCGTAACTGGTATCTTTTACTGGATGGTAGTTAAAGTTTCAGCTATATACGCCAGGTGGTTTCATTGCCATAGGGATTGAATCAACAGTCCTGTGCTTCTTTAGAAAGGTGGGGGAAAAACGGATTGCGTGAGGTGATTAAATACGTCTGTTTAAAAGGCTTACTTAACACCAAAAGAGATGAAAACCAAGTTGTGTAAAGTTAATGGCACATCTGTTCCTGCTTTTGCAACTATTTACAATTGCATAAATGAATTTAAACGTGGCCGTACATCAACAAGTGATGATCATCGTTTCGGACATCCAGTAGAAGTGACTTCCTCCGAAATCTTTGACAAAATCCTAGATATGGTTTTGAGTGTTCGACGAATCAAAGTTCGTGAAATAGTAGGGGAAAAATCATGTTATATGGTACAGTGTTCTCAATAAAATTATACATAAAAATTGGTCTGACAATGTACTTGGCAGATGGGTATCGCGTTTGTTCTGAATGGAGAATAAACGCAGTTTGCGATTGATTCGGCAGCTGGTAAGGCACTTTTCCTTCGCAATCCTGACGAGCTTCTGCGTCGATACACTATGAATGAGACATGTACTCTTCAGAGACAAAGTGTATGAAGTGCTCCTTCAGTTTTTTTTTGCACTCCTCGGCGACGGTGGCTCTTCGAGAGTCGTTACACTATTTTAAATTTGGTTTTATTTCCTGTTTTATCATTAGATCTCCGAAATTATTCTTCTACTGATAAGAATTGTGACTTCCGTAAGGTCATTGGCATACCACTCTCATGAAGATTTAATGAAATATTGTGCTATGCGAGTTTCAACTGCTAATAGACAATCCCAAATTCACATGCTCTAAAGTGAAGACTTTTTCTAGTCAATTAAAAGTTGTGTGCAGCCTCAATCTCTCATCTACTGGTACTTGACAATATGATGATAAAATATCCCCACATTTCATTTGGATAGCGATCTGAAATGGTCTGGGCGTGTGCATGAATGAACTCTGCTCGCATTTAGCGACATCTTTAAGAATATCTCAGGCTCGTGAACCGAACATAATGGTTGTAAGTTTTGTGAACTTGAAACGTATAGCTACCCATTCCACAGCATTTGTTTTACGTCATTAGACTGCCTCTGAAAGTGTTCGGATTATGTCGACTCTTTGGTTACAAGTCGATATTCCTTCCACGACTAATATATGCGTATACGTTTCTACCTGCCACTAAGCATCTTATAGCAAACTTATTTGTTGTATTATATTTTCTCTGGTTACCAACTCCTCAGTGTTTGCAATACCATCTTATTTCGTTGGTAACACTGCTCTATATTTTATAACAATTAAGTTATAGACCAATTACTCTTACTTCTCACTGTTTTTATTATTCGTCATTTTATTTCTCATTTAAAATTATACGTGCACGTTCACTACTATTAATTGAGATATATTTTTTATTATTTTAGTTAATCTAAGGTCACTTTAAAACAACAAAGGCCATCTGAGACCACAATATTCTTACATATCAAGATTATTGTATACAAAATATAATACAAATATATTAACAACTGTGGTCATAACCTTAACTATTTGAACTTTGGTAACATTAAATCATAGCAGATCTAAATTGGTAAACAATTATAATAGTATCAAGCTCTGTTATAACAATTAAATCACATTATAAAAACACAGCATTTGTGACATTTCCATTAGCTTGTCAACTTTTCTGCATCCTTCTGTGGTGTTAAAAATGGAATACAGATCACTTTTAGGTTTAAGTTGCTTCTGTCGTTGAGTAAAGCAGGGCACTCGAGGATAAGGTGACATGTTGATACGACTTCTCGGGCTGAATATTTTGGGCAAGGATCTTTGGTTGTTTTCTTCATCAGATAGCCATGGCTGAGGTTGAAGTGGCCGATGCGCAACCTGATACTTTTTGTTGTGCTGAATGCTTGCATGCTTGTCTGGATTTAAAATTCCATTAACCACTCTATTGCTTCTGCAAAATCAATGAGTTTAGCCACGGTTAAATTTGTCATTTTGTTCTGTGGGAAATTTCAAACTGAATTAGCTATTAGCCCCAGTTCTGACATCCTGGGTTTTACGAGTTTAATAATTTTCTTTTCAAGTTTCAAGAAATGTTCTGTCATTGTGATTCCTTGCTTGTGATCATGATTACATGCAGCTGATTCAATTTTCATTTTATTTTCCTGAAGCCTTGAATTTAAACATTAAGAAATTTCTGAATGTCATGTATTTCTCGTCTGAAGCGAAAGTTTACCATAACCATTCCATTGTAAGTTTTACAAAAACATTTTTGTAGTCATGTTTTGGAATTCTGTTCAATTTGAAATTATCTTTGAGCTCTTTTAAGAATGTTTCGGTTATCAACGTTTTCTTCGTTAAAAATAGATGAGGTTATGTCATGTAGTAACTAGTTTACTAACCACGTGTTATTCAGGTATTGCTTGTATGCATGCATTTGATTTGAATACACCTTATTTATTGGCACATAATTATTTTGTATGTATCTCGCATTGTTTTCCGACCGCCATTAGTTTAACGGCTGATGTATGGCATGTTACTCCCTAACTGCATATTTACATCTATAGGCTATAACATTAGTTTATATGAGCTTCTTTTTCTCCAGCAACTACAACCTGAGTTAATATTTGCATATTCTTATGCCTTTTTTAGGTTCTTCTTTGATTACTTTTAAATACCGCTTAATATACCTATTTACTTTAGTTTGCATTTCATGTTCTTTTACTTAAATTCTGGTAGCATTAACATCATTTGAAAGATACGAATGTCTTCTGTCATTTTATATTTCATAACCTCATTCCTCTCAATTGTTATTCTTGTACCAAGATTCTATTTCCTCTACTTTAGCTCTTCTGGTAATTATTTCAAGGATTAATTTATTTGCTACTTCTGCAATATTTTCTTTCTGCTTCTCTAAACTTCAGTTCTGTTGTATTTTGAACACTCCTAGTCCCTTGGCTACCTGCACTTTCATTTTTATAAATATATTCTGGTACCTAGGCTAACTTAATTGACTATTCTTTCCAGTATATAATGTATTTGGTCGTCTCCTTAGCGTGATAGTAGCGCAGCTGCTTACCAAGCGGGAGACCTAGGTTCGATCCCCAGTACCGGCTTGGGGATTTTTTCCCCGCTGGGAGACCTGGCCCGGCGTGCACTCAGCCTCGTAAGGTCCCTGGGAAGCTAATTGAGGAGCTACTTGAAGGAGGACCTACTCGAGGCGCTGACCACGTCTCATCCCATCCATGACGTCTGAAGTGGACCGAGATGGGGGACGCAGCGGACCGGCGGTAGGCCAAGGTTCACCGTGAGCTGTCGTGCGTTTATAAAATGCGTTTGTCTTCATTTACATTCTGATCTATTTTCTGAATTAGGATATTATTCAATATTATCATGCTCCTTCTTAATTTTATTTCGCTACTAAGCTATAGTACAGCTCATTTATTTCTTCCTGTATAGTAATGCTGTAAGTATGTTTTTTCAGTTAAACTGAGGGAAATTCTACTGAATAATTTTTTATTTTATGACTGAATCTGCTTTCTCAGTTAAGATGTCAATCTTTACGTATATTTTATGAGGTAATCTCATTACGTTTGTTTGTTTTCTGCGATGACACTTCTGCATTCAGCTTCATGTCTATGGATAGATATTTACCTGCAACATTATTTTCTCTAGTAGTGAGCCATTATCTAAGCTAGTCTCTCTCTCTGTTCACTTTACAATAATTCCTCTTTTTCTCGCTGTTGACCTAATTATCTTTTCTCCTGCCTACTGCTTTCTTCTATATTGCTTTTAATTTTCTCATTCCTTAGTGATATAAGTATGTAACAATCTTACTTTATAATGCGTCGTTTCTCGGCTTTAATGAATCCTGGCCTGCCTCTGCTGGGTGCTAAATTCCACGTATCCCTGCGGGTATTGGCACCGCATCTTTCCGGGTGCTGGCTCCATATGCTTCTCCGGATGCTGGTTCCCACACCAATCTCCTATTCGCAGCCCATCGTTGATTCGCCACTTTGTAATATTTATCTACGATGGATTTGCGTTTGAGGCATATTTTATTAAATGCTATGTTACTGTGTAGTGTTCAACTCTACTCTGAGTCTAAGTTATGGCGTTGGGGACGTGATTGCTATTCTTAACACGGTGTGCGTCGGAAATTGTATGGCTTCTTAATACGCAATTTAATAGGTGTATTTTAAGTTTAAATTTCGTTTCTTATTAAAGCCAATAAACGCTAAAGAGTTGATTTCTATGTTTATTACAAATATTCGATGCACGTTAGCTAGCGTGGGAGCTATGACGTATGCACTGTTGGGCCACCTATGCAGGTTACGTACCGACTGTTGCTAATGCTGACTCGGCTTTTTACATTGATATTATTTTTGTGACATCATATATGAACACTGTTACAATTATGCACTTATTAAATTAATATTATAACACAAATATTCACTTCAAATGCTTCATGACGCTGTGGAAATTAGTTTCAGTGACTTTGTGTTTTTTATTGTGTTTCTGCAATTTCTTATTTGTTTCTGCGAATTACTAACAGTGTTGGTGCGTTTTTGCTCATTTATGATATCATATTATCTCTTTATGCGTTTTGTACATATATAATGGCTTTATGTTAAACTTATGAATACGTTTGCTTTTTCTTAAAATATATTTCCATATTTAAGCTTCTCTCACAACCATTTAATTATTATCCATAGCAAAGTCCTATGATTAATACAAAACGTACCAGACAGAAAAATCAGTATAAGTTTCTTTATAAGTTGCTTCATAAAAATAGAAATTCTGTAAGATTGTTAATACGCGTCTCTGAAGTATGCAAAGATGCAGTGGAGCAAGTATTGTTGAAAAGAACGTAAAATAATATTGATATTACATTCTCTTTGGATAGGTTTGCTTGATGAAATAAAAAATAAACGACGTACATCTTATTTCAAAAGCATTTATTTAAAATTCATGAGAACATTTCAAAAACAGCTCATTTTCCATAAAACTTACTTGACGTAAATTGCATATATTTTGGGTTCAAGATGCTTTATATAACAAATATTGTTCTGTGCCTTATTGTTACACAAAATAACTTATAATACAAATAATTTCATAAACTATTCAAGGTATACATACATTAAGTATACCAATACCTCAAAGTAAATTCAAATTTTTAAACAACATCAGCAGAGTTATGCTTTTTAAAAATAATGAAAACTTATCCATGCAAAGAGTTCTTGGGGGTGTAGAATGTCGTGAATTTCGTGAGAATTAAAATATTTTTAACTCCCCTTGTTTCTCGCTCCATCACACTCGCTGAAAGTGTGTTTTTCAAGATGATCTGAAATCTTTAATTTTCTGTACTCATCTTATATGATTAAAAATGATGAAAATATTATATTAATATTGTTATTTATTATTGAAAATTACTATTTTATATCCTACGTGCAAAAATTTTTAGTTTATTACTGCCTTCATATACACATTAAAAAAACATACACATTAATCTAAAGTTACAGGAATGTGAAACTAGCTTCTCGTCCAAATGTAGCAAAACGTTCTATTACTTTGTATAAAAAGTAGCTGTTTAGATCAAACAAAAAATGCACGGAGAAGGTGTCAACTGTTTTTAGCTTCTATAATAAATACGGTATTGCAAGAGGTTGATAGGCCCCTGGGCTCTCTTCACTTTATGAATGAAACAGATTACTTCAGAAGGATTTCTTTTTGTGGTTATACAGAGTGATTTATGTAGAACTGACACATTTCTTTCTTTAATTATTCCGTTCGAAATGCATTCAATGATCCAATTTTAGCACCAAATTAATCAGAATGTTCTGGAGTTTCGATTCCTTGTCACTGATGCGCAGATGTTTGTCTTATTCCTAATTGCATTGTTGGCAGCTGTTTTGTCAACATGAAAATGTAGTACGATGTATAGCTGAGTCAAGGATATTTTCAGCAAGATGGTCCTACATGCCATATATCAACTGAATCCAGAACCTAATTGGAAGTTTCTTTGACGGCCGGATAATTTCCAGGAACCTGTGTCCACCGAGATCTCCGGATTTGACATCGCCGGACTTCTTTCTACGGGGTTACTTAAAAGACAGGGTTTACGCCACACGTCCCCAGACTTGGACGATCTGAAGTACAATATCACAAAGGAGATGCAAGCTATTGACAACAGGGTCCTCCAACGAGTGGCCAGTAACATGGAACGACGTGTTGAGTTGTGCCTTATGCAGGATGGAGGACATTTTCAATATTTGCTATGGAGGTAAATAATCTACCAAATTCCTCTACTATTTAGGTATAATAAGTTGTCGCCAACATAACACACTTTGAAATATTTAATGACTGAAATATGTCAGCTCCATATAAATCATCCTGTAGAATGCATAAACAACTCAAAGACCACATTCGATCTCCAAATGCTACCTATTCTTCGGACTATGGAAATTTCCTTATCAATATATGCTGTTTCAAAACATTTAGAACATGCCGCATGGTAAGTATTTCATGCAAATTAAAGGGATGACTTCGCTTTCATAAGCTTACAGAGCACTCTTGTTTTGCATCCCCCCCATACTACAGTTATGTGCTCTTCAGTCGTTAATTACATACTTTTCCCACTCGCAGACCATTTGTGACAGTTTTATTTTGCTACAAATAGCTATTCCCAGTGTCATTTCACTGTTTTTGCAATGTGCTCTGAGTTTAATAGCGTAATGCTTCCGTGACAGTCCCAAGACTCACTCATAAGACTGACATGAACACAGTGTGTGGTTTATGTTTATTTGATGTGCAAGCAAATCCGATGTTTGTCATACACAGGAACTGCTGTAGCGGAAATGCTGGTGATTTGGCCGCATTTTAACATTTTATTTAGGCAGTATATTTTTTCCAGCCAAGCCCTTTTAGATCCCCTAATGAACTTTCAACATTTACTTTATAATCTTCTGAACAAGTGTAAAATGCGTGAGTCAGGTATAGAACTGAACAATTTTATTGATGTGCTACAACACCAATATGTAGAGGACACCGATTACTAGATTCCACTATTTACCGATTATAAAAAGAATCTTCCACCATGCTTGCAGAAAAACATAGGCCTATCGTATCAATTAGCGCAACTTTTACTTTTTCTACACGTACTATGTACATAGTGTATAGAAAAGGCATTGCACTCCACCCAAAAATTCGATAACGAGATTTCGCCGGAAATATATGCTTTAGGGTCCCCTGTGTCCAAAAAAGCATTTTCAGAAAAAGATCCGTGTGCGTCCATGTGTCCTTGTGTCCGTGTGTCTGTGAACACAACGGCTCAAAAACGAATAGTCGGTAAAATAGCAAAGTTGGTATTTAAGTTTAGCATCTTCCAGGGATGCGACACGAAGATTTTGAGAAAAATCCCCCCCCCAAACTACCCTTTACATGAAACTTTTTTCGAACATTTTGATTTCCTCAAAAATGGCTCTAATGATTTTGATTAAAATGTCGCATATTAAACCTGACAAAAAAAAAAGTATATTTTTCATTTTCTGCGAATAATCTTTCTAGATGAATTTTACGAAATTTTGAATAAGTGCTGAACCGTAAGAGATGGACAAAATCTTACAACACAAAAAATGTAGATCACTTTAAAACACACAATTTATCTTATATTTTTTTTTTTTTTTTTTGTGGAGTTGATCGTTTTTGAGAAACCCCTTGTTTTTGGTTTTAGCTTTAAAAACATACTTCTCTCGTACACGAATTTAACAATTTCTGTTCCTACAAATAAAGGAACTTCAGTCACATAGCAACCAACTTTTGACTATCACTTTAACCTATGGTACTCCCTTGCTTCGCTTCTACTTACAAAGAAGCAAGTAATAGGACTATCTCCAGATTTTTTCTCGATTAGTATGAAGTAAATAAAAGCATGAGCTGTTTAACAATAATTTGTTGCAGAGGTATAGAGACACTCATGTGAATGGAACACATCAGATTTTTTACCTTAATCTATGAGTTAAGAGGCAACCTAGTTGAGATTAAAGTGACACTGGACAAGTACCCCAAAATGTGACCTCCATCTGCTATTAGGCGAATCATTTATCCAGAGGATACTACTGCAAATGTAGTTCTCTTTTCTCCATAAAAACCTTCTTTAGTGAAAACTGACTAGAGAAAAAATCTAAAAAAATCTAAAGGAAAATATTGCAACCATGAGATTGTGCGTTATAAACGAGAGGTAATTTTCAGAAACAAAGAAGAATTGATGCAAAATGTCCCCATACTTGGTTCGATTAAACACCTTTAACCTAGATAGGCCGCGCTCGCTCCCAGACGACCTCATGTGGAATTTATAGTGGACAAAGCGGCGCAGGGGCAGATTTTCTCCGGGCTCTCCTATTTCCCCCACCATCGCATTCCACTGGTGCTCTATTTTCACTGCATGTATCATCAGTCATCGCCTGCGGTTTACACTTTCCAAAAACCAAAAAAAGAAAGAAAGACTATCCAGAAAATGTTTATTTCTTAGTGATACATCATTAGCTGATATTGAGAGGTAGGTTTCAGACTGTGCTGTTCTCGCAGATTCTTTCTAGTACAAAAAGATCAGATGCTTTAAGGAGCTTTAATTTGAAACATTGCTTTGCACTTTTATTCTCTTTTAAAGCATTGAGTTACTTTCAAATAAAGCATATTATAGAGAAATAAGGAAACATGTCTCGGATCTCCTGTTGTTATTTATAAACCTTGGTTCCCTAGGCCTGCATCTTAATGTTTCCACCTTGACCGTATATTGAGGTATGAGATTATGCCCTAGAAAACTGCAAGAAACAAAAACAAACAAAAAAAGTATTATCCACGGTCACTTTCGGTACATAATTATGAGAAACTGAGGGAATATCTCCCCAATCCACCTGCAGTTGCTATCAAGACTGTTGCTCACCATGTAAAGTACAACAGTGGCGCAACTAATCAATTTAAAGGAGAGAGTCGAATACAAGAAAATATGTCTTGCAGTTGCTCTTCCTCAAATTTTAAAAAGTTTCGATCATATAATAGAAAGTTATGGCACCATTTTCTCGACATTAATTTCTCAATATTAGGATTAATTATAAACACAGAGACACGGTACTGATAAAAGGATGTCACCATCTATTCTATATCTATTTCTAAGTATAGTTCAACCTACAAACTGTATGTTGTTATTCGTCATGCACACAGCTAAGTAGGACAGTGGAATACGTAAGCAATGGGTGGCAGTATTTGGCACCGAAAAGGTCTGATCTAGACATGATACGTGATTACATCGATGGCCATGTACATAGCTAATGCTACACTTGGTGTCTATGAATAACTCCACAATAAGTAAATAATTTTACTAATTTAGAGTAAAAATCTGATGTGTACCATTCACATGACTTTCTGTATATCCCTGCAACAAATTATTCTTAAAAAGCTGACACTTCTATTTACTTTATGCTAATCAGAAAAAATTAGCAGAAATAGTCTTATTACTTCCTTCCTTGCAAGTACAAACGAAATAAGGGACTACTATAGGTTAAAGTGATATTCAAAAGCTGGTTGCCATGTCAATGAAGTTCTTTGTTCATATGGATCGGAGTTGACAAATTCCTGTTTGAGAAAAATATGTTTTTCATAGCAGAAACCAAAAATAAGGAATGTCTCAAAAACGACGAACTCCACGAAAAAATTTTATATAACATAAATTGTGTGCTTTAATGTGCTCTACATTTTTTGTGAAGTAACTTTTTGTCCATCTCTTACGGTTTAGCAGTTATTCAAAATTCCGTAAAATTCATCCAGAATAAACTACTCTTCAGAGGCTATTCCTAGAAAATTCAAGATATACATTTTATTTGTCAGGTAAATATGTTTAATACACGAAATTTTAATCAAAATCGTTAGAGCCATTTTTGAGAAAATCAGAATTTTCGAAAAAGGTTCTATGTAAAGGGTAATTGGGGGTGGGGGGATTTTTGTCAAAATCTTCGTGTCACATCCCTGGAAGATACTAAACTTAAATACCAAGTTTGGTATTTTACCGACTTTTCGTTTTTGAATTATCGTGTACATAGACACACTGACACATGGACACACACACACACACACGGACCTTTTTGTAAAACTGTTTTTTTGGATGTTGGGGACCCTAAAACACATATTTCTGGTGATGTCCAGATTTGAACATTCCACCACCCGAGGCCAGCGCTATCGGTCAGACATCTATATGCTGCCCAACTTCCTCAGACGTCTGCTAACCTGCAAGAGGATGAGAACGAAAGTTATTGAAACGCGCGTCCAGGGTACTTCATCTACAACATGACCAAGTGGAGCACGTGTTGGAAATAGATGTCCAGATTTGAACATTCCTATTTAAGTCCTAGTATATTATTACAACATTAAAATTGCATTTTAATATCATTTATGAATACAAGACGTTAAATTTCCGTGGTGCCATTCTCAGGCGTCCCTACATAAGTGGCCTAATAATGAAATTTGCCAGTTATCTCCCTTCCCTTTGTGTTCAAGTAGTCATTCTTTCACCTAGCAGTTTTGCAAACGAATATTTTAGTTATATTTCAGCAACGGGAAAATATTGCGAATTCAACTTAATACACTTGCTGCAAATGTGTTATTATTGTGTTTCGATTAAGTAGTGGAGCTGAAGAAAAGCGCTCCTAGTGGTGGGTGCTTTATTTACAAGGGTAGAACTAATCAGCAGCACTCCTGCTTGCAACTAAAATAGCCAAAATGGATAAACGGAGTTTCTGTCGAATACCAGAAAAGCCGAAAGTCGTAAAACCACTACACATTTTCTTTTCTGTTATTTTAATTTTTATTTTTCTGTCTTGTGCGAAATATAAGTTCGACACGTTAATAGAAACGCCTTCTAATAAAACTGCTCCTCTCAGCAAATTACATTGTTAGTTTTATTTTGCACTGCGCCATCTTGCGGATGCTGCAACACGATTGAAATTTTACAACTGAATGCTTTGAAAAATATAAATTTTAAATTCTGTAAATTAACCGTGAAAGCAGGCTTAACTAAAGCGGAAAATATTCAGTTTCAGTATTTTCAAAATCAGTGTTTTCCTTTAAACGACAACATTCAGTGCATCTGACTATAATGTTCGAATACTATTGTCAGGGTTAAATATATACTTCCGCCATGCATTATTAATATTTATATTGACTTACAATCGATATAACAAAAAAGTATATCTCTTTAATGTTGGAAAGCCTCGTTAATTTAGGAGGGAATTAAAATGTCATAGGCACAAAAACGAAAATAACTTCTTCAAAAATTTCAGTCAACTTAGCATGATTACATTTATTTATATTTAAATATGCAGTAACACAACAGAAATACAAAATGTTATGTGAGAATAGGATTCAAAAGTATCGAAAGCAAATGAATTTAGTATAACATACACTGTATTGATGATATTTTACATTGTTAAAGGATAGTATTCAATAAATTAATCAGCGACATATTAACAGTCGATATATATATATATTTTTTTTTTTTTTTATGTCCAGCACTGTACGGTGTTGCCATGTCCCCATTAACTGGCTGGTTAGAAGTGTGCCTTTATTCTATTTCTCCATTTCTTATGACAAATGACAATCTCGAGGAATTAAAGATGTTTGTTAACGTTCCGTTTCAGAAAATAAGTTTGCGGGAGGTGAGGAACGCACCATCCCCTTTTGGAACTTTCCAACTTGCGGATAGGGACGCAGTGATCTCGGCTATTTCTCAGCTGAGCAAACGCGCTCTATTCACCTAATGTGCAGGACTACTCTGTTACTAAGTTTACAACAAATTTCCTTGTAAGTTGGAAAAGTAGTACCCTTTAAAGTGGTGCAAGTATTTTATTTTTGTTTCCAGAAATTATTTGGGGATGAAAACAGAAGATTACCTAGAACGAACGTGCATATCGCAGTTTTCAATTTGGAGTATAAGTTGCTGTTAATAACAGGCAACTGTTGGAGAAATAATCAGACGGCTTTAATACTTTTAAGAGGATTTGAAAATAAGAGCATTGGAAGTAAAATTCATATAATATTCTAAATATGAATATTTTATATCTTTTTCAACACGTGCATTTATGAAGATACATTACTCCCGCTTTTCTCTGACTCTGCCATGTTTAGATATTCGTTGCTATGTGTTGAGAGCAATAAAAATAGATGAAATCATAAGACAATAAAAGCCTGAAGTGTCGCTGCACTCTCCTGCTGAGTGCACAATCCAACCCTTCAAGGCAAGGGAATGGCAGGAAAGCAGGATGAAGTTAACTAGAACCTCTTGTACTCTAATGTAAGCAGTTTTACTATAGTAATAATGAATAGGGATTTATGTACCCCAGCTGTCTCTGATTGCAATAATATAATGCACATAAATACATATCAATCTCTGATCCATCACTGCTTGAAACATTAAAAATAACAATTTAAACACTAAAAATTGAAATATGTTTAAAAAAATAAGGCAAAGTAAAGTCGTAAAAAGCCCACATGAGTTGAAAACCTGCCTGTCCAGACTCGTTTAATTTAATTTGAAAATGTTCTAAGACAATGAAGTTAATTAAACCTTCCAGTTTAACACAAAGTTCTGTTTCAGTTTAATATTTCTTAAAGCCTGAAAAGCGGTAGGTGAAAACCATATGAAACTTAAACACATTGGCAACACACCCTTAATTTAACTTGTCAATACATTGAAACAAGGAAATTATCTAAACCTAACAACTTGGCACACAGTCAAGCTTTCAGTTTAACTTTTATAAAAGCCTAGAATATGGATATTGAAAACCATATGAAAATTAAACACGCACTTGGTCAGAACCTCCAAATTTAACTTGCCAGTATTTTGAAATAATTAAGTTAGTTAAACTTTCCGGCTTGACACAGAATTGAACTCTTAGTATAACCTTACTTAAAGCCTGGAATAGTGGATGGTGAAAACCATTTCAAAATTGAGCACGGGCTTGGCCAGAATTTAAAGTGTCATTATCTTGAGAAAATTAAATTAGTTGATACTTCCAGCTGACAGTGAAGCTTTCAGTTTAACCGTTATTAAAGCCTGTAAAAGCGGAAAGTGAAATTCTTAAGAAAACGGAATTATTTAAGCATTCCAGCTTAACTAAACTTCTAGCTTTCGGTTCAACTTTTCTTAAAACCTGGAAGAGTGAATAGTGAAAACCATATGAAAGTAAAGTGCGTACTTTTTCAGACAACCTTACTTTAAATTGCAATATCTGAAGACAATGAAATGAGTTAAACCTTCCAGCTTCACACACACGTCCAGCTTTCAGTTTAACTTTTCTTAAAGCGGAAGAGTGGATGATGAAAACCATATGAAAGTTAAGCACGTGCTTGGTAAGACAAATTTACTTGAAATTGCAAAAATCTTAAGATAACAGCATTAGTTAAACTTTGCAGCTTATGACACAGTCGAGCTTTCAGTTTAACTTTTATTAAAGCCTAGAAAAGTGGATGGTGAAATCCATATGAAAGTTAAACACTGCTTGGCCAAACTTCCTTAATTTAACTTGCCAATACCTTGAAATAATGAAATTAAGATAAACCTTCCACCTTAACACACAGTACAGCTTTCAGTTTAACATTTTTTAAACCTAGAAGAAGTGATGGTGAAAACTAGGTATAAGAAAGTTAAACAAACTTTTGGTCCAAACCAGTTAATTTAACTTGCCAATATCTTAAAACAATGAAATTAGCCAAACCTTCCAGCTTAACACACATTGGAAGTGTCAGTTTAATTTTTTCTTAAACCCCGGGACAATGAGTTGTAAAAACCATATAAAGGCTAAGCCCGTGCTTGGTCAAACAGTTTTACTTTAAATTACGAATATCTTAATTCAGTGAAATTAGGTATACCTTAAATTGCAGTAGAGTTTTCTGTTTAACTTTCTTAAAACCTGGAAAATTGAATGGTAAAAATCATATGAAAACTAAACACGTGCTTGGCCATAGAGCCCTATTATAAAATGCCAATTATTTAACCCCGGGTAGATGCCTTAAAGCTTGGTGTTTAACATACAGTCGAGCCTTAAGCTTAACTTCTTCATTTAGTAAGTGAAAGACACATTACACCAAACCAAATGAAAACTTTCTCTATGCGTACTAAGTACATAGTGTATAGAGAAGGTATTGCACTCAACCACAAAGTCCAATACTGAGATTTCACCGGAAATACATGTTTTAGGTTCCCCTATAACCAAAAAAGCATTTTCAGAAATAGTTCCGTGTATGTATGTGTGTGTCTGTGAACACGATAGCTCAAAAACGAAAATTCGGTGAAATACCAAACTTGGTATTTAAGTTTAGTATCTTCCAGGAATGCGAAACGAAGATTTTGAGATAACCCCCCAACCCCAACTACCCTTTCCATGGAACTTTTTTTGAAAATTTTGATTTTCTCAAAAGTGGCTCCAACGACTTTAATTATAGTATCATCTATAAAGATATTCACCTGACTAATAAAATATATATCTTGAATTTTTTGGGAATAGCCTCTGAAGACCATTTCGTTCTGGATGAATTTTACGGAATTTTGCATAAGTGCTAAACTGTAAGAGATGCACAAAAAGCTTACCATACAGAATAAGTAGAGTACGTTAAAATACACAATTTATGTCTTTGCACTTTTTTCGTGGAGTTTATCTTTTTGAAATATTATTTGTCTTTGGTTTCAGCTTTGAAAAAAACTTACTTTTCTCATACCGGAATTTGTCAACGCCTATTCATACAAACAAAGGAACTTCAGTTACATAGCAACCAGCTTTTGACTATTACTTTAACGTATGGTACTACCTTATTTCGCTTTTATTTACAAGGAAGCAAGTAATAAGACTAGTTTGCTATTTTTTTCTTGATTAGCATGAAGTAAATAGAAGCCTAAGTATTTTATAATACTTTGTTGCAGAGATTTAGAGAAAGTCATGTGAATGGAACACATCAGACTTTTTCTTTCCAAATCCGAAGTTTCAATTAATACACACTCAGCGGGACAAAGCTGACTCTCTGGCTTCACGAGCTATACAAAAGATCGACAATGTGGATAACAAATGCTCCGACATTAAAGATAGCATGAAGTTTAGAATTAAAACGGATTACACATAGTATGACTGTAACTTTCCGAAATACCATATTTCAATATTAGGTAATAACTTAGCATAAAGCTTAGGCTTTCAAACGTTAATCCCGCTTCCGGGCGAAGTCACGGGTGAAACGTCACAGGACATTTGATCTAATCAACCACGGCCTACAAACCCGAAAACTCTGCTTTATGGCATTAGCATAAAGCCCCATTACACTATGAGCACAAATACTTTCCTTTTTACTATAAATACCAGTAAAAGGCAACGAAAATGAAAATGTGCATCATTCCCACACACATAAAATCACCATAATTCTACTTATTGTTAAGACCAAAACCTTAAAAACCACGAAGGAAAATATATACATCGTCCAAAAATAATATTCTGTTCTCCAAAGAACACATATAGAAACTTAAACCAATCAGCAACATTTTGAGTGAAGTCACATACCACAACCCAAATCAGTTTCTGTACACGTACTATGTAAATCATGTACAGAGAAAGTATTGCATTCCACCAAAAAATTCAATTCCGAGATTTCACCAGAAATGCATGTTTTCGGTCCCACTGAATCCAAAAATGTATTTTTGGAAAAAGGTCCGTGTGTGTGGCTGTGTGCATAGCTCAAAATGGAAAATACAATTAAATGCCAAACTTCGTATTAAAGTTAAGTATCTTCCAAGGATGTGACACGAAGGTTTTCAAGAAAATCCCCCCACCCCAAATAACCCTTAACATGGAAAGAAGTTTGAAAATTATTATTTTCTCAAAAATGCCTCTATAGATTTTGATTAAAATCTCTTATATTTAAGACATTTAGATGCCTTATAAACTAAATATCTTGAATAGCATATAAAGACCCCTTATTCTGGATGATTTTATTGAATTTTGTATAACTGGTAAACCGTAAGAGATAGATATAAGCTTACTACAGAAACATATGGATCACGATAAAAAACACAATTTATGTCACATATTTTTTTTTTTTCCTGTACTTGATCGTTTTCAAGATATTCATTGTTATTGGTTTTAGCTTTAAAATCCTATAATTTTCTCATACAGGAATTTTCAGCTCCTGTCCATACGAACAAAGGAACCTCTTACATATCAACCAGCTTTTGACTATCATTTTAACCTACGATGCACCTTGATTTGACTTCTACTTGCAAGGAAGCAAGTAATAAGACTATTTCTGCTAATATTTTCTCGATTAGCTCGAAGTAAATAGAAGAATAAGTTTACTAATATCATTTGTTACACAGAAGTAGAGAAAATCATGTGAATGGAACACATCAGATTTTCATCTTTTTGTTTGTTTCCTTCTTAAAATTTTGATCACATATCATTTCAGGTTTAATTTTCGCCTGCGGTGCCACAAATAGTAATGGCGGGCATTAAACAATACCAAGAGAAAAATTGAATATATTTTCAATGGAACCGCGGCCCTTGCCAGTTTGCCAGCAAGACTTGCCTGGTTTTCACAACTTGTAGGCAAACTGACCGGCCACATATCCCTCCGCAGACTCGGCGGAAGGAACTATTTGAGTCGATACAAGGCTCTACTTACACTTACAAAATACAGGTGCAAGACTACACACTGTTCTATTATAGCAACTCTCGTATCGAATATAATAATGCCAATAATGTCGTATCTTTTACAATTGTCAAGATGACGTTATGGCGACTTGAATGAGATATGATGGAAACCCGAAAAAAAAAACAGTTACCCATTGATTAAAAAGAAAATTTCACTTTGGCTTCCAGTTTGCAATGCATTACTCTGTTGCTACATCAAGGAGAAAGTTTTGATTATGAATTTAATATTATTAAACTATAATAATTTGTAGGTGTATCATAATTTATTAGTTTATAATATCAATGATACCTTTAAATCACCATGTATTCAGTATTCATGTTTTGTATATACATGAACATGAATACGAAGAATAATATTTGAAAATTTTTTTTTTTTTTTTTCACACAAGCCATTTGAAGGAGTGGAGTTTGAAATGCCTATCAACTGGGACATATAATATTTATTATATCCTTTTAAGCATTTCTTCATTGTGTGCCTGTCATTAATATAAACAAAGGAATTTTAACCCATATTCAAATCTGCAATATTCATGTGCATTCTAACTAAGCTTCCCTTTAATCCATAAATACATGCAATTAATATCTGGGAACAAAGCCAAAATATTTAAACATTTCTCAGGGTACTACGAAATTCCAAGAAAATTTGTTACAAACTTAGTAACAGAGTAACACTGTATATTATGTAAATACAGCACCAACTGCCACCTGAGAATTAGCTGAGGTCGCTGCATCTGTACCGGTGAATTCAAAAGTGCCAGAAGGGGTTGGTCTATCCCCACCTCCCGCGTGCTTATTTTCTGAAAAAAAAAAACAATAATGAACGCCTTTAATTCCTAGAGATTATCATTTGTCATAAGGTATGTAGAAATGGAATAAAGGCGTCGTTCTAGGCAGGCAGTTAATAGGGACATAGCAATACTGTATAGTTTTAGAAATAAAAAAAATAGAAACGCTGTTAGGTGTAAAAGTCGTTTCACGTTCAAGCAAGCCACGACTGTATTGTGCTATATTTAATATGCCGGTGACTAATTTATTCGCCACTATCCACTACCTTTAACAATGTAATTTATGACCACCAATACAGTGTATGCCGTATTAAATTACTTTACTTTCGATACTTTTGGTTAGTGTTCTAGCATAGTATCATTGCACATTTAACTATAAAGACATGTAATTATGCCGAGTGCACTCAACGATTCTAGTTAAATTATTTTCGTTTTGTGCGTATAACATTTTCATTTTCTTCTTATCTAGCAAGTGTTTTAAACATGAAAGAGACATAAACTCTTCCTTATATGTCCTGTAAGCTATTAAAAATATTAACAATGGACGGCCAAAGTATATTATTAATAAGAAACCCTTTGACGTGATAATTGTGGTCCAATATTATAGTCAGATGCATTTGAATATTGGCATTTACAGGCAAATATTGATTCTGGGAGGAACGTTTGCCTCTAGAGGTAGACAAATTTTTCCGTTTTATTTACAGCATTTACCATTTATTTTTACTTTCTCCATATGCACTATGTATATAGTGTATAGAGAAAGTATTACACTCCACCAAAAATTCGATACCGAGATTTCACCGGAAATATATGTTTTAGGGTCCCCAATATCCAAAAAAAGCATTTTCACAAAAAGGTCCGTGTGTGTGTTCGTGTGTCTGTGAACACGATAACTCAAAAACGAAAAGTCGGTAAAATACCAAACTTGGTATTTAAGTTTAACATCTTCCAGGGATGCGACTCGAAGATTTTGAGAAAAATCCCCCCACCCCCAACTACCCTTTACATGGAACTTTTTTCGAAAATTTTGATTTTCTCAAAAATGGCTCCAACGATTTTGATTAAAATTTCGGATATTAAACATATTTACCTGAAAAATGAAATGTATGTCTTGAATTTTCTGGGAATAGCCTCTGAAGAGTAGTTTATTCTGGATGGATTTTACTAAATTTTGTATAACTGCTAAACCGTAAGAGATGGACAAAAACTTACTGGACAAAAAATGTAGAGCACATTAAAACACACAATTTATGTTATATACATTTTTTTTCGTGGAGTTCGTCGTTTTTGTGACATTCCTTATTTTTGGTTTCTGCTATGAAAAACGTATACTTTTCTCATACTTGAACTTGTCAACTCCTATCCATATAAACAAAGCAATTTCATTGACATAGCAGCCAGCCTTTGACTATCACTTTAACCTATAGTAGTCCCTTATTTCGCGCCTACTTACAAGGAAGGAAGCAATAAGACTATTTCTGCTAATTTTTTCTGATTAGCATAAAGTAAATAGAATTATAAGCTTTTTAAGAATTATTTGTTGCAGGGATATGGAGAAAGTCATGTGAATGGTACACATCAGATTTTTTATAAAGCATTTAGTTGCAAAATTTCAATCGTGTTGCATCTTTGGTAAGATGGCGGCGAAGTAGTGTTTCGCAATGCGAAATTAAACTAAGAAGCAATTTGCTGAAAGGAGGAGCTTTATCACAAACAATTTCTATTAATATTTCAAAGCTATACTTCGCACAGGTCAGGAGAATAAAGCTAAAAAGTGTTAAAAAGAAAAAGGACATATAGATGTTTTACAAGGTACGATCCATCTTCCATTTTTCTGGTATTCGACAGAATTTGTTTTTAACCACTTCTAGTTGCAGGCACGGCTGCTGCTGACTAAACTTACACTTGTAAGCAAAGCATCCAAAACTAGGAATCGTTTTCGTTCAGATCCACTACATAATCGAAACGCAGTAATAGTTTCTGCAAGTGTATTGAGGTTAAATTCGCACTATTTTCCCGTTATTTTAGAACAATTGCTGAAATATTGGTTTCCAAAACTGCGAGGGGAATAAATAGCTGGTATTCGCTCTTGAACACAAACGGAAGGGAAACTTATGGCAAATTTCACTCTCATACAACCTATGTAGGAAAGCCTGAGAAACAGGTGACCCATCGCACACTCAAAGAGAAAGTAGGTATTAACTTTTGTGAAAGTGTTCATGCCATCGCTTTTTAGATATTATAACATTTCTTTTCACTTTTGGTTTATAATTCTTAAAATAAAACAATAATCTCTCTACACCCATTATTTGTAATTATCTGATACATTTGTTTTTATTATTCATATTATATATAATGTGCATAATATGTACTTCTTACACATTGAATTCTTTGACAGTAACAATCAGCTGCTCTTACAAATCTCATTTCAAGAGAAAAAAACTTACTTTTATTTTTCTGTGCCAAGATCTAAGTTTCGCTCCCATGCACTGACATTACTTTATAGAATTTTAATAAAGTCCTTTCTTGATTTACCACAATTATATTAAAACAAAAAATATATATTTAAACATTAGAATATAATGACTATACAAGTACTAGCGTGATGGTATTTATTTATAAGGATTGTCATTCAGAATCACATGGTTGTTGATATATTTATATTCAAAACTGAAATTTTGCGTGAAATGACATCTACTTTAATATATATTACAATGAACAGCACTTTACGCTGAGGTATGGAATTTCGCATAAATTGTAACACAATGTAGCTGATTAAAAAAAATTGTGATAGGCTGCCTCGTAATAGGCACTTAAGAAAGTACAAGGGCAGTTTTTTTTTTCAAACTCCAATAGGCTATGAATAAAAGACCTGTTCATAGAAAGCAATTATTTTATTACTAAAAGTTTTGTACGCATATTATGTTTCAACATAATTACCGAAAAGACCGAGATATTTATCGTAGCTGTACACAAGCTTTGCAATACCCGCTTCAAGAAATATCGCCGCCAATGGCTTCAAATGAGCATAGACGTTGTTTTGAAGATCTTCGTACTTTACGACGTTTGCGGAGAGCCATTCAAAACAAACGAAGAGGAATGCTGACTTCAGGAATTGTGTTGATCCATGACAACGCTCAGTTAGACACTGCTGGCACAACCATCAGCTCCTTGAACAATTTCAATGAGAAATTTTCGATCATCTGCCGTACAGACCTGGCCTGGCACCCAGCAACTTTCACCTTTTTCCTGAACTAAAGACGTGGCTAGGAGGCAGCACTTTCAAACCAACGAAGATCTTCAAAACAACGTCAATGCTTATTTGAAATCATTTGAGACAACATTTTATGAAGCGGGTATTGCAAAGCTTGTTCAGAGGTACGATAAATGGCTCAATATTTTGAAAAGTAACATAAGTGTACAACATTTTAGTAATAAAACTTTGAATTTGTCTTTTATTTATAGCCTATCGGAGGTTGAAAAAGATGGCCCTCATGCTTTGAGTAATTTTTCATATGTTTCCCTTGCTGGATAAGTGATTTCAAAAGTATATAGCTTGTAATGAAACAGTGATTATATGTAGTTGTAACGCTAAGTAACATTATACATTATCATGTACTTAAAAATCCTCAGCCACAAAGCTCTAACTCGGTGGCGATGTTCAAGGATTTCCTGGCGTGGGAGATGACCTTTGGTTGTTGTTATGGGCCTGGTATGCTGGTCTGAGGGTGTTCCTTGCGGTCAGTGTGGCTAGCTGAAAGGGTTTACCAGCCAAAGCCTGTGTTTCGATAATATAGAATATAGAAATTGTATAGGCGTGTTACGAAGAACACATAGACAATTTCGCTGCAGCTCCTTAATAATAGTTTCCCGCGGTTGAGGGGCATGCCATCATATCTTTGTTAAAAGTAAAGTTTGCCACGATAAGACATTTATCAGTTGCTTAAATGCATCCTCTTTCTCATAATGAACGCTGTGTGTTATTTCTATTGGTACGCATCTTTTTATTTTTACGATTACTTAATACGTGTATAGTAGATCCATACATTCGTTTACCACTTTCAGTTCACAATCCTATAATGCACTGCTATTTCTTATTCACTTGACTTACTGTTTAGTGGCAAACACTTTTTTCATAACTATTTCAGCTTTCGTAACTCTTTGCAATTTACATAATTCTAATCTGATTGGCGGATCACTTTTTTGCTATCGTATTTTTAACAACTCTAGCTACACTTCGAATCTTTAAATCTCAATGCCACTTGCTTCAGCGCCTTAATGACGCGCTACATGTTCCTGGACATGGGTTTATCCTTTAAAATAATAAAATAATCATTTTTGAGAATAAAAATACATCAACGGTTCACATGACTTTATTTTCTACTAAATCTTACACGAAACAAAACGCTTTCCTAAACTGTTTATTGACTTATCTGAACAATGTGTTCCATTCACATTACATTTTTTACATCTCTGCAAAAAATATTATTAAATAGCTTATGCTTCTATTAACTTCATGCTAATGGAGAAAAATGAGAGAAGTAGCATTAAATCTTGCTTCCTTGTAACTAGAAAGCGAAATAAGGGAGTACCATAAATTAAAGTGATAGTTAAAAGCTGGTTGCTATGTGACTGAAGTTCCTTTGTTTGTATGGATAGGATTTGTCAAATTCCTGTACGAGAAAAGTATAAGCTTTTCAAAGCTGAAACCAATAACAAGGAATATCTCAAAAACGATCTACTCCACGAAAAAAAATTTATGTACATAAATTGTGTGTTTTAACGTGCTCTACTTTTTTGTGTTATAAGCTTTTGTCCATCGAGGCTATTCTCAAAAAATTGAAGGTATGCACTTTATTTGTCAGGTAAATATTTTTAATGTACGATGTTTTAATCAAAATCATTAGAGCCATTTTTTAGAAAATCAAAATTATCGAAAAAAAATCAATGTAATTGGGGTTGGGAGGGTATTTTTGAAAATCTTGGCGTCGCATCCTTGGAGGATACCAAACCTAAATGTCAAGTTTGGTTTTTAACGGACATTTTGTTTTTGAGCTATGCTGCACACACACACACACACACACACACACACACACACACACATGGACAATTTTCTAAAAATGATTTTTTTTGATTCAGGAATCTGAAAACATGTAACTCCGGTGAAACCTAGAAAATAATTTTTGGATGCATTGCAATACCTTCTCTATACACTATTTTCATAGTTCGTGTAGAAAAAGTAATAAATCCACGGTTCACTTGACTTGACTTTCCACTAAACTTTGCACGAAACAAAAAACGTCTTTCTGATCTGTTTATTGATTTATCTGAACAAAAACCTGATTTGTGCCATTCACGTGGCATTCTCTACATCTCTGCTCAACAAATTATACCCAAAAGCTTATTTTTATATTTATTTCATGCTCTTGAGAAACAATTAATGCTAAAATAATTATTCCACAATATTTAAATACATTAAAATAATAATTTAATCTATATTTCAATGTAATTCCTCCTAATCGCAATAAAAAATAGAAATTATTTTTATCATAAATGGTAAACAAATACATTAAGGATTTAAAAAAGTATTCAACTTAGAAGTGTGCTTCCTTGCTTCATTTTAAGCACAAGGAAGTAAGGGCGTACCATAGGTTGAAGTTACAATTTTTTTAAAAGCTGCTTGCTATGTGATAAAGTTTCTTTGTTTGTATAGTCAGGAGTTGACAAAATGTCGAATGAGAGAAGTATAAGTATTTTGAACCTGAAGCCAATGGCAATGAATATCTCAAAAACGGTCATTGCAATAGGAAAATGTACATAACATAAATTGTGTGCTTTAACGAGGTCTACATTTTTTGTGTATAAAGAATTTATCAGATAGGGCACACAGGTAACGAAAATAAAAGATTTTCCAAAAATAAATAAATAGAAAAACAAAGGGACACGTTACGATCTACTAACCGCCTCTTTATCAGCGGAAATGCGCTTTAAACACCTCGGCTATTCTAGTCGCAGGCACAATTGCTGCTGATTAAGCATATCTTTGTCAGCAGAACACCCAACACGTGCGTTTTACTTCAAGTCTACTACTTAATCGAAACACAATAAAAACACATTTTCTGCAAGTGAATTGAAGTTGAATATGCTATACGTTTCCATTAAGCAAAGGTTGCTGAAATATTGGCTTCCAAAAATGTGAGGTGAGCGGATAGTGTCTATGCCCCTTAAATAAAAATGGAGGAGAAGCATAAGGAAATTTTATTATTATAAAATCTATGCAAGGATGTCTAAGAATTAGGTGACACTTCATGCTGGGTATTTACTTTTATGAAAGATATTATCACATAGCTGTAGTGTGTAGTGAACAGTGCAGCACTTGCCACCTTAGACTAGAATGAGAGAACAGTAATTTTAAGTAAATTTTGTAGTGTTATAATTTTTCGCCATCGGGCGCTTTATTAAATGTAGTAGTAGTAATAATAACAATAATAATAATAATAATAATAAAAGTAATATAAAATGATGATGATAAAATGATGATTAAGATGATGATGATGATAAAAATAATAATGATGATAAAATAATCATGATTAAAAATGATGATTATGATGATGATAAAAAACGATGATGATAAAATTGATGATGATAAAAATTGATGATGATGATAAAAATGATGATAAAAATAATGATGATAAAATGATGCTAAAAATGATGATGATAAAAAATAACAAAATTATAATGATGATGATAAAAATAATGATGATAAAAAATAACGATAAAATAATGATGATGAAAAAAATGATAAAAATGATAATAATGATGATAATAATGATCATAATAATGGTGATAATAATGATCATAATAATGATGATAATGATGATAAATAATAATGATGATAATAATAAAAATAAAAAGTAATAATAGGTTATCTAGTCGATTTCAAAATTATTAATTAAATGCTTATACACATAAAAACAAATTGGTGATTTACAGTGCTGAAACTTAAGCCCCCTTTTCCTTGTATTCTTTGTTCTCTTATTTCGTTAAGCCGCAAACGTAAGTTACCTAAGTATATTTTCCTGTTCCTTCCTGAATGAGTCGCAGCTGTTGCTTTTCGTAACTGTGAGATTTGTTGTCAAGACTTGAGGGAAGTTATTATAGAAACTTTCTTTTTACGTGTATTTGTTCTCCAAACATTTCTCAGCTCGTTTTCCTCAGTTTTTGTCTTGTCTGCTTTAAACGTGTTTTCACTCAGCAGCAGCTAAAGGTTAGAATATTATGGGGGGGGGGGAGTGGATGAACAATGCAAAAGAAATACAATAGTCTTAAATGATTCAACTACTTAGTAATCATGAAGTTAAAAGCAAAATATATATTGCATTTATTTTAAAAATACTATAATACATTAAAGGGGCCTGTAAGGCGCACAAACAATTGGACAAATGTCTGAAACAATTAACATACAAGCACTGTGAAACTGACAACCATCTTACTGTTTAAGAACGGTTTAAACGCCTATTCTGTCAATGTCAAATCCCTAAAGTTCACAACAGAGTTTTATACACTTATGTATGCATTTTCTGGAGAAAACTTTGCATTAATGCAATAATGTGTTTCCTCTAACTGGTGTTCTCGTTTTCAAGGAACCATATAATAACTTACGTTCTAGTTCCTATTAATTATAGGATATATAATAGTAGTTTATATCTGTAATCTACATTCTTACGTCTCTCCTTATTTCTTTAAAAAGTGTCTTAAAATATTTCATAGTTTTGGTACACATTTCAGGCGATTATACTTGAAAACAAAATGTACAAAATTACTTGTGAACATTTATACAAAAAAACATACTGACATTGTGTTCTCAAATTTTTATAAAGTTTTGGATTAAAAAATTGGCTATATTACAAGGAAATTTAGGTTGAGATTTCTATAAGCGGATAGCACAACAGTCTTCTGTATTATTGCGTTCAGTATAGCTGTCAGTAGTGGATATATGTAATTCGTGAGCCATAAAGTCATCTCCAAAATATCTGTGTTCCATTCACATGCCTTTCTCTACATTTCTGCTACAAAATATTGTTAAAAAGCTTATGTTTCTATTTACTTAATGTAATCGAGAAAAAAATAGCAGAAATAGTCTTATTACATGCTTCCTTGTAAGTAGAAGGAGAGTAAGGGAGTACTATAGGCTAAACTGATAATCAAAAGCTGGTTGTACGCCACTGAAGTTCCTTTGTTTGTATGGACTGGAGTTGACAAATTCCAGTATGAGAAATGCATACGTTTTTCAAAGCTGAAACCAAAAACAAGGAATGCGCCAAAAACGATCAACTCGAGGAAAAAAATTATGGGACATAAATTCTGCGTTTTAATGTGCTCTACATTTTTTTTTTTAACTTTTTTTATCCATCTCTTACGGTTTAACAGTTATGCAAAATTTCGTAAAGTTCATCCAGAATAAAGTAGTCTTCGGAGGTTATTACCAGAAAATTCTACATGCATAGTTTTATTTTTTAGGTAAATATCTTTAATGAATGACATTTTAATTAAAACGTTAGGCATTTTTGAGAAAATAAAAAAAATTCGAAAAAGGTTCCATGTAAAGAGCAGTTGGGGCTGCGGAAATTTTCTTGAAAGTCTTCGTGTGCCATTCTTGGAAGATACCACATTTCAATACCAAGTTAGGTATTTAACGGTCTTTTCGTTTTTGAATTATGTTGTCCACAGACGCACACACACGCACACCATCACGGACCTTTTTCCAAAAATGCTTCTTTTGGACTCAGGGGGACCCAAAACATGTATTTCTGGTGCAATCTCGGTATCGAATTTTTGGGTGTAATTCAATACCTTCTCTATACACATGTACATAGTACGTGGATAGAAAATGAAAATGGATATAATAGACTCAATTATATCTTAATCTACCTGATTCGAAAGGCGGTACTCTTTTCGTAGGGCACTGGTGCCACTATTATGGAGGGGGATCATCCCACAAAAGCCGTAAGTATACAATGAAACATTTGAATAAAAAAAAAAAAATCTGTTGCAAACCATTCACATGACTTTCTCTACATCTCTGCAGCAATTTTTGTTCAAAAAGTTTAAGTTAGAAAAAATTAGCAGAAATTGTCTTATTACTTGCTTCACTGTAAGTAGAAGCGAAATAAGGGAGTAACATAGGTTAAAGTGATAGTCAAAAGCTGGTTGCTATGTGACTGAAGTTTCTTCGTTTGAATGGACAGGAGTTGACAAGTATGAGAAAAGTATACGTTTTTTAATGCTGAAACAAAAAACAATCAACGCCACGAATAAAAATGTTTATAACCTAAATTATGTGTTTTAATGTGCTCTACATTTTTTGTGCGGTAAGTTTTTGTCTATCTTTTACGGTTTACCAGTCACACAAAATTCCGTAAAATTCATCCAGAATGAAGTAGTCTTCAGAGGTTACTCCCACAAAATTCAAGATATACATATTATTTTTGAAATATATATCTTTAACATATGATATTTTTATCAAAATCGTTAAAGCCATTTTTTGGAAACTCAAAATTATCGAAAATGTTTCCATGTGAAGGGAAGTTGGGGGTGGGGGAATTTTCTTGAAAATCATCGTGTCGCATCCTTGGAAGATACTGAACTTAAATGCTAGGTTTGGTATTTAACGGTCTTTTCGTTGTTTAGCTATGCTGCCCACACACACACACACATACACATACACACAGACAGACACACACACGAACATTTTTCTAAAAATTTTTTTTTTTTTTGGAATCACGTGGTCTGAATCATGTATTTCCAATGAAATCTTGGTATCGAATTTTTGGACACAATGCAATACCTGCTCTATATACAATGTACATAGTACGTATAGAGAAAGTAGTAAACACCCCACCCATTACCCTCCACAATCAGTTCGCCAAATTGCCAATGCCTTCCGTCCCACCTCCTCTCATTACACCAGCAGCTACGTATTTGTTGTACTGTCACAGGTCACTGTTAGCTACAAAAGAACAATTTGAAAGAGAGATTGCATTTGCCACTTGCAACCCCGACCATGGTATCTCATCCTTCCCTCCCCTTAGCACCAAACATATTCAAATGTGTGATTATGATAAAAATAAAATAATACCATTTTGTTAAGATATACATTATAATCTCAAAAATCTGATGTTCCATTCACATTACTTTCTCTACATCTCTGCAACAAATTATTGTTAAAAAGTTTATGCTTCTATTTACTTCATGCTAATTGAGAAAAAATTGGCAGAAAAGTCTTATTACTTGCTTCCTTGTAATTAGAAGTGAAATAAAGGACACCGTGGATTAAACTGATAGTCAAAAGCTGGTTGGTATGTGACTGAAATTCCTTTGTTTCAATGAACACGAGTTGACAAATTCCTGTATGACAAAAGTATAAGTTTTTTAAAGTTGAAACTAATAACAAGGAGTACCTAAAAATGATTAAATCCACGAAAAAATTGCATATGACATAATTTGTGTTTTTATCGTTATCCACATTTTTCTGTGTGGTAAGTTTTTTCTATCTCTTACAGTTTACCAGTTATATAAAATGCAATAAAGTCATCCAGAATAAAGAGGTCTTTAGAGGCTATTCCCAGAAAATTCAAGCTACACACTTTATTTGACTGTAAAGATCTTAAATGTAAGAGATTTTAATCAAAAGCATTAGACCCATTTATGAAAAAACCAAAATGTTCGAATTTTTTCCATGTAAAGGTTAGTTTGGGGTGTGGGGATTTTCTTGAAGATCTTTGTGTCACACCTTGGAAGTTTGATATTTAACGGTCCTTTTGTTCTTGTGCTATGCTGTCCAAAGACACACACACGCACATAGGACATTTTTCCCAAAAATATTTTTTTTTGATTCAGAGGGGCCCAAAACATATAGTTCCGATGAAATCTCGGTATCGAATTTTTCGGTGCATGGCAATACCTTTTCTGTACACTATGTACGTAGTGCGTGTGGATAAAGTAAAAATCTTTAATCAACGCTTACAATTACTAAAATTATCCATATTCGTAACCAACCCTTCCCTCCCATAGCACCGAGATATACTACACTGCCACAAATGAATTTTTGACTATTACAATTGCCTCGGGCACGTTGATGTACCGAAAGCCCTCAAAACAAAGGATATAATAAAATGATTATCACATGCAAACGTCATGAGGTTTCATAATACTAAAAAAAACTATAAAAAAACATTAACAGGTGTTCGATATATTGGTACACTACTACGAACTCCGCACTGAGAGTTTAATTCATGAATCACGCAAAAAGAGCTCACACTCTTACGCCATGCTGTACATGCAATCACCGCAACAGAAGCGTACGATGAGTTGCCGAAACATAAGGCGAGTTCTGGAAATAAATTGTGTTTATGTCTCTTATTTTAAGCTGAGAGAGTAAGTAAGAGTATTTATTACGCGTGAAGTGATCTTTAGCTTTTCAGTGTGTTCAGAAAAATGTCATTGAAAGCAAGATAAATATTTCAAGCAAACACAGTAATAAGTCTAGGTCGCCTAAATTCATATAATCTACATGTGAGCGTAAATTATTTTAACAGAATATAATATGGGATATTTCACATGAAATATAGCAAAGTTTCAAAATATCCTGAATTCAGACAAATAAGTAACCCCTAACATCGCAACTCACCCTTCCCTCCCATAGCACTATACACATTCAAATAAAAATAAACATACCGCAATATTATTAAGATTTAAATGCACAATCTGAAAAAAAAACTATAATCAATTTGTACGTTTATTAATATTATCCAAACCATAACCTTCCCTCCCATAGCACCAAAGATGTACCACACTGTTACAAATCAATTTTTGAATGTATGGCAATCGCATCATGTGCATTGAGATCCCGAAAGGCAGAGGAAGAATATAAATAATACTGAAGCTATTTTCCAGGTTTGTAGGCCATGATCCATTGGGTCTTGAAGTTACCAACGTTCTTCAAAGGTGATCCGTTGGCTGGTCAGAGCTCGAATGATTCTTGCCGCGGAGGGCGCGTTTTTATACATGGCCGGTGGGCGGAGCCTGTTACTATCTGTGCTGTGATTGGCCCGCGTGCATCGGTAGGCTATCTTGTGTTTTGCTTTTGTTTCCGCCATTGCTTTCCAATACAGGTAGGTTGGGTTTAAATTTTAAGGTTTCAAGTGTTGGTGGTAAGGAGGTAGCGCCTCGAGCGGTTGCATTTTTCAGGAGCAGCATCCTTTCCTCTACTCCGCTAGTGTTTATTTTTTTTTTAATTATGTTGGTGATTTGATAGAATCGCACGCACACCAATACAGGTATCCAGGCCCTGTTAAGGCGTATAGCTTCTTCCTTGCGATTAAAGTTGTTTCCATGTTTGTATATTTCTATTGCCTGTCTGTATAAGGGGGCATGGTAGTTAACGGAGGAAGAATTCGGTGTCTTTATAACTGATGCCATGTATAGTTTGGGCTAAAATCGGAGTGGTGTATGGAGCAGTACATCAAAACAGGTACCAAACTCGTTAGTGAGGGGCTCGCGTAGATTAGACTAGGAGCATGGAGGAGCACAATAATTACTGACGAGAATGGTATGAGAATCTGCCCCATTTGCGAGGAAGAAGAGCCGTGGACCCACATCTTGGCAAGATGTAGGGTACGGAGGAATGGCGGGAAAAATATTTACCGCGATTCTTTACCACGCGAATGTAGGACTAGAAGCATGTTGGACGCTACTGGCAGGCACGGAAGACGTAGATGGGCTAGGTAAATTTATACTTAAGCACACTTTAATATATCATAGTCATAGCTAACTAGAGTATGGTAATGTCAGCTATCAATGCACACAGAGATACGAGGCTAGGCTCTCCACTGCTGCGGCCCTTCAGGCTTGGGGAGGAGCCTAACGGGTTACTTGAAACTGTTACTGTTTCAGCCCATGTTTGAAACTTAGAGTTATAAACTTCTCCTTATGCTCAAACAGTTTTCTGTTCTGACGATGATGCACTCAGATATGCAGATGATAGGCAAACGTTTAAATAATATGTATAGCACAGCAAAACTTTCTTCTGGTGAAAATAATTCAGGTATTTAATGCGCATGCGGTAATTGAATAGCAAAAGAGAATTGTAAACAAATGAGGCTTGTGTGCGTTTAGCCACTGATTCTGTAATTAGGATCTGTTTAAAGCAAAAACGAATTGAATCACATAAGGAAACATTACTATATATCAGAACATACACAATGGCTACCCTTCTCTTGTATACACTTCTGTTACCTTGCTTAGATATTCTATTTATGAATTATGACACTTATATGCAGACATTGTCTGTGAATTAAGCGGACCAAAATTGATTACAAGGACTAACATGGTATTATAATGTTCATATTGACCTACTAATGGATTACTTGTACACTGTTATTGTATAAAAAGTTACTTAGGACTCATTATATAGTCATTATTTTAAAGTGACTTGTGCATTGTGTATCTCTTTAATCCCGATGAGATTTCTGCATAATGCTTCGTCATAAATGTACATTAGGTCATATTTACCAGAAAAATAAGTGGGTTTATAATAATGGTATAAATATAATATTGCTGCATAGAACAAATACAGGTTAAATACTAATGGAGGAAATAGCGCGACAGATTCATTATGTAACCGAAATGTCGGTGTAGTAAAAAAATATCCGATGTGTTCCATTCAAATGACTTTCTCTACATCTCTGCAACAAATTATTGTTAAAAAGCTTATGCTTCTATTTACTTCATGCTAATCGAGAAAAAAATAGCAAAAGTAGTCTTATTACTTGCTTCCTTGTAAGTAGGAGTGAAATAAGAGGGTACCATAGGTTCGAGTGATATTCAAAACTGCTTCCTATGTGACGGAAGTTCCTTTGTTTGTATGGACAGGAGTTGGCAAATTCCTGTATGAGAAAAGTATTTTTTTAAAGCTGAAACCAATAACAAGGAATATCTGAAAAACGACAAACTCCACAAAAAATGTACATAATATAAATTGTGTATTTTATCGTGATCTCCATTTTTCGTGTGGTAAGATTTTGTCTGTCTCTTACGGTCTACCAGTTATTCAAAATTTCGCAAAATTCATCCAAAGTGTAGATGTCTTGAGAGGCTGTTCTCAGAAAATTCAAGATATACATTTTATTTCGGTTATGAATAGCTTTAATATATGGGATTTTAATCAAAATTGTTAAAGCCATTTTTAAGAAAATAAAATATTTCGATTTTTTTACATGTAAAGGGTAGTTTAAGGTGGGGGAATTTTTAAGAAAATCTTCGTGTCACATCCATGGAAGATACCGTACTTATATGCCAAGTTTGGTTTTTAACGGTCTTTTCATTTTTGACCTATGCTTCTCACACGCACACACACACACACACGCTCGCTCACTCACTCACTCACTCACTCACAGACAGACAGACACACATATACACGTACATTTTTCTAAAAGTGCTTTTTCTGGATTCATTGGGTCTCGGAACATATATTTCCTGTGAAATCCGGTATCGAATTTTTGGGTGGAATGCAATACTTTCTGTATACACTATGTACATAGTCGTGTAGAGAAATAATATGTCCTTTTGTAAAGGAGATACCTATTGACTTCACCCACATTAGAAACATTTTTTCTTAAGATTGTTAAAGATGTACACATTTTAATTCAGCAGTGCTGGTGAGATCGCTTCATGTAAACGAGATAAGTGACGTAACCGAAAACCTCATTACTGCGAATAAGAAGTAGGGGAAATGTATTTAAGCATTTACATTCCTCTAGTACTTCGCCGACAAAGTAATGAAACGTTTTTAATGTTGAGATTTCATCTGAAATACACCTGTTTGGTCTCCGGAAATTACGTGTACAAAAATAAGAAAAAGAGTAATAAAGGTGCTAAAACAGAAATAATAAAGAAGACGATTTAATTTTCATATGTACCTCTGCGTCTGTGAAAAGTTAATGATAATGATAATTTCGATATATGGAACATTTATTTATTTATTAGTCTGACTCATAAATTAGTTTGCCAAGTGACACAGAACAATATACATTTAGAGGTTTTTAACAAAAAAAATGTTATAAGTAAATATTACAAAAATAGTTTACCATACGTTATAATAGTTATATAAAATTAAACTATGAGAACAATTTGTAACAGATTATAAAAGATGTGCAACAATAAAAGAGAGAAAAAAACCTACAAAAATAAAGCGATTTATAAACCATAATACATTTTACGTTCTGATGCTTATATATAAATACTCGCATTTAAGAGGTCCGAATTTGAATTCCGGTGATCTCAAATCTGATCATAGCCCTTTTGGTTTCCCCAGGTCGGCAGGTGAATCCTGGGGTGGTTACATTGTCATCAACACTATCTCGTTAGCCGTGATATGTTGCAGTGTTGAAAGTTCAGGCGACGGTGCTGTTTTTGGTACGAGTATGTTACGGCTGGTTTCGGGAGCTGTGCTTTGTGTAAGAATTGCTGAAGGCATGCCTTCTCATGAAGTTGCCTTCGAGTGCTCTCGGAGCAGGCCCATCAGTTCGGAGCTTGTTTATTGGAATGCTTGCGCATCGTCTTCGCAATCTTACCTTCCCCTCATTCTCTCCTTCCAAGGATCACAATGTAGGCATCATAATAATAGGGTTCGAATTTTTGGGTGCTAAAACCTTTTTGCACTAAAAATATTAAAAAATGTGTGCTAAAAAGTACAAAATATGTGCCAAAACAAATAAAATATTTTTTTAAAGATCTAATACTCAACAGTCATCATTTGTGGAAGGGATCACCAAATACTGTAGAGTTACAGTATACGACCACATGCTTCTTCAAATTTTCCATCCAGAAAGATTCACGAATGTGACGAAGAAGTGCCTTGAATTCAAGGAATAAGTCTAACGTAATTATAAAATGATATGTTACTCACACACATCAATAATTGCAGGATTTTACCATCAGAACTGACATATCATTAAATTTCGCAGAATATTCTTACAGTACTTTTCACTCTTGGCGTGTTTAATCCACTGTGGAGTCAAAACTGTCGATATGTAACTTCCCAACACAACTAGAAGGTTGTCTAAACTTTATGGAATCACATCTTATCTTGCGAGCTCATGTAACAATTGAATGTATTCTTCACACTGTAGGGATAATATAGCAGACATATCGCTTCTTCTAATAATTAATAACAAATTGCGCCCTCTGGCATGTGTAATTGAGCATTACAGAAGTGGACAGTGAGTTGTTTAAACAATTCTGCTGTTGCTTTTGTGGTTTTATGAAATTATGTGAAAATTATTTTAAAGAAACTTTCCTTTATGCGATTTTTGAATATACGAAAAATATTTATTTACATAAAAAATCAGAAAATATACATATTTATGTGTAGTAACATTTAAAATGTTTGGTATAATGTACATATCCAGAATATTAAACTCAGTTTCAAGTTCTTATTAGGACGCAAGCAAAATATGTATTTACATACATGTCCGAGCCCTAATGATCACATTGGACTATGGGCGGTACTCTGTCTCGATTTCGAGTGTGTCTCCGTCGTATATAGTTACCTTTAATATCTATATAAAATGCAGAATAAGGAAATAAAAATAAAATAATAAAAAGAAATACAAATTACTTTTCGCCTCTGTACAATACGCTATATTTTCACAAATAACCGTTATTTTATTTACACATTTTCGTCAGAATTTTAATACCAAACAACGTTTAACATGAACATTTAAAAACCTTATTTTCGTTGATTTCATAATACTGACAAAAATTAAAAATATATATATATAAATGTATTAATGTTTAAAATTTAGTCAACTTTGCCTACGTACTGCCAGTTTGCAAATATTTGTTATGCCCACATTAAACTCTTAGTTCGATCAATGTCGGGCGACATTATGGGAGACACCACCACCCACCTCGGCGTTCAGTCAATGGATTACATCGCGATTATGTTGTCATTTCCTTCCGCGAGATATTGACAGTGAAAAAATAAACACCCAGCGCCCCCCCCCCCAGCGGAAAGAAAATCCCCATTGTTCCTTGAATCGAACACAGGGAGGTGTACGGGAGAGTTAGGTCGCTGTCACTACGCCAATGCAACCTTGTATTAGTTATAATAATGTTTCTAAATATAATGAATTAAATCATTTTTAAACATATGCTAGTCGCGAAAACGAACCCAATTTAAACAAATAATTTTTCTTGCTAATGAGCTCTTTCCGATATGCAGAATACGCATACATTCTCAAGAACAATGATTTATATACAACTGACACATATCTTCGATTAACTAATCTGTTCGAAATTCCCTCAATGTTTAAATTTAGCACAAAAATCAAACGGAATATTCAGGAGTTTCAATTGTCTGTCATTAGTTTCGCAGATGTTCATGCTTTATTTCTAATTGCAAATGTATTTCACGACCTGGATAATTTCCAGGAACCTGTGGCCGCCGAGATCTCCTGATTTGGCAACCCCGGACATTCGACGAAATGAAGCACAACATTTCACATGAGATTCAAGCTTTTAACAGCAGAGTCCTCCAAGCTTGGCCAGTAACATGGAAAAACGTGTTAAGTTATGCCTTATGCAGGATGCAGGACATGTTCAACATTTCCTATGGAGATAAATAATCCCAAAATTCTTTTACATTTGAGGTATAATAAGTTGTCGTTAGCATTACTCGTTTTTAAATAATAAATGAGACGTGTGTCAGTTCTATATAAATCACTCTGTATTATAAACTGGATTAAAAAACTGAGTAACTATGATAACTGATTAAATTACACTGCTTAAAAAAAAAGGTATGTGCATACATATTTCAGAGATAGTTTATATTCTAAAGAATATTACGATATTGATTTTTATTTTAAATAACTCTTCAGTTTTTTATCTAATAAGTTTGTCCATCACTAAGGCCTCCACAGCTATATATGGCAAGTCACTGAAATGACCAGGGATTAACAAGTAATTCAGATTGAAGCTGATTTCATTCCTGATGCTACATTTCAAGAATTGGATATTTTAATAAAAATGAAAGAACTTTAAGAAAATAAGACCTGAACATATTATTTTGTAAGTTATTATTCAGAATAGTAAAAAATGTGCGTAATATAGCATTATTGATTTCTAAGGTGTCCCTGATTGAAGTAGAAAATTAAGTATTCATCCGAATTTTCGTTTATGAATTATGGTGTTACGCACAGAAACGTGGACGGACCTTTTCTTATATTTCTTCTATTTCTTCATGGAACCTCGTAATTCTCTTTCCGTTGAAATCAACTTTTTTTGGTTTATTCCTGCATTTTACTTTTGTTAAACAGACAGTAAAATAAAGCAAACGCTGATCTGAAAAAATAATCTCGTGAGTGGTCCCTCCCCCATTATTCATTTGAATTTTACACGACTCATGCAATTCATCTTGAAGCATTACATTAATTGTTGGCTTTTAATTATAATAACCATCACCTTTTTTTTTTTCAGCAGAAAAAAAACCGTTAATTCCAAACTTTGATGCACATATTTTGTGAAAAAGAAAAATTAAATTTGCAGTAGTGTTGCTGCTTTGTTTTCTGCCTAGTTAATAGCCAGAACAATCATCGTAGCTCCCCATCTGTTTGTAGGAGTACATTCAAGGGGCACAAGAAAGAGTCACAAACCCATACCCATTTTTATTTTCCCTATACGTAATATGTACATAGTGTATAGAGAAGGTATTGCATTCCACCCAAAAATTCGATATCGAGATTTCATCGGAAATATATGTTTTAGAGTCCACTGTATTGAAAAAGAGCATTTTCAGAAAAAGGTCCGTGTGTCTATGAACACGATAACTCAAAAATGAAAAGTCGGTAAAATACCAAACTTGGTATGTAAATTTAGTATCTTCCAGGAGTGTGACACAAAAATTTTGAGAAAAATCCCCCCCTTCAAACTACCCTTTACATGGAACTATTTAAAAATAGTCAATTTTCTCAAAAATGGCTCTTACGATTTTCATTAAAATACCGATTATTGAAGCTATTTACCTGAAAAATAAAATGTATGTCTAGAATTTTCTGAGAATAGTCTCTGAAGACCTCTTTATTCTGGATGGCTTTTACGGAATTTTGCATAACTGCTAAACCGTAAGAGATGGAAAAAATTACCACACAAAAAATGTAGAACACGTTAAAACATACAATTTGTTATACATTTGTTTAGTGGAGGTGATAGTTTTTTTTTTTTTTTTTTTTTTACATATTCCTTGTTTTTGGTTTCACCTTTATAAAAAAAGCTTTATCCATACAAACTAATTTCTATTGAGCATAAGCTCTTCAACAATAATTTGTAGAGAAAGTAATGTGAATGGAACACATCAGATTTTTGGGATTCTTTCCAAAAGGAATTGTAATTAAATTTATAGCTTAAAATTATATAATTTTTATATTCACCATCTAGGCTCATGCCTTAATACAATTGAACTGATAATGTCAGCCTAATTTAATAATGATTACCGCAAATACCAAATAAGAAAAGGTATACACATATTGCGAAGGAATTATCTTTGGCTCATTCACTTCAATCTCAAATGGAATTTTCACAGAATAAAAAATACGATATAACACAACCTCAAACAATTGAAACATAACGCATACAATACTAAAATCAATACCTCAAAAAAGGAAATGTATTTGTTTACATGTCTTTTATTTTATAAAAAAGGTTATATATAAATATAAACAAAATCTACCCTTATTGTTTTAATAAAAAGGTTATATATGTATAACATTATATATTAATGTTTCAGTTATATATCCTGATAGTTGAAATGGTATGCACTTAAAATCTGATTTGCATGGAATTAATTATCCCTTTAATAACTAAAGAATCGGTGCAACCAATTATATGTTCAATACTACACTAATGTATTTTCACTTTCTCTATACTTATGATGTACACAGAAAATGAGTTGTAATGCACCCAAAAATTCGGTATAGGAATTTCACCGGAAATACATATTTTGTGACCCCTCCCCCCGAAACCCTAATTTTTTTTTTTTTAGAAAAATGTCCGTGTGTGTCTCTCTATGTGTGTATGTGTGTCTGTGGGCAGCATAGCTCAAAAACAGAAATTCCGTGAAAAACCAAACTTGGAATTTAGATTTGGTATCTTCCAAGGTTCCTACACGAAGATTTTTAAAAACATCCCTTCATTCCCAATTACCCTCTATATGGAATTGTTTTCGAAAATTTTTATTTCTTCATAAATGGCTCTAACGTTTTTGATTAAAATATCGTATACTAAAGATATTTACCTCACAAATAAAATTTATATCTTGAATTGTCTGGGAATATCCTCTGTAAACTACTTTATTCTGGATCAATTTTACAAATTTTGCATAACTGCTAAACCTAAAGAGATAGACAAATACTTATCACACAAAAATGTAGAGTACATTAAAATACACAATTTATGTAATATATACATTTTTTTTCGTGATGTTGATGGTTTCTGAAATATTTGTTGTTATTGCTTGCAGCTCTGAAAACCGTATACTTCTCTCATACAGGAATTTATCAACTTCTATCCATAGAAACAAATAAACTTTAGTCACATAGCAACCAGATTTTGACCATCACTTTAACCTATGTTACTTCCTTATTTCACTTCTACTTACAAGGAAGCAAGTAATAAGACTATTTCTGCTAATTTTTTCTCCATTACATGAAGTAAATAGAAGCATAAGCTTTTTAACAATAATTTGTTACAGAGATGTGGAGAAAGTCATGTGAATGGAACACATCTGATTTTTGTATTTGCCGAGAGTTGTAATACCCATTACATCGAACTTTTAAATGCATAAAAAAATCATTACCTTTATTACTTAACTGTGCTACCATTCCCGTAGTTTGCAAAAAAAAAAAAAAAAAACTTTTAAACCCGAATGAAAAACCCAACCATTTGAAAGAAAATTTTCACAACACATTCTGTTGTCGAAATCATTGGATAACGCCTTCAGTACTTCTGCCTACACTTACGCAACATAAGCATTATTTGTCTTGCCCTGATGTGAGGCAGGATTTTATTTTCCCTTCCCCCAACCACACACACACACACACACACACACACACACACACACACACACACACTAGCTCTGATATTCCTTACAGGATGTATGCAGTAACAGGTTTAGGCCGCAACGTGACTGAGTGGCTAGACCACTCGCCTCTCATCAAGGTGGCCTTTGCTCCATCCCTTGAAGAGGCTAATCTGCGCATTTTCCCCGGGTTTTCCGGTTTCCCTAGCTATTGTATTCCACTGGTGCTACATATTCATTCCATCAGTGGCTACTCTGTGATGCCCTATGTAGGAAGACGATCAAAAAAAGTCTGATGTATTTCATTCACATGACTTTCTCTACATCTCTGCAACAAATTATTGTTAAAAAAGCTTATGCTTATATTTACTTCATACCAATCGAGAAGAAATTGGCAGATATAGTCTCATTACTTGCTTACTTGTAAATAGAAGCGAAATAAGGTTAAAGTCATTGTCAAAAGCCGGTAGTTATGTGATTGAAGTTCTTTTGTTTTTATGAACAGGAGTTCACAAAGTCCTGTGTAAGAAAACTAAGTTTTTTAAAGCTGAAACTAAAAAAAAAAAAAAGGAATATCTCAAAAATGATCAACTGCACGAAAAAATCTATATTACATAAATTGTGTGTTTTAAGGTGCTCTAGAAAGTTTGTGAGGTAAGTTTTGTCTATATCTTAACTGTTTAGCAGTTATGTAAAATTCCGTGAAATTCATCCAAAATAAAGTAGTTTTCAGAGTCTATTCCCAAAAGTTGAAGATATACATTTTATATGCGAGGTAAATATCTTTAATATATGATATTTTAATCAAAATCGTTAGTCATTTTTGAGAAAATCAAAATTTTCAAAGAAACTTCCATGTAAAGAGTAGTTTGGGGTGGAGGGATTTTCTCAACATCTTCGAGTCGCATTCCCTGGAGTCTATTTAACTTAAATACCAAGTTTGACATTTTACCGAATTTTCGTTTTTGAGTTATCGGGTTCACAGACACACGGACCCACACACACACACAGTGCAACTGTTATAGGGTGCAACTTTGTCCTGAATATTATTTAAATGGTAATGACAAAGTAGCGTCGGCGTTATTGTGTGGGTCAGTTGGTCCGGTTAGGGTGGAACCTAGTGACATTTCCCTTCCTGTTGATGTCTTTGCTGCTCCGGTGTTAGCTCAGGTTTTTCTTCTTCATCGGCGAGCATGAATTCCTCGGTACAGGGCGTGGTACAGAAGGAAATACAAGAGGTAGTAAGAACATAACAATAATCACTGGTTCGTAAATATTATTGAAGAAAATTGCACGGTATAATATTACACTGTATAAACTCTAACCGTTGGCAACCAAGTGACACCTGCAAACATGTGGGTGGGTGATGATTATAAATTTGGGAAACGCAAAACCATGGCTTCTTGGTTTCAACCGCGGTGAGCAATGTGGCGCGATTTTGTTTCAGCGACTGACGTAAACTTGAACATCCTTCTGTATGCATAGCGTCCCTTCTTGCTATTGGTTGCATGTACTTTCCCTAAAGCCACTCAACGTTAAACAAATGACATGGACCTTTTTGGAATGTTTCCTTTTGAAAGCTCAACTCTCAATACATCAAGGTCTTGCTAACGGAAATCTGTACATTTACAGCTAAAACCACGTTTCAAACCTTGTCGTCTTAGCGTGTAAAATATTAACAAAATACAAATATTGACAAATAAAATAATAGTTAAAGCAAAACTTATTCCCCTTACTATGAGTAATACTATACTACTATATACAAATGTTATCTATTTAATTAAGTATATTGATCACTATCTGTTCGTTGCGCAATACATCTTATTTTTACATATTATTGTTAGTTACATAATTTCGATGGTTTACGCGGATATAAAAGAGTTACTGTCTCAACAGTCACACGGACCTTTTTGTGAAAATGTTTTTCTGGATACAGGTGACCCTAAAACATATATTTCTGGTGCGATCTTGGTATCGAATTTTTGGATGGAGTGCAATACCTTCTCTATACACTATCTACATAGTACCTGTAGAGAAAGTAAAACGTTAACAGTTTTGTCCTCCATACTCAAACGGGATGTCGGAAAAGCAATGATTAGTTTGGAAATGCATTAATGGCTCCTGGAGTCCATACATTCCAAAGAAAATTTCAACCTAATTTATAATAACTCTTTATTAGCCAAAATTGTTTCTTTCCTAATACTTTCTGAAATATCAGGAAATAACGCTTTTAAGTATTCCGCAATGTTACCCGAAATTTTGCTTTTAGTTTATACAGCACTGCTTCTTTTCTGATAATTTTTCAGTTTCATTGATATTTATAATTTGATATTTTAAAAGAAAACTCTTGTCTATCTGAGTGCCTTCTTAAATATAAGATATTTATGTAATTTGAAAATGTCATAAAAAACATTCCATTTTTGTTTTGTATATACAGTAACGTTGCGTTAAACTTCTGTTTCAAAATAGTTCTGTTACTACGAAAATACAAGTTTCCTTTCTATTATTAGCTAGTGATTTTAATTTAGTTTATTCATATTACTTTCTACTTCTAAAAAATCCAATATAAGCTATTTATGAAGTATTTAAAATTATCTGTAGTAAAAAGTCAAATTTCTATACTTTTAGGGTTAAAATGGTTTTAAAACATAATGTTTTGTACCGTTTCATTTCTGTTATGCAGAATTATGCAGAAAAATAAATATTGTAATTACTCGTGTAAAGTATGAAAATAATCAATACAAGAATCTACTAGTAGAATCGTGATAAATAATTCAACAATATATGTCGTGCATTAGCAAACGTTAGCGCAATTATTTGATGGTTTCTAAAAATTTCGAAGCCTGAATAATATGCTGTTGACTTGCAATTAAGTCACTCAATCAGTAAAAATTCGCGAATCAAATCTGATCGGAAAATAATCCCCAATCAAATATTGGCTGAACCTTCTATAACATAAATTGTACTTATCGACAATCAAAGACATCTTAAGTAAATACTGATCATTTTGATTTGCTTTCCTTCAATTGGGCATGACAGTTCATTGTGTGCTAGTTGCTATTATTTTTCCCCCCTCTCTTTCCCCGTCTACAAGAAAACAAAGCTATAGGAATATAAATATATAAAAAGTAAAGTTCTTTAAACCTATCTCGTCTCTAGGCATTATAAATTTACATAGGTGTATTCCATAGGTATAAACATTTATTATGAGTATAGGTAACATTCATTGATCGGTCCGCATTATTTATAATTAATCTTTGCTCAAGAATTGTATAAAATGTAGCAACTTGTTCTTAAAACTATTAAGAAATCGGTTTTGTATGAGATAAACTCCTGCAAAGAGGAGTAAGCGATATCTTTAAGACCATTGAATCAAGTGCAGGAAAATTTAAGTACAAAAACTTCCATAGGTATGAGTGCTACGAAAACATGTCTAACACTCAAATTTTATTGTAATTTTACCTATAATTTTATAGCATGCTAAAAGTTTCCTATTTATAGGATGCTCAATAAGAAATAAAATACTGTGTTTATGTAAAAAACAACATTTAAACTCGCTATAACGTCAAACTATCAAAATACATTTCAAGTACCCAACTAATGGTGTAAGAAGACAGACGTGTGTTGAGGTAGCTAGTACAAGTGAGAGGAAGAAGTTAATAAATAACATAGAAATGAACGCAGCACCTAGAAATTTGCAAGAGTGGAAAAAACAAAGAAAGAGTATAAGAATGGAAAAGGATAGAAAAGATGAAGTGAGCGGATCATTTGTGAAAATCAAGGAGTATATGGTAATTATCGGAAAAAGAGTGGAGATGTGGAAGACGGGAGCAAAAGGAACAACTTGGCATTTTAAAGATTAGAACAAAGAAAAGGAAGATATGTGAGAAGGGAGGTATGTGAGTTTTTAAGTAAAAGACTGCTAATGGAATATTATAGCTTTTCTTAGCTTTTGGATTTGGTAAGAGATTTAGGGAATAAATATATACATATATATATATATATATATATATATATATGTAGGTAGGTACAAAGCGTAAGTAAACCAATATCTTTTAGCGTAAAAAATCAGGCAGAAATATTAAAAAGTAACGGGGATCTGAATTTCAGCAAGGAAATAATGAAACGACTAATAAAACAAACAAGGACAGTTTAGTAACAGTGGCATATATGTAAATATTAAATGTTGGATTATAAGTAAATCGACAGAAGGGACGCTGAAGGAGCAAGAACCAAATATAGGAAAACTGATGTGTTCCATACACATGAAATTCTCTATATCTCTGCAACAAATTATTCTTGAAAACCTTATGCTTCTATTTACTTCATGCTAATCGAGAAAAAATTAGCAGAAATAGTCTTATTAGTTGTTTCCTTGTTCCCCTGGAGGAACGTAGGTGCGCCCTGTGTAATGCCACAGGACACGGAGCAACTTGGCGCGGTTGTCCGAGTTACCAGGCCGCACTGAATTGGCCACGACCGAGGGAGCAGCAAAATAGGGCCCCCCGACCCCACCGAGAACATCGCCAGAATCAGGTTGCTGCTCCCAACAACACAGAAGGGCAATGGTACGTTCAGGACCGCCGCGGAAGGAACAGACCAGCCCCCAACCAGAACCCTTCTACAGCTGAAGTAAGACGGGTAGTGCCCGACTTGTCTCCAGCTAATCAAGAGTGCACCCCAGTAGAAATAGGTACAGCACACACACACACTGACACACCAATTCAGACACAAACAGAAACACACGAACCTCCTCCACACCTACATGAATGTAGCGCATTCAATGTAACGGCACTCACCGTCCGGGAAGCATTCTACAATGGCGTGGCCCTGAGCGAACTCCTGAACAGTATGGGAGTCTCACCTGCTGTAGGCTGGGAAGCCTTTATAGAACACTAAGTGGCTCCTACAATCAATCTCCGATCCCAAATTCGACGCATTTTACCTTTTCAATTATGTCGCCAGATATCTACACATACTCACAACCAGCATCTAGAAATGGCTCTTGCAACAACAGTTAACATTCTATACTGGAACTGCAATAACCTCCGAAGAAAACGCAAAGAACGCACAGATTTCCTTACTAGGAACTCAATCCAAGTAGCTCTACTCAATGAAACCCATCCTGGTACAGGAGATAGGTTTACAATCCCTGGATACAACATTTACCGTAACGATAGAAATCGCAGAGGCGGGGGAACGGCTATAGCAATACAGAGCTCCCTAACACACTACCAAAGACAAGTCCCGCAACTAAACAGACTTGAAGCGACAGCGGTCAATGTGCAATTGCACAACACGACTGTCACAATGATTGCGGCATATAACCAGCCCGGTGACATAGACACGGAGGACGTAGACGCCCTTATGAGAATGGACGCCAAAGTCATAGCCGAAGGGGACTTGAACGCCAAGCACTTCATATGGAACTGCAGGACTGACAATGTGGCAGGTAACAAACTTCTGGCATATATAAATAATTCCAATACACTAATAACAGCACCAGAAGAACCCACATATATCCCGCGAATACAACATCTACCAGATATTCTGGATATTGCGTTACTAAAAGGTATAACCCACGATACGCGGAACACAGTTATAAATGACCTCACGTCCGATCATCTGCCAGTAATACTGGAAGTTGCTGCCCCAGTATCCTTTCGGCCAGAACAGACTAGACCAAATTACAGACTGGCAGACTGGCCCACCTTCGAAGAGGCCATTGACGCGCAAATAAACACCGCAGCGGTCACGACGCATAAGACACAGGAGCCAGCGGTGACACAAATTACAAACGCGATACACCACGCCATAGAGCAACACGTCCCCATCAAAAGGTGTACTAGGAATGTCAAGGTGCAATTTCCGCAAGACGTCAGGCAAACGGTTAAAGAACGGAATAATGCCCGACGGAAATGGCAACGCAGCCGAAACTTAATTCATCGAAACCAATACGAAGAGCAAAGAATCAGGGCCAATACTCACATCGCCGAATATACACGCAACCAGTGGAACAATACCCTGGAAAACTTGGACCCACAGACCCAATCGGTTTGGAGAATCGCGAAAAGTCTCACGCAGACAGCTACAAATATTCCACCTCTCCGCATTGAAGGCCAAATAAAGGAGACGCCCGAGGATAAAGCGGAAGCCTTTGCAGACGCGCTGGAAAATACCTTCCATCCAAACGCTCACCCCTGCGACCAAAACTTCGCGGTGGACACGGAAAGGTTGGCACTCTCCTTGCGAACAGCAGAAACGCACAACAAAACTAGAAAAACGAATGCCGGGGAAATTAAATGGCTAATTATGCACCTTCCCATACGCAAAGCACCGGGACCGGACAAAATCCCGAACGTTGTGCTCAAACACTTGCCAATGAAGGCAATAAAATTGCTTGCGGAAATATTTAATTATACCTTAGAACACGGAAGATTTCCCCTTCAGTGGAAAGAATAAAAATTTTTGCTTTTCCCTAAGCAACACAAAGATCTCTCTCAGCCTACCAGCTATAGGCCTATCAGCCTTCTGAACACGATGAGTAAACTCTTGGAGAAAATTATACACAAACGACTTAACACATTCGTAATCAAGAATGACCTATTGACCAAGGAACAGTTTGGATTTAGATCCAAACACTCCACCTCTCACCAACTATTGCGACTAACCGAAAATATTACGAGGGGTTTTAACACCAACCGCTCAACAGGAGCCGTTCTACTTGACAAGGTATGGCACACAGGCCTCATACGAAAATTAAGCACGTATGGAGTGCAAGACTTAATGATCATCTTAATTGCAGATTACCTGAAAGGTAGGACCTTCAAAACAGCAGTAGGGGAGGCGGAGTCATCCCTCCGTCCTATCCAAGCAGGCGTACCCCAAGGAAGTATCCTAGGGCCTGTGCTATTTAACATCTACATAAACGACCTCCCTCCACTTATCCGGGTAGAAAAATACATCTACGCCGATGATACAGCACACGTAACACAGTCAAGCTAACCACGGATCATTCACCTAAGACTCCAGAACGCTCTAAACGAACTGGAGCCGTGGCTTACGAAGTGGAGGGTGAAAATTAACACCAGAAAATGCCAAGCAATAGTTTTCACGAAGCGCCACTTGCATAGGCAAAGAAGGCATGCTCTCCCACCGCTTAGCTACAGGCAAGAGCCTATCGAGTGGGGGGGGAGCTCAGTCACTTACTTAGGGGTAAGGATGGACGAATGCCTCACGTGGAAACAACACACAAACATGGTACGCGCTAAAGCTAACGGTCAACTTAACAAACTTTATCCGATAATAAATTTAAATACCTGCCTCAAACTTAGCATGGGGCTAGCACTATATAAAACCTTGATTCGCCCAATATTAACATACGCCGCACCCGTATGAGGATATGCGGCCAAAACACACATCAAACGGCTACAAACACTGCAAAACTGTATACTGCGCATTATAGCTAAACTACCAGCAGTAGCACCTACGTGGGCTCTGCATGAGGAGCTCAAAATCTGCTTCATCGAGACCTACATAAAAAATTTGGCATTCAACCTTTATAAACGCAAAAACAATAACTACAACGAGCTCATTCAAAATCTAGGAAATTACGACACCGATCACGATAAGCACCCCCGCCCACTGGCACTCTTTGACAGAACCATCAGAATAGGAGTGCCTGAAATCAACATACAAGAATACCTGTACACCCTGATTAGGGTATAAAACCTAGATCTGGTACAGCGTAGGGCAGTGACTGCGACAATCCTTCCAGTTCATGCCTCTCACTCACAACAAACACACACACATCCACACTCATTACTACTCTTCTTTTTCAGCAGCCCTCTAAGCCGTTGAGCTTACCCAGCCAAGGCGGTCCCGGGGGAAGAGGGCCCCCCCCCGCGAGTGGCACGGGTCCGCACCTGCAATATGATAGGCAGGCAGCCAGCCACGTGCGCACTCTCTACGACAACGCTCAGAAAATGGACTATGCCTAGAGGTTTTAAAATGACGTACACCTAAGACGGATAATATCATATATATACTTTCTAACACACTTTAACGATGTCTTAGGTTGAACATAATAACTCATGTATGTATGTAACAGTATATGTAATAGTATTACTCGTAAAATAGATAATAACACTTATATAAATATCACAAAGACGAAGCCTACATAGGGGAACTCACACAAAAGCTAAGCTTAATATAACTCTATACATAGTATATACTCACTGACGGCGCCAATGGCAGACCTCAACTATTAGCTCATAAAAATAAGCGATTGTAGTTTTAGGACAGGCAATTAACAATAAGTTAGTTTGTTTCAGAGACGCAGCGCTAGCGCAGCAGCACCCACAAAGACCTAGCAGACTCTACGTAGCACGATTTCCCTCCCACTCGCCCAAATAACCTACTCCTAAATTCTCCTTCATAATCTCCTGAAATTCGCCAGAGGGCAGTCTGGGCCTAGGCCAAGCTTGCCTGCCGGCACCCAATATCTCTTCTGGCGGCCGCACAGCGGGCCAGTTATTACCACCAGTACAGCGGGTGCAACAGCGGTACCGAAGAAATACTTCTCCCTATCCACTCCAGCACCGTGGAGGTTTTTTAGTCGGTAGGGCCACGTGGCAGAACCCGACACTCCGGACGTGCCCGGGTAGTCCATAAGGTAGATTTTTCCTCCACTCGAAAAAAATAAATAAATAAATAAAACTTGTAGGTTGAAAGGAAATCAGGGAGTACCATAGGTTAAGGTGATAGTCGAAAGCTGGTAGCTATGTGAATGAAGCTCCTTTGTTTTATGGGTAGGAGTTGACAAATTCCTCTGTGAGAAAAGTATGTCTTTTAAAGGTTAAATAAAAAATCAGGAATAACTAAAAAAATATGATCTCCACGAGAAAAATGTATATAACATAAATTGTGTGTTTTAAGGTGCTCAACGTTTTTTGTGGGATACATCATTGTCCATCTCTTACGGCTTAGCAGTTGTGCAAAATGCCATAAAATTAATATAGAAAAAAGTAGTCTTCAGAGGTTATTCCCAGAAAATTCAAAATATACTGAATATACAGATAAATATCTTTAATATACGATATTTTAATCAAAATCGTTGGAGCCATTTTTGAGAAAATCAAAATTATTGGATAAAGTTCCAAGTAAAGGGTAGTTGGCGGTGGAGGGATTTTTCTCAAAATCTTCGTGTCGCATCCCTGGAAGATACTAAACTTAAATACCAAGTTTTGTATTTTACCGACTTATCGTTTTAGAGTTATCGTGTTCACACACACACACACACACACACACACACACACACATATACGGACCTTTTCCTGAAAATGCTTTTTTTGGATACTGGGGACTCAAAAATATATATTTCCGGTGAAATCTTGGTATCAAATTTTTGGTTGGAGTGCAATATCTTCTCTATACACTGTATACATAGTACGTATAGAGAAAGTAACAAAATCTGATATGTTCCATTCACATGACTTTCCCTACATCTCTGTAAGAAATTATTGTTAAAAAGCTTATGCTTCTATTTACTTCATGCTCATCGAGAAAAAATTAGCACAAATAAGTAATAGCGAAATAAGGGAGTACCACAGGTTAAAGTGATAGTCAAAAGATTGTTGCTAAGTGAATGAAGTTCGTTTGTTTCTATGGACATAAGTAGAAAAATTCCTATATGAGAAAAGTAAGTTTTTCAAAGCTGAAACCAAAAACAAGGAATAGATAAAAAAAAAAAAAAAAGAAAAAAAAAAGAAAAAAAAAAAAAAAAGAACTCCACGAAAAAGAGATATATAACATGAAGTGTGTATTTTAACGTGCTCTATATTATTTGTGTGGTAAGTTTTTGTCCCATCTGTTATGGTTTAGCAATTATGCAAAATTCCGTAAAATTCATCCAGATTAAAGTAATCCTCAGAGGCTATTCCTAGAAAATTCAAGATATATATTTTATTTGTCAGGTAAATATCTTTAATATACGATATTTTACTCAAAATGGTTACAGCCATTTTTAAGAAAATAAATTTCGAAAAATACTTCCATGTAAAGAGTAGTTGGGGGTGGGGGGGATTTTTTTTTAAAATCTTCGTGCCGCATCCTTGGAAGATAAGAAACTTAAGTACCAAGTTTAGTATTCAACGGTCTTTTCGTTTTTGAGCTATGCTGTCCAAAGTCACAGACTAACACACACACACACACACACGCACGCACGCACGCACACTAACCTTTTTTGTGAAAATGCTTTTTTTGTATTCAGGGGGTCCTAAAACATGTATTTCCGGTGAAATCTCGGTATCGAATTTTTGGGTGTAATACAATACTTCCTCTTTACACTATGGTTTACATAGTACGTGTAGAGAAGGTAAAAAATGACGGTGCAGGCAACTTTTCAGAGCAGTTCAATGACATTTGAGGGAAATCATCAACGGATGAAAAGTCAGCAGTAGGTGCCTGGAGCAGCAATACAAAGTAGAGAAACAGGCAGAGGAGTAAGTGATACCGAATTACAAGTGTTAGAGCAGGGAAAACGCCAGCACACAAAGGATAATACAGCTGAAGCTGGGAAGAAGAGAATAAAAGATAAGGTAAGGAAGCGCAGATCGTCAAATTTAGGGGAAGTGGAATCTGTAAAACAGGGGATGAAAGGAACAACGGAGAAGGTATTCAGAGAAAGAAGAGAACACATCAGTAATCCTGTGGTCCAGTGAGTGGCCAGAGCAAGGGTGGCAGTACAGCAGGAAACGCAGAAACACAGGAAAGTTAGAAGAACTACAGAGTGATTTTTATAGACCTGACACATTTCTATCTTTAATTATTCCGTTGGAAACTTGTTCAATGACCCAATTGTAGCACCAAATTAAGCAGAATGTTCTGGAGTTTCGATTCCTTCTGACTAGATGAGCAGATATTTATGTTTTATTTCTAATTGCATTGTTAGAAGCTGTTTCGACATTTTGTTCTTGTAGTCAACGTGAAAATGCAGTACGATGTAGAGCTGAGTAAAGGATATTTTCAGCAAGATGGCGCTACCTGCCATACATCAAATGAGTCCATGAACCTCATTCCAAGTTTCTTTGACGACCGGATAACTTCCAGGAACCTGTGACCTCCGAGATCTCCGGATTTGACGTCGCCAGAGTTCTTTCTATGGGGTTACGCCACACGTCCCCAGACATTGGACGATCTGAAGCACAACATCACAAAGGAGATTCAAGCTATTGACAACAGAGTCCTCCAACGAGTGGCCAGTAACAAGGAACGACATGTTGAGTTGTGCCTTATGCAGGATGGAGGACATTTTCAACATTTGCTATAGAGGTAAATAATCTCCCAAAATTCCTCTACAATTTAGGTAAAATAAGTTGTCACTAGCATAACACGATGTGAAATAAGTAATGGAATAAGTGTGTCAGCTCTATATAAATCACCCTGTATTAGCAAAATACAAAGATAAAGCAGGAGTCTATATATTATTCAAATGAAAGGATAAACTCACCGGGGAAGAGTGGACGATAAATGAAAGTCCAACAGCGGATTGAAGAATTAAACGTGTGGAAAGATGCGACAGGTAAACAGAATTTAGAAGAGACTAAAGAAGTACGTCGTACATACAACGGATAAAGCAAACAGAGAAACTGCAGGTAGAAGTTTCAAGAAAGCCGCAATTAAGGCTGTAATAGAGTATAGTAAATATTAGGGCAATCAGAAACATATGTGAAGTAGAGGGAAAAACGATTTCCTAAAAATGGGGGATAAGAACTAAGGCAAGTGGGATATACATAAGGTCAAAGAAAGGAGAAAGGTAACAGAGAAGTGTTTTTAAGACTTCAGGCATGGAAACGGATAAAAGGGACAGGGACAATTCAAGGAAGGCTTAGGTAAGATTAGAGTAAGAAGTGAAAAAGTAAAACTCAATAAAATTGGCAAAATACAGACACAAAATGGAGTAAAAAAGTGGGGAGGGGAAGTTCACAATGAGGCAGCAAACACGCTGGAAGGAATTCACGTTAAGATCTGCAACCTTTCTAATGGTTTGTAGGATTTGTAAAAGACTGGATTCCAAGTTCCCTGAGCAGCCCAGGTGTTAATTATTTGAAGAAATAATATTATTTCACTTAATTTTTTCCATACATATTTTAGGAAATTAAAAAAAATTAACATTTATCCATATAAAGGATGCTCTTGGAGAGGAACATTTTACCTTATCCCGTCCAACTCACGTATGAAACGTGGTATTTATTTCAATTGTTGTTAAGTTACGGTGTTCAAACATAGGCGCAAGGCGCATGCGTGATCTACACTGATATTGTTGTTAAAGAAGTAAACGTTTATTATGGATGCTTCGAGGTACATTCGCATGCACAAAAACTAGCTTATTCCCCTCCACTAATTGACTTCTGTAAGTGTTAGTCCTAAGACCAACAGGGGTGTTAGAGTTATGGATAATATTTGTGGAAATATTTGTGGATCACACACAGTTTCCATGAGCAAATAAAGACTGCATAGCCTTCTTTAAAAGCAGTACTGGAGTCTGATCAGGACTCCAGCGCTGTATCCCCTGTTTAATTTCCCCCCTAAATTTATTGTATGATTACTGTACCTTTACACAAACATATCAACCCCTGCCCAAGGCGAGACTCCTTAGCGAGCGACGCCATGGGGACCGGTATAAAAATGCTTACTCGTGTAACTCACCCTAAGCGAGATTCGAACTCACGACCTTTTGAATGTGAGGCAGACACGCTACCTCCACACTACCCAGGCGGGCATCATTTTGTTTGTACTCAAACATGCACATATTCAAACTTCCAGACTCTGTGGGGGATATGGAATAATTCTGGCTAGAGAAAAATTCCCCGCCCCAGCCGGGAATCGAACTCGGGACCCCCAGGTGAGACGTCAGCTCGCTGACCACTCGACCAAGGAGGCAGTCTATAGTTAGTAGTTTGAGCACCTCCCTGCTGTGAGAAAGGCGCGGGGGTTAGGAATTTTTCTATAGACAAAATTAATTGAATGAAAAGTGTGGATATGTGTAAGTGTGTGGTTTGTGGTGTGTGTGTGCGTTATTTAACGTACAAAATATTGTATACATGAAATCCATTAAGAGCTGTTACCAGTTAACCCATTGTCAGAAAGCAATAATATGTTCCAGAGTTAAAATCCACTAATATAAACATTGCGGCTAAAGGAGGGGTATAAATGGAACAATTAAGGAGAAAAAAATTTGATATGATCCAATCACATGACTTTCTCTACATCTCTGCAAAAACATTATTTTCTCTACACGTACTATGTACATAGTGTATAGAGGAACTATTGTATTCCACCCAAAAATTCGACACCGAGATGTCACCGGAAGTACATGTTTTAGGATCCCTTGAGTCCAAAAAAAAAAACATTTTTACAAAAAGGTTCGTGTGTGTCTGTAGGAACCATAACTAAAAAACGACACGAAGATTAAAAAAAAAAAAAAAAACCCAAATACCATTTACATGGAATTTTTTTATTTTCTCAAAAATGACTAACGATTTTAATTAAAATGTCCTATATTAAAGATATTTACTTGAAAAATAAACTGTATATCTTGAATTTTCTGGGAACAGCCTCTGAAGACTATTTTATTCTGGATGAATTTTACGGAATTTTGCCTAACTGATAAACCGTAAGAAATGTACAAAAACTTACTACACAAAAAATGTAGACCACTATAAAACACACAATTTATGTTGTATCTATTTTTTTTCGTAGAGTTTATCCTCTTTTTTTTTTTTTAGATATTCCTTGTTTTTATTTTCAGGTTTGAAAAAGTTATACTTTCTCATACAGGAACTTGTCAACTCCTATCCATATAAACAAAGGAACTTCAGTAACATAGCAACCAGCTTTTGACTATCACTTTAATCTATGGTACTCCCTTATTTCGCTTCTACGTACAAGGAAGCAAGTAATATGACTATTTCTGCTAATTTTTTTCGGTTAATATGAAATAAATAGAAGTATAAGCAGTTTAACAATAATTTGTTGCAGAGATGTAGAGAAAGTCATGTGAATGGGGTACATCAGATTTTTTTTAAAAAGTTTATACTTTTATTTACTTCATACTAATCGAGAAAAAAATTGTAGGAATAGTCATTATTATTTCATTGGAAGTTAAATTGAAATAAGGGAGTATCATAGGTTAAAGTAATAGTCAAAAACTGGTTGCTACGTGACTGAAATTCCTCTGTTTGTATGGACAGGAGTGGAGAAATTCCTGTATGAGAAAGGCGCAAGTATTTAATGATGAAATCAAAATTAAGGAATGTCTAAAAATGATAAAATTCCGCGAAAAAGATATATATATATATAATATAAGTTTTATGTTTCAGTGTCCCCTACATTTTTTCTGTGGTACGTTTTTGTCCAACTCTTACGGTTTAGCAGTTACGCAAAATTTCGTAAAATTCATCCAGAATAAAGTAGTCTGCAGAGACTATTCCCAGAAAATTCAAGATATACCTTTTATTTGGCAGGTAAATATCTTTAATATACGACATTTTTATCAAAATTGTTACAGCCATTTTTAAGAAAATCAAAATTTTCGAAAACAGTTCTATGTTAAGGGTAATTTTGTGTGCGGGGATTTTTCTCAGTCTTCGTGTCGCATCCCTGGAAGATACTAGACTTCAATACCAAGTTTGGTATTCTACTGACTTTTCGTTTTTAGTTATTGTGTTCACAGACGCACGGAGACACACACACCTTTTTCTGAATTTTTTTTTGATAAAAGGGACCTTATAACATATATTTTCGGTGAAATCTCGGTATTGAATATTATTGCAGAGTGGAATACCTTATCTATACACTATGTACGTAGTACATGTAGAGAAAGTAAAAGGTAAAAACGAGACCACGTACATTATTCCGCAATAAAGACGAAGGGATGAGTTTAGTTTGCATTCCTTGTTAAACTGTACAGCAGCTACGACATGTACATGGTATAAAGTGAATAACCAAACCGATATTAACTTGTATTAGTAGCACAGGAATACAAGATTTACCCTTTAATATTCTATAACCAGCTGAAAAATGCAATGCCAGCCGGAATTTGAACATGGTTCTCCACTCTCCGTGCGGTTCCTCTAACCATTGTGTTACTGTGACAACATGCCGGAAAAATCTTCCAACGGATTTTAATGCTTTTTCTACCGGCCAATCAGCAGGTGTGCCTTCTTAGATTATATCTTGAAGTCTATCACAAGCGACATTTAATAATGTTAGTGTGTGTGACCGTATGTGTGTGTGAGTGAGTATTGAACATTGGACTGTGAGCTATCGACCCCGGCCGTCCTTTGGTGTCCTCAACGAGTTTGGAGAGCCGTGCGTTCCTGGCTTTCGGAATTCCGGCTTGTAGCTTGTGGGTAGAAAATATTCGATATCGTGTTTTCGTAGGGACGAATAAAGCTCCATCAAAAACCACTCTGGGAAAAGAAATCAGGAAAATTTGGCACAATATAATTTTGTGTAGTGTTATTAGCTTTGTTGAATGTTAATATGGCTGCTATTGGCTTTCTTGGAATGCAAGAATGGATCAACGACAAAGAATCTATTGCTCTACTGCTGTTAATGCCAACATGATTTGCTCTTTGCACCGTGGCAGTATGAGGTCATTAAACCACTTTTCAGACTGGAAAAATCTGCTTTGGTGGTAGGAAAAATACAAAAATGACAAATCTCCATGGAGAAGAGAAACAAATAAGTTACCGTGATAAAGAATATTCATTCCTAATGCGTCATCACAAAAGTATAATTTTATACTAAACATAAGAGACAGCTTTTTGAGTTTTAAACGCTTTAGAGTGTAAACACGACTTTCTTCTTTCTTGTACAAATGAATAAAACCACATAAAGTTTTAACAAAGCAATTTCCTGGCCATGGACCGAATTTATTATGGACTTCCAAATCCGACACCTTATACTCAGAGTTAGGAAAAAGTAGCGGGGAAAGCAGAGTAAAATTTGCAACCCAGGTTATGGGGCTCCCTTAGGCTACAACAGTGGTATAATGGGGAACAGACGGTGGCTAACATCTCACTTGGTAAACTGCCAACCGTGGCTACTTGCCGCTTTCAGAGCCATAACTTGCACTGCCGTTTGCTGATTTCATTTATTTCTTTTTGGTCACTGTTAGGAAGTTAAATTAACGATAGAAGTCTTTTTTAACTCCAGCTACTGTTGGATGTCGTGTAACCACTTGCTATATTGTGAGGTAAAATCTCTCGTTGTTGAGCAATTGTTTAATACAATTTATTAATACTGAGTCAACTGTCCTTTATTTTCTAGTTGGATTCAACGTACATATTAAGGACCGTTTGGAAATACCAGTAGTTATAGTGCAAAAATAGTGAATTTGCTATCTTAGTGAACAGGACTAATGTATTAACCCCGAATTCACAAGAAAAAGGTTAATTTTGTATCGTTAAGAGTCCCAAGCGACTGTTGTGTTGTTGAAGTGAATCATTTCCTTGGTTACATAAATGACCATCCTAATTAAAAAGGTAGAATCAGACTGAAAACTTCAATGGCATAGTCGGGATTTCAATGACGGATCTCCAGGTGTCTGTGTAGTGCTTTAACCACAATATGCCGAGACAACCTTAAATTCAACACATAACTCGATAATTCCATGTAAATCAAAGGAAAATGTCAAAACAGTTTTTGATTACTTACCCAAATGTTGACTTGGGCTTCATAGATTAACCTACTAGGTCAATCATTGTCAATATAAATATATTTTTAATTTCTCTATACCTACTATGTACATAGTGTATAGAGAAGGTATTGCACTCCACCAAAAAATTCAATACCGAGCTTTCACCGGAAATATATGTTTTAGGGTCCCCTGTATCCAAAAATGTATTTTCAGAAAAAGGTCCGTGTGTGTATGTGTCCGTATGTCCGTATGTCTGTGAACACGATACCTCAAAATACCAAACTTGGTTTAGTATCTTCCAGGGATGCGACACGAAGAATTTCAGAAAAATTCTCCACCCCAAACTACCCTTACCTGGAACTTTTTTTAAAAATTTTGATTTTCTAAAAAATGCCTCTAACGATTTTGATTAAAATATCATATATTAAAGATATTTACCTGACAAACAAAAGATATATTTTGAATTTTCTGGGAATAGCCTCTGAAGACTACTTTATTCTGGATGAATTTTGCATTACTACTAAACCGTAAGAGATGGACAAAAACTTAGCACACAAAAAATGTTGAGCTCGTAAAAACACACAATTTATGTTACATACATTTTTTTCGTGGGGTTCATCGTTTTTGAGATATTCCTTTTTCTTGGAGTCAGCTATGAAAAACTTATACTTTTCTCATACAGGAATTTGTCAGCTCTTGTCCATACAAACAAAGGAACATCAGTCACATAGCAACCAGCTTTGGCTTTCACTTTAACCTATGGTACTCCCTTATTTCGCTTCTACTTACAATAAAGCAAGAAATATTTCTACTAATTTTTCTCGATTAGCATGAAATAAATAAAAGATTAGTTTATTAACAATAATTTGTTACAGAGATATAGAGAAGGTCATGTGAATGGAACACATCAGATTTTGTTCCTACAGTGTGTATAGAACGAGAGTTGAAAAGGTATAGTCATACCAAAAAGTGATTTGAATCAAGGGTATTAAGATTTCTGTGGCCGTGGTGTTGCATTCTTCGGTTTGCTTCTACCATACGAACTCCTGTCCTACAAATGACCAGTGAGGAAAAACAATTAATTGACGCGAACAAACTATGCGCTGCAAGGAGCAATAAATTTATCGGATATATACTTTGGTTATTTTGGGTAGCTGGTTACAATGCTAGCCTCTAAAATCAAGATTGCGGCTTCAAACTTTGCGGAGGTTAATGGAATGCGAAACGCAAGAATTCTTAGCATGGCTTCCTTCGGAAGCAAGTAAAGCTCGTGGTTCCGTATAATGTTTATGTGCACGTAAAAGAACCCAAAGAAGTTTCCTGGGCAAAATTTTCCGCCATCGGAAAGTGAAGGAAATGGCATACATCATTATCCTTATTATATCTGTAGTCTTCGCTGGAGCATATTGCAGTTGTGACCTGTTTGAAAGAACATACTTGAATTACAAACACGGTCACGCGACCTTATCAGAGCCAAACCGGGAGGAAAACATACGCAAATAACAGTACAGCTCAGTGAAGGTTCGCCGGTAAGTGCACGTCCCCTTTGAAATCAGTAGTGAATTAACCCTTCTTGCACAAACGTATGCAGCAAACATAAACCTACAGGGGACGGCTTACGTGGGTAACCTGGTGTATATTAATAACATCGGTTAATGTTGATAGTACTCATATTAGAACAGAAAAACTAAGGTGCAAAGGTAAAATATTGAACACTTTTTGAGCTTTAACTAACATGCTTATTTTCTTTTTGAGATGTTATTTAATATTATTATCAATCAGAACCTGAACATGCAATTTTTGTTAAAAGGAGGAGGGCTTATAATCAAATTATTTCTATTTCTTTTGGCCATAAAAAATTATTCCGTGAGGATGATTCCGTTAAAACTGGTCTGCGGGAGCTTCAGGTTTTAAAAGAAATATGTTTAATATTCCTATAGTTGCGTATAAGTTTTATTTCTTTCAAAAGAGTAAAATCTAAAAAGTTAATTTCAGGGTGATGAGGTTGAAGGTTCGGTTATTGTTGTTATTATTATTATTACTATTGTTATTATTACTATTGTTATTATTACTATTGACATTTGAAATTATACCATACTAGTCCCAATTTCTGCTATGTTGTCACGAAGTTTGAGTCAAGTTATTTAAATGGAAAGTGCTATTGTGTCAAGCATTAGAATTAGAAGGCGACAGCCCTGAAGAAGTCCTTCCATAAAATAAATCACTGCCTCAATCTGAAAATATGGGACAAATGAAAACGGGTATATGATCACGAAATAAACATATTATGCCTGTAATAATTGTGTAGATTGCTAAGAAAATTCGGGATATGGCAGTTTAAAGGAGAAAGAAATTCTGCAACATTCTTACTATTTTATTTATTATTTTCTGGTATCAACTACAGGTCGTCATTTTGACCAATGATAGAAAACAATAATGGAGGATAATTGAAAATAACAATGTACACGAACATTGATTCTAAAGATAAACTATGCATGATAGAAATTGTTCCAGGTTTAAAGTCAAACATGTGATTTCTAGAATTTATAATGGAATGTGTAATAGTGATAGAGAAAAAAATAGATGAATTTATATACCGGCTTCTTCAAATGGACACCAGACGAAGATAGCAGTCGATTAGCTTAATCTTTGACTTGTCCGAAACTTGATGTCGCAACTTTCAAACTCTTCTATTTAAATTTTTATGTGTGTTTAAAAATCGCACACATATGAGATTAGGCAGTGAATGAACGACATGCGTTAAGTAAACAACCTCAAAACGTGTTATTGGACACACATAAGAAATTCCACATGTTATGTTTTCATTACTAAGGTGACCTGTGCCGCGCCGGCGTGTGTAACAAACCACGCCTACACCACGCGACTGGGACCTTCGCTACCAAACGACTTCTCTCTTGGATTGGGCTAGGCACCTGCCATCTGGTTATATACAACTGCCTAATCCACGATGATTTTATGACAGTTTTTGTATGTGCCGAATTTATATCTGAAAATTATATTCACGCATCACGTACGGTATGTCCAACAAAGTCCACATCCTCGTTTGGTGTCGTTTTGAAACACCGTGTATACTTATGAAAATAATATTCTGATTATTGGTTAGTATGTTAAGCTTGAAATCTGATTGACTTGATTTAAAATATGTATCTGTTACTTTATAAAATCTGCATGATGCAACAGGATAGCATTGTTTAATGATAGCAGATGTTGTGTAATAACCCCAACTATTTGCAAAAACACTAGTAGCCATGATTTAACTGAAATAAACCTGTTTATATCTCCAGAAACTTATTTGTATTTCGTAACGGAATATTAAAGTGTTGTTGGTAAAGGATGGCCCAGATTCATAAAGAAAATGTTGATAATCTTTATCTAAAAATTACTACTGAAACTTCCGCCGGCAGAGTACTTTAGGGGATCCCATTACTCTCAGGACGTGTTTGTGTTGTAAGAATTACTTAAGAAAGGAAAACCTTTTTTTTTTAAAAATGATTTACTTTTTATTTGCTGAATTTTCAACATCAATCAAACTCAGCATAAACGAGAGCCTTCTCTTTGAATAACAATGGATCGTCTACAAATACGCAAAATTATGAGTGCGACGAAATTATATATTATTATCGTCGAAATACTCAACATATCTCTTATCTTATGTTTTTAAATTATTATATTACTTTATCCCCTCGCCAAAAATATTCCATAAAATAATATAAGTTTCCCGGAGAAATATAATTATCTCATGAAATATCAATATTACTTTCTTCTGAGATGAGATAACATAATAATTCCATGGCACGACAGCTCACGGGGAACCTTGGCCTACCGCCCGGCCGCTGCGTCCCCCATCTCGGTCTACTACAGACGTCATGGATGGGGTGCAGTATTGGAGGGTGAGACGTGGTCAGCGCCTCGATCCCCTCCCGGCCGGTTAATGCGGTCCTGGAGCCGCTACTTCTCCATCAAGTAGCTCCTCAATTGGCCCCCCAGGGACCTCACGAGGCTGAGTGCACCCCGGTCCAGGTCTCCCAGCGGGGGAAAAATCCCCACGCCGGTACTGGGGATCGAACCCAGATCTCCCGCTTGGTAGGCAGCTGTGCTACCACCGCGCTAAGGAGACGACCTCTGAGATGAGATACAACGAATAAATAATTTTTGTAGTACTATTCACTGACCACCTTTGACGACGTTCGTCGAAAAAGCAATTACCTCAGAGAACTCTGAACCAATCAACTTCTCTGACAAGGTCCGTCGAAGAACTGATTAAAATTTAAAACCCTACTTGGTTACTGTGACAAATTTTAGTTATTTAAGCAATTTATTTGTTCAAAATTAAACTGCTCGTCAAATAAAAATTGACTGACGAGAAACAAAAACGCAACGAAATTCTGTCTTTTCAAAAGGAACTCGCCGAGTAATTAATAAAAATCGGATGTGTTCCATAGACATGACTTTCTCTACGCTTCTGTAGCAAATTACTGCTGAAAAGCATATTTTTCTATGCATGCCAATGAAGATAAACGTTAGCATAAATTGTCCTTATTACTTGGTTCTTGGTAGGAGAAGGGAGAATATGTAACGTGTTTCATTCACATGATGTCCTCTAGCTGTCCGACACACAAAAATGTTGTTCAACCTACTAATCTATTATCTATATCATGCTAATCAAGATAAAAATAAGTAAGTTTGTGTTATTACTAGCTTCCTTGTAAATAGAAGGGAAATGCACATGCTAAAGCAATAATCTCGTCATTTAAAAACCGGTCGCTGTGTGAAACAATTGGAATTTGAGTCTCTTGTCTTGCCATGTGTAAATAAACGAGAAACGAGAAGAACGATGTCTTCGCGTTCGGGAATAGTTTAAGCAGCTAAAATTGAAACTAATGATCCGGAATATCTCGAAAATTGTACAAAAAATGTGTATCACATAAATTGGGTGTTTTAATGATATCTACATTTTTTCTGTTGTAAGTTTTTGTACATCTCTTACGGTTTGACAGTTATACAAAAGTCATCCAGAATGAAGAGGTCTTGCGAGGCTATTCCCAAAAAATCGAAGATAAACATTTAGTTTGTCATAAAAATAATTTAAACTTACGGTACTTTAATCAAAATGGTTATAGCCCTTTTTGAGAAAATCAACAGTTTTGAAAAAATTCCATGTAAGTGGTAGTTCTGGGAGGATGCTTTTCTTGAAAATCTTTGTGTTCCATCCTTGGAAAATACCAAACTTGAATACCAAGTTTGGTATTTAACGGCCTTTTCGTTTTTGAGCTATAATGCCCATAGTCACACACTCACATATATCACATACACACAGACAAGCACTCAGACATGTTTCTAAAAATGTTTTCTTATTCAGGGGTCTCAAAACATATTTTTCCGATGAAATCTCGGTATCGAATATTGGGGTGTAATACAACATCTTCTTTTATACACTATGTATATTGTACGTGTAGAGAAACTAAGAATAAGCTTTGTAAAATAATAGCATAAGAATTTTGGCGAGGAATAATTGATTTGAGTAAGACTTAGATTGATAACATAGCATTAATTTCGAACATATAGACAGATACCTACCTGTATGCGACTTTTAATGGGTCTTCGGTTTCTCCGTCTTATAGCTGTTGCGCGTAACACTCCGGCACGCCAGCTTAATGGTGAGCGTTAGAGGAGTCGCCACATAAACATTTATCGACACTTGGTAGCTTAAACTTATTTTACGACGGAAACAAATGTTGCTTACCACCCAAAGTTCTTAATACACTTGAAGTTAGCAAAACTAAAATGTCGCAGTTATAGACCCTTCTGCTTGGATTCAGGACCACTTAGCTATTCATCTTAAACTAATCCAAACACAAAGGCTAGGCAGTAAATTTATTAGCCATTAACTGTGCATTTGTGCTCCTTCCACGCATACTTTGAGAGAAGGGTTTTACATCGTTCACCTGCAGCATTCGGCAATTGATGAGGGAATGCCTTCAAAATTTAAATCTTATGTTTTCATTCTATACGACCGTTTTCTTAATACTTTTCTTATTGGTATTTAGTAGAGGCAATAGTTTGTACTTTCGACTTCAAGAAAGCTTTTATATATGTAACTGGAGCAGTTGTCGCCCAGTTTAAACCCGTGTGAAAATACACTTTGCCTGCTCCTCCAGAACTGGATGTTCCAACCTAACTGTGCCAAGAAGCAGCAAGCTTCTTAAACGCTCCCTTGTTCTTTTCTTATGTGATAAAATGTGACTCTGTTTCTTTGCAGCTGTTGAACTTTCTGGGTCCCTCTAACTCTTTTGTTGTTATTTGGGTATTGTATTTGACGCTGCCTCCATGTCGATTTATTTATTTATATAGTCTTATTCTTGCTGTTGGTTTTAATATATCTGTCCCTTTATTCTGCTCCGGACACTTGCACTAAATTTTGTCCGATCTTCTGGATTTGGTTTTAAGTAAAGTTTTCTTAACTATTGAAGCTGTTCAAATGTGTAAACGTGTGTATTCAATAGTGAAGGAAGAACTGAGCTAATAACGATAATTCGCTTACCTTTAAATTTCTTAAGGAATTCTTAGAGTACTATTTTATATATGAGGAATGCACTTTCAAAAAACTGTTTGTCCAAAAACTTAAATTTTTGTTTTATGATATAATACCCTTATTTGTGCAGCTCTCAACGATCTTAAATGTGCTGTACATTTTAAATGCAATATGTACCACATTTTTAGCATTTTGAAGGTGTCCTGGATATTTAAAATGCTGTCTTTCAAATCACTGTTGACAATCCTTGATTAACAAATAACATGTGTTCGAAGCAGCTACTATAATATATAATTCAGAGGGAAAAGAACACAAAATAATTTTCAGTATTTAAATAAACATCATGGAAGGTGCTTCTATTATTAAAGATATTATTCGTGGCAGCAGAAAGAGGTCTAAAAACTTTACAAGCCGGGAAAATATGAAGCATGTGAGGTATGTAATAACGAAGGAATGTATTTGAACAAGCTAATTTTTCATGACAGTGGAAATTTAACCTAATGATAATGATAATAATGATGATAATGATAATAATGATAACAGTGATAACAATAATAGCAATAATAATAACAATAATAACCACAATAACAATTACAGCAACAATAGTAATAATAAAACAATAATAATGAAACAATAATAATGAAACAACAATGATGATGATGATAATACACATTATTTTGTACTGAAACAGGTCATGTTTCTTCCTCTCTAGATACTATGTCGATCACTTTTCCAATATGGAGGGATACAAAAAGCCATGCAATTATATTAAGGGCCTGTTCAGTTGTGTTGTACTCGCTTGTGAGGAGATAACCACAAACTGATACCAGGTCACTCTGCGGTACCAGCTTTGGGCAACAAAACGTTCTGTTTTTGTAAGCCAGAAATTTCTCATGGTAGCTTTGGGAATCGCCCAGAAAAGATTATTTACAATTGCTAAGTGCATGAAGGATAAAATATCATAAAAGAACATCCAAGTGATGACCACAAATCTCATAAACTATTGCATAAAAAGAAGGAGGTGTGGGAATTTATATTCAAGTATCATAGTCAGCAAACTCATTATACCGAGCTAAATGACAATTTATTGCCTTCAGAAATTATTACATTAAAACGTAATAAATTTTACAGTGAACTCACTACTACTGAATGTGGTGACGTCTGGTGTGGTGACATAAATGGTGTAGTGAACTACTTTTTTTCCGATGAATTCATAGATCGAAACAAACTTCAAATTTTCATTCGAGCGTGTATGGTACCGGTTCCAATAGAAACAGCAAAGAATACACACAAGCTATCTAAGAGAGGTGTGTGATCAATTTTTCAAACTTCAAACGAAAAATCAAGAGAGAAGACCGAACTGTTGTCACAGAATTCAACCCCAAAAATTGGCAGGATTGTAGAAGATTTTAGATAAACACTTTCTGGTAGGTTACCCATTGTCTCTTTTGCAAACGTCAACGATATGGCATACTTTGTGGCTCGCACAACACTCCACAATGAATGTGGACGTATATGTTCTATTTTCATTCAGAATGCCTCACTTGTATGCCAGTAGTCGAAGGAATGATCATTTAAAAATCCTGCTTAGAAGGGGATTCGAAACTACTGTTGTCGCTAAGTTGATAGAATTTTCCTCTATACCCTCGCGGAGTTTGATCGCCATGTGTCATCGAATTTGTTTACAGTACGTCATGTTGTTAGTTCATCTCAAAGGTGATTTGCGATTTTACAATGGATACAAATATTGAACAAAGAATCTGTCTAAAATTTTACATTGCAAATGGTATTTCGTTAGTCGAATCGCTGAAAATGTTACAGAGGGCTTACGGTGAATCGACTTTATCAAAAACACGTGCATATGAGTGGTACAGTGCATTCAAAAGTGGTCGAGATGTGGTAGAAGATTTGCCTCGCTCTGGTCGGTCAACATCGCTAAAGTGAAGAAAATGGTGTCTGCAAATGGCGTCATTTAGGTCTGAGAGAGATTGCCGCTGAACTTTCTGTGTCTCACGAATCGATTCGTACCATTCGATTGTTTGGACATGACACGCGTTTCAGCTCGGTTAGTTCCGAAAGACTTGAATTTCCTACAAAAACTCAATCGCGTAAGGATTGCTGAAGACATGCTAGAACGAGCCAGTTCCGACTCCACATTCATGAAACGCATTGTAACTGGTGATGAGACGTGGGTTTACGAGCAGTTGACTCAAAGCAGTCGACAAGCTTTCGAATGGCGACTACCAACTGAACCGAAACCTAAAAGGGCACGTCAAACTCGATCAAAACTGAAGATCATGTTGACAGTGTTTTTCGATTGTCGCGGTGTCGTGCACTCAAGAGTTCTTGCCAGAAGGTCAGATGGTACATAAAGACTATTATCTGAGCGTTATGAGGCTTTTGAGAGAACAAATACGGAGAAAGACCAGATTTGAGGAGCGACAAGTAATGGATTCTGCTCCACGATAACGCACCAGTTCATAAGGCTATTATTGTGAATGAATTTCTGGCCAAAAACTCAACAAATTTCATCAAACAACCACCGTATTCACCTGACCATAGCTCCTGCTGAGTTATTTCTCTTTCCAAAACTCAAGTAACCACTTCGAGGCACCAGTTTTCAGTCGATAGCAGACAAAAGAAAATTCTCCGCGACAATTGACATCGATTCTTAAAAGTGCCTACAAAATATGTTTTGATGATTGTATTATTCGTTGGCATAAATGTATAATTCCAGAATGGGCCTACTTTTAAGGCGATTAAATAAAATTGGATCAATAATTCATTTCTTGTGTTTTATTGGCAAATTTCTTGACGCAGTACTATTTAAAATTATTGGACTGGCAAAATTGCCTTTTCTTTGAGGATGATTAGGAAATAAATGACTCCTGTAGTGACGATAACGTTGCTACCTTTCCTTAAACTGCAAGTAGCGAAGATTTTCTTCTGCTGTTATTTTCAGATTTGAAATAATAAAATGTGGCACTATTTATCAATATAAATATTTCTGGCCATTATAAGAATGGGACGAGTTCCTAAAATACTTTTTCGTTATCATTTAAAATGTACTTAACTATGGATCAGCAGTGTTAGCTGAAATTAAACAAATATGTGATATTTGAAACAGGGTGGATTTATAAAGAGCTTCTCGGTAATTCAATGACAGTCTCATTATATGCTTTTCTATCTCATTAAATTGTATGAATAGATAATACTAATAAATTGAGTAAATAGCAATTAATTTATTTCTCATGATTTATTAAACTATTTTATTTTATAATTAAACTGTTGAACCCAATTAAACAAACAAAAAATACAACATTACCATCAACTAAACCTGTGCAATACCTGAACTGTTGCACGTCCCCAGTAATCAGAATTGCACTCATTTGAACTAACGAAAACTCCATTCTGATGATGATTATAAATAATAATAATAATAATAATAATAATAATAAAAATAAAAACTATAATATAAGCAAAAATAATTAGCTTTTTTGCCTCCTCTGAAAAATGCAAATCATTGACATATTCGGTTTAAACAGGTTTATGATTCATGCGTAATCTTGTTTAAAAACAAGATATTAGGCGCGCGTAATTAGCATTGTATTCCTCTAGGCAGTTCGTTGTACACTAACAGTGAGGAATCCCATTTCAATCCGAATTTGAATGCCTCACATATTGCATCAATCTGGGTTTCCCTTTGGAAGAAGAATTTGAATGAGTCTATTCTACCTTTTGTTACAGCTGACATATCTCTGGGAAAGCCACCAATCATAAACGCTCTACAGAAGGCGGAGATAGCATCCAAAACAGAAATTTCCTATTTGTTTTGGTTCAGTTACTTATTGTGAATGTTATAAGACTTCTAATTTTGTCTACTAGTCACATGTTTTAATTAGAGGGATTATTTGTACAACACTCGCATATTTAGAAACAAGATATTACGAGAAGATCTGTTTTGACATATTTTTAGGCAAGAAGGTCTGTACGCGCGGGCAAGTAGAAATAACCAATACTAGGGTAAAGAGATTATTGAAATGTGACATATCAGTGATTATTAATTTATTTTATATTTTACAGTACTGTCGTCATTGAATTGTTTCTCTCAATCAGAAAATACTATTAATTTCAACACCAGGGCTTGCAACTAGCTGTTTAAGCAGTGGACGTTGGCTTGGATTCTTAAGACATTTTATGCGAAATGTGTAATGACAGCACAGAGGGGATAACGTTTGAGGGATTCCAAGTTAACAGTGCTACGCGGATTGATGACATCAAAGACATCGGGCGGCATATGTACTTGACGAAAAAGCATTCAGGTGTATCCGAAAATAGGCAAACAGTCACGATGTTTACGTCATTAATCAAAACGAGGAAGAGGTTTTTACAGTACACCCGCTGCAAATACAATGAAAGACACGAGAAAAAATGTAGAAATGTCGCCACTGAGTAGACTAAAACTAATTAGACTAAACACATGCCTTTCCCTACACCTCTGTAACAAATTATTGTTAAAAAGCTTTTGCGTCCATTAATTTCAGGCTAAAATTGATCCAAAATAAAGTAGCCTTTAGAGGCTATTCCCAGAAAATTCAAGACAAATATTTCATTTGTCAGGTAAATATCTTTAATAAACGATATTTTAATCAAACTCGTTAGAGCCTTTTTAGGAAAATAAAAATGTTCGAAAAAAGTTTCATATAAAGGGTAGTTGGAGGATTTTCTTGAAAATATTTGTGTCGCATCCTTGGAAGATACAAAACTTAAATACCAAGTTTGATAATCAAGGGTCTTTGCGGTTTTGAGCTATGGTGTCCACAGTCACACGACACACACACTGACACACACAAACATGGACCTTTTTCAGAAAATCCTTTTTTTGGATTCCGGGGGACCGAAAACATATATTTCCGGTGAAGTCTCGGTACCGAATTTTGGGTGGAATGCAATACCTTCTCTATACAGTATTCACATAGTACGTGATGAGAAAGTAAAAAGATGGACTGTTGGAACAAGAAGCTGGGACATTTCATTCGAAAAGCTAGCTATGATAGTAAACTATGAATACATTTGCTTGACAGTTCCACGGACACTGCTGATGAACTTTCTTACAATATACCTTTCAACTTAAATATGTCGCCTCGTTAAAAATATTACAAATTGATCACACTTCAGAAAATTATGAAGTGTGGTCATTATACGAGATAACATTACGATACACTACCTACAGAAGCTAATACTCATAATGTTATTATTAATAAGAAAATGTAGTGTTTAATTTATTCTATTTTATTTCTCTCTTTAATTTGCTTCATATTGTAGCGGTTGAAAAGAGTTTGTTACAGTAAAATCGCTGCAAATACAATAGCAGTGAAAATCTCAGGATAAAGTGAAGTTGTTTTCTTTCTTTTTTTTTAATATAATTTATTTTCCATCATCAGATTATATATGCTTACCATAGGTTTAAGCCATAAATCAATTGAATGTTAAACAAAAATATATTTTGTTTTAGTTATGTTTATTTCATGTCATGTTATTATGTTGACCGCGCCATAGTGGTCAGTCCTATTTCACGTCTTGGGCGTGGTGGTGTTTGTATTTTGTAGAATGAGTCCTCACAGAAGCGGGAAGCTGAACCTAACAACATTGTCAGTGCTTCTTAGTGTGGAGGTGATAGTCAAGAGAGGGACCAACAACATTATTTGGTAACCTCAAACCTTGTGATAAATGACTGCATATCACCGATAAATCCGGACTTCATCAATTTCCATCGTTCTTGTCTCAGGAAGCCGAACCAGTCTTCGCTCTTTGCCACAGTGTCGGTATTCATTTTCAAGATCCAATGGAGTGTTCCCGCTACCAACCAAATCACATAGCGATGTAGGAAGGTATTCGGGAAACGAAATTCCAGGCGCCCAAGTTTCTCCAGGCACGGCGGGGCCTCCGGCTAGCACCATTTGGTTAGATAACCACTAAGCACCAACCAAATGCCAACAACCTGCCGACAAGATATAAGGCGTTGCTCCAAAGTATCAACGTCGGAGCAGATTGCACAGATATTAGATTGTGCTCCCATGGCGCCAGAGTTTTGCTGCAGTCGGTATTTTCTCGTTTAATACTTCATAAGCCGTCTCTTGCCAATCAGTTGAAAAATGCTTACAGAATAAATTCTGCCAAATAATGTTCCAATTCCGAACATATTTTTCTTCAAACCTGGGTGCATGAGGAGCAGCAATCAACAGTTGGTAGTGGTTCCGGGTTTGCTCAAAAGGTGTGATCTCCATGCATGTGTCCAGAAGGTACTTCAAATGTGTGACGATGGGTTTAAAGCCTGAGAGTAGAAGGATCCTGCAGTTGCTCCCTTCAGAACGCTCTATCGATTGAAGAATCATTATTACAGAGTGACCGGATGGCAGTTTTCCCTAATAATGCCAAGACATGTGTTAGCGCAAGGCGTCAGATGATGTACGTCATAGGAGTTTTGCAACAAGAAGACAAAAACTAATTACTGATGGTGATTATTAGAAAAAAGATGGCTAGTTGGAACAATAAGTTGGGAGGTGGATAATTTCATTTAAAATAGAAAGTGATGATAGTAAACCATAAATACATTTTCTTGACAGCTAAATGGACACTGCTGATGAAGTTTTTTACACTTTAATTTTGCAACTTGAACATTTCGCTCGTTAGGAATTATTCCAGGTGTAAAGATTGATCGTACTTCAGAAAATTATGAAGTGCGTTCATTATACATAATTACATTATGATGACAACCTAAAAAGCTGATACTTAATTGTTTTACTATTAATAAGAAAATGCAGTGACAAATTTATGTTATTTTATTTCTCTCTTTTACTTTCTCTATATTCCATCTCTTCCCAAAATTTCAATACCGAGATTTCACCAGAAACATATGTTTTGAGGCCTCTAAATTCGAAAAAAAGCATTTCTTGAAAAAAGTCTTGTATTTGTGTTCCTCAAAAAACCATAATTCAAAAACTAAATTGGGATAAATAACCTAACGTGTATTTAAATTCCGTACATTTCAAATGTGCGATAAGAATATTTTCAAGAATAACCTCCTTTTAGTTTTTTATTTTCTGAAAAAATAACTTAACAATTTCAAAAAACACCGCTCCTTAAATATATGTTTAATTTCTTATGACTTCCCCTTCGTTTGCAAAGAAATGTATATGTCTTGTATAAGTGGTAAACTTTAAGCTGTAGACGAAAACTTCTAGACAAATGTGCAGGTCTTGAAAACACACAATTTATTTAAATATGTTTATATAAAATCAACCAATTTCAAGATATTCGTTATTAATAGTCGATTCCTTCAAATACATGTTTATTGATTTAAAGTCCTGTCGATTTGCGGCTATTTCTCGCGATGTCATGGAAAGAATGTAACTTCAAGGCCAGTATAAAGCGTCTAATTCTATAGCATTTGATTGTCGTTATTCTCTTTGCATCTGTAATGAAACGTGTAATACATCTATTTATTCTATCTCAATTAATTAGATAGGAAAATATAAAATAAGAACTAAAGCTTTCCTGGCGACGTGTTAATTCAAAATCTTCTCGGGCTTCTAGCCAGGTAAATCAAGCCAAATTTTTACCTGGCTAGAAGCCCGAGAAGATTTTGAAGGAAAATATAATTTCACAAAAATGATATCTAAGCATGATCGAGGGGCAATGGAATGCAACATATAGGATTTTTTCCGTTACGGAAATTTAAGAGAGAGTTTTTAGTTAGTTACAATGTATGTTTATATAAATATACAATGTACATAGCACCATTATATATCTGTGTAACTCTATTTGTCATATAACGCTTCATATCAAGATACACAGTTCCATCTGTCCCGTATTACTTACTATATGCTAGTTTCCTAGTATTTCCCCGTTGCAGTAAACAGATATTAAGAGCATGGAGCACCATGACAGTGAAGGCCAATTCGCTCCTTAATTTAATGTAAAGCACTCTACTGTCTACTTGTGACTGGTAAGGCTTCAGCTCTCACTTCCTTGTTTGTCCTGCTTTTTTTAATACCCGATTTGGTAAACACATGTCGCTTGTCTCTGCAGGCAAATGTGCAGTGAATTTCAGTCTTGAAATATACCATATGGCCAGTCTAGTAACGAGCATAATGAATAAAACGTCTTAGAGTCTATATTTATAGCAAACCAGCTCATTTGGAAATGTCGACCAAGAAGTTACAACGTATATAATGCACGAGTCAATACATATTATATTCTCCGATTTAACCAATCCTAATTTTCCATCCTAGGGAAAATCCGTCACATTATACTTCTCCTCGTTCATTTTCATTGTTTTCTACTGTCCTATACCTTTTTATATATGAAATATTTACTTTTGTATCCCTGTTATTGTAGGTATCTTAATGCAAAGAATAATTTCAGCTATCTTTTCTTGATAGAACTTGCTCACCTTCGCTATGTAAATTTAAAGCATTACATTAACCGCTAGTTCGTTCCTATAGCAAATCATAAAATATGTTTTATTTCTAAAAAAACTATCTTTCCTGTTAAACTTACATTACTACGTGGTATGTCCAAAGTATCTAAAGCCATACTCTTTCTTTAACAGTTCATCTCGAGTTCTTAATGTAGTCTATTGGGGCTTCTATCCAATATATTAGTTCTATTTATTTCTACCTTCTCTATGAATTGTCTATGATAAGTATAGTAAATACCAGCTGTAACCAAAAATAGTTTTGAAAGGTTAAGTGACAGATTTAATGTTTGTCTTTCAAGGATGCAAAACGAAGATTGAAAAAATGGTAATAAAAGTTCACAACGCAAACTACCACATACATTAAAAAAAACTTGTTGTATATTGTCACGTAACAATGTCAGAATTCTATAAGAACCATAAATAGTTAAATATCCAGCAGCGCACCTGACATACGAACATTCTACGAAATCTTGAGAACTCAGGATACAAGACTACAGGTGCTGAAATTGATTTAAAGAGACTACATTAACCCTTTAGACATACTTTATTAATATTTAATAATGCCTGTCATACATAATTGGAAACTATCTGACTGCTTAAACTGCTGGATAAAACAGTCGAAGTTTTTCTCCTCTTATACTCTCCTACGTACCTTCCTTTATGACTGTCATCACACAGGTGTAATGGAAGTTACTGAAATGCCCTGTTTACTAAATATTAGGAACTATTTCGGTCCTTACAGTCATTTTGTTGCACACAACCCAATGCAACCCTTAACCTGGTCCGTCCTGCTTTCATCAGAAATGTGCAACTTTGTTGCCTAAAAAAGTTGACTTATTTTGTGACTTACAACTATATACAACAATCTGCATCTAGCTATTTACTTTACAACAATGATAATATAACAAAATTACTAGGCCGCAATAATACCAGTAATAATAATAATAATAATAATAATAATAATAATAGGAAGAAGAGGTGATATACAAATTAATGTTCTTAGTACAGAATTTAGGATCAGTGCAATTGTGCATCTACGTGCACTGTGTGGTCTCTTTCTCTATCTAATAAAATTGAAAACTATAAAACTGCAATTTCCCTGCAGGAGGTACTTCCAGCATTTTTCAACATGACATGGAATAGTCAGTGGTAATGATACGCTGGAGTTTCACACCCTAAGTTTCCAAAAGAAGCAGAAATAGCGTAGTGAGTGAGATGAGCGAAACTGAAAGTTTCATTTCCCAAATAAGTGTGATGGAATCCATACAGACATACCAACCCCTCACCGCGCCGCACTCGATGTCACAATTTAGTTCAACCTAGCGTGAGGGCTTTCTTCTATATGAGAGGAAGATATCACATGACTAAACCGCTTTAAAAACACATAATTATAATCAGCAAGCTTGCAGAATTTCCTCTACTCCAGCAGTTCTTTGGCATTTCATCCATAGGTCATCCATATCTTCCCGTCTCCCTACTTTCTCCGTTTACTTCTGGAAAGCCTCTTGCTTTCGCTGTTTCATTGAATGCCAATTATCTGTTATTAGTTTTTAAAAGTTTGTAACAGACTGGGAAACTCCAAAAACTATTTACCCACGCACTACGTTATTCTTTATATCCCTTAAAAAAAAACAACAAAGAAATCCAACAGTCACTCTTTTGTTATATCATCGTCATTCTGGGTGAAGTCACAAAGTCCAAATTTGGCTGTTCTGAGATTATTACACCGTCTTACCAAGAAATAAGTTCTCTATAAACTTGTAATCACTTGGCGATATCTATTTCCTTTTTTAAGTTATGCCTATTTTTAATTTTCATTAAGTACAAAGTTTATATTTTTATCACTAAATGGACTTGGTTACTTCTGCTTGTCGTAAGTTAAAACCATATAACGCACTCTTTGCCAAGTGGAATTCACTGACAAAGTATACAATGTTACTTTCGCTGTCATGCGTTACATTCATGCTTAAAGCCAAAGTCACATTGCAGCAAGTTTTTATTTCAATCTAGGAAGTGTTGTTTATCACAACGGAAGCGTAGCTTTATGTGCAACAAAATACTTTACAAAAAATGTGAATTGGTTTTTCAAACCCAGGGTTAACTAATGGTCCATAGTTCTAAAAATAATACAAATGAGGAAGAGTTTTTCAGCATATTGATATTTTGGACAACTGAAAACAAATCCAGTAGTACGCTGAATAATTACTCCATATATAACTAATGATATTGGATGAATTATTTGGAGACCTTCGATATCAAGCCTTGTGACCATTAGATTAATACCAGAAAGTTTAGTTTTTGGCAGCGAGTTTCGTTTATCATGCGTCATAATGTGTGGGAGTCTCCCTGGAGGAGAACTGTCAGCAGTGCACTTCTTGAAACATCTTGTAGAATGACTTTATCACATGCCTGAGACGTACATCAATCCATTGAGGTAACGAGCGACGGGGTGAACATCCATTAAAATTCGCAGACTAACAGGCACGGTTTTCAGCTGGATGATCTGGTGTGGCTGTATCGCCACACGTGGTACATGTCCAAAACTTCAACAATCGTTGCAAGGTGAAGGGGATTAATGATTTAGTTTGTAGTGTCCAGAGGCTTTCTTGAGGGAAGTGGCTGATGGTAGCACTTGAATCTCTTATTCCCTTATATAGTGCTGGTCGCGGCGACCAGCCTTGAGGAGGGAGCACTAGAATTGTTAAACGGCTTGCTTTCCATAGTTCATAGCTCATTGTAGCAGGTTGCGTAAAATAGCATTGCGCGAGTAAGTGGATTAGAACAAAGCCCAGCATTGATACGCTTGGATATAAGGTTTCCACACCTGTAAGTACATGCACAATGATGACCCCTGATTCTAGAAGTTTCTTCCCATGCAATTGGTAGGTCATAAAGGGACAAACATGTCGGGTATATAAAGGCAACTCTCAGGCTAGCACAGTTGAATTTCGAAGGTGAATTCAGAGCATAGACTTGGATAAGAGAGAGGGAAAGAGAGAAGTAAACTGTATAACAGCGTCAAAGGCAATGAACTAAATATATTTATTGTAACCAACAAAATTTGTAATAAAGAGATTGCGTTGCAGAGAATATGATTAATATCCGCTTTAATTATCAATGATATCATTCATTCTAGTTGGCACGGGCTACTAGCGCCTTGAAGAATTGTACGTAAATTTCATTGTTCCAAAAGGTGCGAGATTCTGAGAAAAGTTGTTACAGCTGCCCTTCCGACCACAAAACTCGATCACCCACAAAACAGGCTTTGTGCTGCTTGCTCATTTTTAAATAAGCTACCAATGGCTTAATACTGGATTAGTCTCGGAGGTTGTTTTTTTCTTGCGACTGACTTAGAGTGGTGTATTTTACTTTGGTTTAGTGAAGAATTACCATGTCAAATTATAAAGAAATAAAAGAACTAAAAAAAAAAAAAAGCAGATCTGCATTTTGTGAATCGCGAATGATTCACTTAGCCTTTTAATATATGCAGGAAGTATTTAAAGAAAGTCTTTAAAAGAGTAAACCTCCCTATTTTTACTCACAAGTGCGAGCTTAACTTAGGCCCGTTCTTCCTAAAATTAAATAGTCATCTTTGCTTGAACATTCCATGCAGAGAGATTTAAAGTTACCTTAAATATTATAAAAAAAAGATATCTCAGCTGTTCCATCATATGCCATTCTTCACAAACCATAGTTAATGAAAACAATTCCTTTAAGTACATTCTGGTAATCGACGTACAGATTAACAGAAATAATTGCACCAGTTTCTTCTAAGTAGGAGGGAAATAACGTGATACTGGGTGGCGCAGGGAAACAGGAAATTATGAAGTAACGTAATTTGTGTGAATGAATACAGGAAACAACACATTTATTGATGGAAGTTTATATATATGGAATGCTCGCCCTAGCATGTCTCGGGGAATGACAGTAATTTCGTCTTCAATCTGCTGTTTAAGTTCCTGAATAGTTACAGGTCGTGAGCGGTACACTTTATTTTTAAAATGTGCCCGCAAGAAGAAGTCGCAAACACTGACGTCAGGTGACCTCACAGGCCATGCAATGTCGCCGTTACGAGAAATAACGCCTTGAAAACAATTGGCGAACGGCTTCCATCGACTCAAGAGCAGTATGTGAAGTGGCTCCGTTATGCTCAAACCATGTTTTCCTGTTCAGAGCGTGCAGTCTCGGAGTAAATAATGCTTAAAGTATATTAACATACCAAGTGGATGTTAATGTTGCCTTTCATAAAGTGAGGCCCAATGACGCCATGACATGAAACGGCACACCATACTGTAAATTTGACGCTATGCAATGGACGCTCGTGAAACTCACGAAGAGTGGCCTGTGCACAGTAACGAAATTTGTTTATTTTCGCACCCTATAAGGTGGAAGTAGATCTTGTCTGACAACCGTTCGTTGTTAAGGAAATGTGCGTCCTCGTTGATTTTAGCCAGTACTCGTTTATCAAACTCCTTACTCACCATAGAGTCTTGTGAATATAATCACTGCACAATCTGTAACTTGTAAGGATGCAACTTAAACTCGTGCAGTATTCTTTGCATGCTTCGTGGTCCAATCCCTAGTTCAGATGCATGTTGACGAATGGAGCGGCGAGACTCTTCTCAAACATCTGAAATGTTCTCAGCTGTTCGTATCGTTCGAAAGCCACCTGGAGGCTTCTTTTTCAAGACTGAACCTGGTCCACAAAATTGCGCACCCGCGTGAGCAGATGGAACTGATCTATGACGTCCGAGCTGGTAATGCCGTCGAAATAACCTTTGCGTAGCACTAACACTATCACCTTGCTTGTGATGGACTCTCACAGCGACAGCACGTTGCGCACCATTCCAGCGTTGTACGATTACTAAATGGCAACGTGGTCACAACAACTACGCATCGATTCCAGAAACCCGTCCGCATGACAATGTGGACAACACTAACGGTCAAAATTTCCCGTTTACCTGCACCAGCCTGTACATTAGGCTAAAGCGATAGAAAACCTTTTTAAAGCTCGGTCTCTGTTCGCTTTGTACGACCAGTAGTAAAACAAAAAGAGGTGTAATGAAAGATGACCTTGCGTTAGAAAAGTTTAAGTACATTAAAATTGAAACCAATAAAGGATATCTAGGAAACGGTTCACTCTACAATAAATACTTATGTGTTATAATATAATTACGTGTTTTAGCGATATTTTGTGGCGAGGTCTTTCTCCGTTAGAACTCACTTCCCGGAAGTGGTAGTGGGTCTTGTAGGAGTAACGGCTACATTGATTGGCTACGGGAAGTAGGTTCCGACGGAGAAAGACCTCACCCAAGCGGCTAAATGGAAGCAAATCCGCGAGGACCTCGAGAGGCAGCAACGACTGAAGTGCGCTCCCTCGAAATCTCATTATTCCAACCCAAACTCTTCTTAAACTTTCCCTCGCGACCATTTCCCTAGGCTGTAATCAGGTTTCATGGCTGCAGCCTAGAATCAACAAAGTGCGGCAGCAACCTACCTTACTCTTACTAACGCGGGTGCATACGGGGGACCGCGCAAAGCTCAAAGCACGAATATTTCAGCAATCTACGTGTTTTAACGTTTTCTGTGGGTATGCCGTATCAGGAGTGAGAGTTCCACTTATCCTCCCAGCCATTGCACCTCGGCTGGGGGTTGAATGCGTTATGCATTTTCCCCTCCACGGTAAAAGAAAAATAAATAAAGCTGGTGTCACTGTATTTAAAGAAGACAACGGTCGAAAAGGTATCCGATAAGAAAATGAATTAAAGTGAAAAGTGCTATAGTAAAATTAGAGGTAGGAATGTCCAGTTATGTTCACTTCAAACAAATTTAACAACTCTGCGTTATAAGTATTTTCTGCTGGAAATAATTATCCACCTATTACACTAGGAAACACATTTTTGTACCCAAAACAAAACAGGATATGGTTCCAAAAATGCCTCTTAAAATGTTGTATCATGTAACGGTTGTGATATATTCTTATTCTGTTATAAAAACTTCAGAACTGCGATATGGTACCAATTCATATTAACTTAAATTAAAATAATAGTCATTATATTATTCAACAATATTTTTACTTTCTCTAGCCCCATTTGTACAATGTATATAGGGATAGAGAAGGTATTGTAATGCACCCAAAAATTCGATACCGAGATTTCAGCAGAAATATACGTTTTGGGGTCTCCTGAGTGCGAAAAAAACATTTTTAAAAAAAATTCCTGTGTGTGTGTGTGTCTGTCTGTCTGTGTGTGTCTGTGGACAGGACAGCCCCAAAACGAAAAGACCGTTAAATACCAAACTTGGTATTTAGGTTTACTAACTTCCGAGGATGCGACACGAAGATATTCAAAAAATACTCCTACTAAAAACTACCCTTTACATGCAACAAATTTCGAAAATTTTAATTTTCTTAAAAATGGCTCTAACTGTTTTGATTAAAATCCCGTATATTAAAGCTATTTATGTGCGAAATAAAATGTATATCTCGAATTTTTGGGACTTAGCCTCTTAAGACCTCTTTATTCTGGATGCATTTTGATTAACTGCTAAGAGATAGAAAACAATTCGCTGCACAAAAAATGTACATCACGACAAAACACGCAATTTATGTCCTTTGCATTTTTGCTTTGGAAGTAACCGTTTCTGAGATATCCTTGTTATTAGTTTCAATTGTGAAGAACTTAAACTTTTCTCAGACAGGAAGTGTCCGCTTTTCTTTTGTTCTACTCCTGGCCAAGCAAAGAAGTGACTTGCAATGACAATCGCATAACGATAGCTTTTAAAACATTTGACAATCACTTTAGCATAGTGCATTCCCTTATTCTCTTCTACTTATTAGGAACTAAGTAATAAAATTCTGCTAACGTTTATCTCGATTAGCATTGTGTACAAAGAAGAATAATCTTTTGCAGGAGGTTTGTAGAGCAGCTAGAGAAAGTCATGTGAGTGTAACACACCAGATTTTTATACCTGTAAAGAAAATGCATATTATTCATATATATTCTTTCTGGAGGAATAGATTTTAATTAAATATGGCTAATTGCTGTGGCCAATATTAGTGATATTTCCCTATCTGAGACCTGTACCCTGAAATAAAGCTTATGATCTGTCGGAGGCATTTGGCCCCTGTGAGGCTGCTGGCCGGAGGTTCGTAGCAGCAGTAATGCAGGTCCATTCTGTAATTTTCATGTTACGAAAACTGTTATCTTTACTCTTTAAAATCAAATAGCAATAAAAAAAGATCCAGCCAATATTAGCATAAATGCTAGTGTTAACAACGCGGTCTCAGCACCTGGTATCATTAAGAATATGTTGTGTGCTGTTACGATGTTATATAATACCACATTGACCGCAGCATTTGGTTAGTGGTTTTGACAATTTGTTAAGCTTTAACCATATGTTACTGAATAGGTTTGATTGCCAGTATCTATCTCTTTCTTTCTCTCTGTCTGTCTTTGAGCACTCTCTCAATGTCTTTGCCCTCTGCTATTGTTCCCCATAAATAAGAGATAAATAAGTGTTATAAATAAGAGAATGCCTCTAATACTGTACGACACTACATTTAGTTTAAAAATCCAAGCTAGTGTGTATTTTACTGTTTTATTAACCTTTTGATTAAAAGGTTATCAGCATTAAAAACTAAACTAAACTAAACCTCTGCTGTTATTTAAGTTTGAAATGATTAAGCCTTCAACATATTTTTGGTTTGTCTAATTACTTACGCTCCACGATTTTATATCAGCATTTTTCAGAAGCTCAAGAATAAAATAAGCAGTAGTGATGAATCAAATATTCTTTGAAGGACATAGAATGATGGAGAACAATAAAGAAGATTGGACAAGTGGTGTATATTTTATTTCTGTTCATAAGAGACTCCACAACGAATATTAGTACACAACGTAAACCTCAAAGCAACCTTTCGTTTTATCGTACAGTTAGAATGCCATTAGCTTCTCCTTGACTGGCTAGAAGTGTCCTGCCCTCAAATCAATTTCCTAAGCAGCAGATCTGGATGCCACGTTTCATTCTGCATTCAGTGCTAGGAAACCTAGTCTTATTTTCACCACCGAGAAGTATCAGTAACCTTTGGCGTAAGGAGATGCTAACTATCCAACTATTGTAGAACAGCTGATTTTCAAAAATGTAGTATGCTCACGATCCCCTAGAAGTACTTAAGATTCAGGAATCCTGTGCCGAGGGCTAATGCGCATTCATGGGAGGAGAGATAGATAGTTCAAAATAAGATGCTACAAGGTGGAGGCAACCTTACAGAACTCTGTATTTTTCAGTTCTTGGTGGTCCTTTTAGGCTCGTTTGCATTATTGTATAGCGATTTTTTATATTTTTGCCAAAATATTGACCTGTTTTTACGATTTGTAGCACTTTCGTATATATTTCTGGTGATGCTTGAGAAAGTTTGAGAACCTTTTTTAATTTTTGTAGTGTTTCTGCTTTTTTGTGTGTTTCAGATCATTTGTAAGACTTTCTTGAACATGTTTTGAGTACTGGACAGTTAGTTCGAACGTTTTCTATGGCAGATTAAGGCATTTGGCGGCTGTTAAGGACTCTATGACAGTTAATTTTGAGGCATGCATTAACAATTTTAGCTCCTTTTCAACTTATTTTTTCTTCATTTTGAAGACACTTGGGGCTGTAGAACAGATATTTTAGGTGTTCTTATTAGAATTTTTGCTCATATTTTACATTATTTTTCAGTGTTTTTAAAGGTGTTTAATACTTTGTAACATTTCGCGCTACGCTATTTATGTTTATTACAACATTTTTTACTTTTTCTTCACGTACTATGTACATGTGTATAGAGAAGGTATTGTAATGTACCCAAAATTCGATACCGAGATTTTACTAGGAATACATGTTTTATGCCCCTCTGAATTAAAAAAAATGGAAAAAGGTCCGTGTTTGTGCGTGTGTGTGTATGTGTGTCTGTGGACACCATATGCGTGTGTGTGTATGTGTGTCTTTGGACATCATAGCTCAAAAACGAAAATACTTTTAAATACCAAACTTGGTATTTAAGTTTGGTATCTTCCAGGGATGAGGGAGCTGAAATGGTAGATCAAGAGAGAGGTTCGCTCGTCATTCCGTCCTGAGTGCTGCTTCTTCGAATGATTACTTGACTTAACTTGTGTTAGTGACTGCATGAACTTTGTGACCAGGGTTGCCAGATTTATTTTAAAAATCCCAAAATGTATATTGAAATTGCCAAATTTCAAGAGGGTGGGGGGTTAAAAGATCTCTAAGCTTTGGTTTAGAATTTTGTTTGTGTTTCTTACTGTATTTTTCTTACAGTCAGACTTTTGGGCTCTTAGTTGCAAACTTTACAATAAAAAAAGTTATATCACAAGAAATCTACTAAGGTCATTTATTTATTTCAGGTTCACAACTGCAAAGAAATATCTGAAGGGTTTCTCTTTGGAACAAACTACTTATTGATAATGCTGTTACCTCGTGTAGTGTTATAGTTGGTTTCGTTTCTCTTTGGATGTTATACATTAGATTACATACTCTCTCACCAATATTTCCAGACTTTGGGGAGGATAGGGCCAGAGAAAATTACCAACACCCATTCGGGAGTGGAACCCGTTACCCTTCGCAAAGCAGGAAGCAAATCTTGTTAAAAGTTTATCACATTTTCCCCACTTACCTTTTCTGCAGGTACAGCAGCAATGTATTATTCAAAGGCTAATATCGTGCATTTAATTCAAACGCTTCTCTTGAACTCGGCGACTGCACTAATAGCGAGATAACAAGGAAAATAGTATGGTAGCTAATTTCTCTTCTTGAATGCAAGTATTTTTATAGCAGTAGCGACTTAACGAAGGTGCCATCACTGTACTCTTTAATATATCACTTCATTTCTGAAACAATTCACAATATACTTTTCAAGGGATACATTTAAATTATTTTCGTGATTTCGGAAGTAGCTCAAAAATTCGCAAATTGCCTCAATTCAAAATCGGTCGGAATATCAATGTTTTAGTAACCCAAACTGCCAATTTTCGCCCAATCTAGCAACACTGTTTGTGACTTTAACAGTGTGTAAGTGTCTTTCTTTTCAGCACAGGACTTCATAGTAGCTTTAACATACAGTATATAATTGTCCAAAGCTCTACTGCCTGAATTCCTGACTATCTTCCACCCCGCGCTGGGCCACGCATAATTGTTTGTCGACATTGGGGTTAAACTGTTTATGCTATGTGCTAGCTGGAATAATATTTTATGTATGCCAGAGAGGGTATAATACCTGTTCCATATTTTATTCTGAGTTCTCGTGGTAGAGAAACTAGTTTCAGCGGTGAATCTTTGTGCCAAAATGATTGCTGAGTGGCCCATTATATTTCCGTAAGACAGCATATTTTTCCTTGCGTTCTGAATTTATAGAAGTGCAAGTTATTTGGTTCAGAAATAAATTTACGTACCCTCACTGTGTTCAACGCGTTTGTTTAACTTAATAAAGGACTGATAGTTCGAGCAGCTGGGTTTTTACTTGAGACTAATTTTGATTGTTTCGAAATCCCTTTTAAGAAGTAATTTTCCCAACAACTTTTTCCCTCTGGAGACTCGTGTTGAACTGGGGTTTTATTTCCTTGGCAAGAACTGTTACAGCATTAATAAATACCATAATATTTCCTAATAAGTGGAGTATCTTGTCACAGCAAGAGAATATGCCACAGTGCTATGGAATAACTCAATTATTAACTTTGTGAAATATTTCCTATGGAAATAAGGCATGAATGCTTAATCCAGAATTCACTCAGAACTATTTCCAGATATCAAGTGGTTATTTCAATCATTAACTTTGCTAAATATTGTCAATGCAACCAAAGCATTTGTTGCTTAACTCGGCATGTAACTTATTTTATGATTAAGGCTTTAATGCCAGTAAGAGTATTCTGTGTTCTTTTCCAGTAAATAGATTTGAAAGTTACTAATCAGCATTTCAGTGCAGAGCTATTCCAACAGTGATCTATAGTAATAATTTGCTAAAATATTTCCTAAGCAAGTACTAAATGAGTTACTTAACCCAGAATTGAATTTAGATTATTTCCAATGTACTATTAGGAACTGAAATATTAATTTGACTAAATATTTCCAAAGCAAGTATAGTTTTAGTGGCTCAAAAGAATTATTCTCATAGTACTAGTGGTTAACTAGATTAGTAAATTTATTAGGTATTGTTAATGTAAGTAAACCATTAGCTGCTTAAGTTAGAGTTAAACTTACAATTTCATTTTGATGGTTAAAGATTCCTGCAGTACTATTATATTCTCTCTTATTTTTTAAATGAATAGATTTGAAAGTTAATAATAAGCAAATCAATGCAGAATTAGTTTCAAGTACTATTCAATAAGTTGATTATTAATTTCGTGAAATGTTTTCTAAAGAAATAAAATCCTAAATATTCATATCAGAATTATTTCTATAGTGTTTTTAGCAACTGCAATATTAGTTTTGTTAAATATATCCGAAGGAAGTAAAGCATTATAGGTCACCTAAAAATATCCTCAGAATTATTTTGGTAGTAAATTTTCTAAATATTGCCAATGTAACTGAAGCCTTAATTGTTGAGCTCAGAATTCTACTTGCAACTTGTTTCTATGACTAAAGATATTTATTCCAGCAGGAGTATTTTACTCTGTTCTTTTTCCACGAATAGATTGAAGTTTACTGATAAGCGTTTTAATGCAGAATTATTTCCACGGTTCTATTGAATAGCTGAAGTATTAACTTTGAGAAATATTTGCTAAGCAAATTGAGTATTATTCTCTTAATTAAATTCAGAATTATCTCTTTAGTGTTATTTGATTTTTCCAAATTAGGTATGTCATTAGTTCAGAATATAACTGATTTATTTCCATAGTTCTAGTGGTTAACTGAATCAATAACTCTGCTAGATATTTCCAAGACAAGTATAGCTTTTGTTGCTCAATTCAGAATTTAACCTGAAATATTTCTAATATTTTTAGTGACTAATTGGATTCTTTACTTTCCTGAAGTAGAGCATCAGTTATTTAACTCAGGTCTTTATTCCAGTAAGGATAACCTAGTGTGTTCTTTTCCGGAGAATAAAGTTAAAATTTACTAATGAACACTACTTCTTGGTGGGAATAAGGAGTTAGATTAATATAAGTTTTGATATCTATGATATGGTTTATTTTTGGATTATATCTTAAATACGTCAATACGTGGCATTTATTATGTACCCTAAGCTAAATTTGAACAATTTGGAAATTAAAAATCAGAAGATTACTTTTGTCACTTTAATATGTTCGGTTCCTATCCGAATTTTTACGCAGCTTATCCTCCTTGCGTTAATGCCGAATTTTCTTTAACTTACTGTATCTTAGTTTTAGGTATTTGTGCCCGTAAGATACAGGTTGTTTAATGAAAGAGCGGAAATCTATTTTGAAAGCTGAATTTTAAACTGCATTGGAAGAAGTAGTACTTCTCTGATATAGTTCATTAGGCCGGTTCTTTGGTCTACTTTTCTGATAAATGGATATTATTTGTGTATAGTATGCCCCCAAAAACTTTACAACTTCTACCTATCTTCGTTTATTATCTCAGGATACCTGAAACAATCGTACGAGTGTGCTCCAGAAGGTAACAGTCATTGAATAATAACGAATGATATCAACACAAAACTTTATTTTAAAGTGACAGTACCTTACCCTATTTTTCAAGGTAATCCAAATTCTTTCAAGCATTTGTTGCTACGTGGTATCAGATTTTCATTGCCGCTGTTATATTTTTCTAGCGCCAAAGGCTTTTATTTGTTTTTTTTAATACATAAAATATTCAGTCTATGGAATATTATAGGCAGATATCACAATTGTATGTGAACAAGTGTTCATCCAGGAAATGGTACATAATTTAGTGCAAGCAAGGAAAAACCAGTATGTAGGACAAAGGCCGGAGTGAAAGTTTATCAAGAGTTATGGAAGAGTTGAAAGTAAACGTTAATAAAATAATGTAAAAAACAGTGTTGCACTTTGGATATGACTTTAAGGGTGAAAAAATGTTGCAACCTCAAAGTGGCAGTATATCCTGGCTCAGATCTTTGGCGGTAGAGCAGAGTAACATCTGCATTGGAAAACTGGTACCACGTAACAATAAATAACAGAGGCGATTACACTGAAAAACAGAATAAGGTTCTGTAACTTCGTAAATAGCTTTTGTTTATATCTTTCAGTATTATTTAGCTATGCCAAATCGCCTGTTACTTTTTGGATTACCTCAAATTTAGTGTAATAAATACTGGTTATTCCAATCATTAATGAATATTTGTTATTTGTCCATGTTTTTGTAATCATTATTAACTGTAGGCCTCCGTGGTGTAATGGTTACCATGCTGACTTCATATGCTCAAGGTCGCGGGTTCAAACCTGGCGGAGAACGATGGATTTTTTTCGGGTGTAAAAATCCTTAGCATGGCTTCCTTCGGAAGGGAAGTAAAGCCTTGGTCTCGTGTCGTAGATTTACGGTACTTAAAATAACCTCAAGCCTGATAGAGAGGCCTCTGAGCAAAATTAAGCGATTTTTCACACCCAGTATAGAATAGGGGGCTGAGAACCACAGCAATTAAAGAGCGTCCATAAATAGCACGCCATTTATTTTACACTATTAACTGGCTTATAACCCCTTGAGGGTAGAACATCTCTTATGGGGACTGAGTTTGAAACTACCGATTCTGACTGTGTGTTAGAGCTTTTGCATTTTTGGGATAAAGTAGTAGACATGACAAATAGGGTTTCCTAACGAAATCGCATGTAAGGTGGCTAGCACAAGGTTACCGGGACTTGCTCTTACATTATTACTGGGGGCTAAGGGAGGTTAGGAACCTCTCCTACATTTTCAGAGAGATTTATTAAATTATTGTGCTCCTATGAGGTAAAGGGTGGTTTATATGTTATTTTCATTTCACCCCACAGCGAACTGACTTTTTTTTTTTAATAGGTTGATTAGATCTTGCTTTACACCCTTTATTGTTAGTAACTTTGGATGAACAGGAGATTTGCGAAAATTGCATCCCATGGTTAAGTCCTAGTACACGTTCAACCTTGATGAACGCAGTCATAATCGAGATGGCTGCTGCCGATCACAATCACGTACTGCAGGAGGACGGTTTTCTAGAAAGTGGAGTACACCTTGGTCCTTGTGTCTAACCATCCTGATGATTACCGGCAAGGTCGTGCTATGGCTGCCGCCATCCTGTTTATCGGGCACGGGAGGGCCCTTACCGGATTGATGAAATTACTCTTACTCCTCACAACATCGGGAGTTTTAACTGCAACCTCCTAGGAACAAGCAGTCTGCAGCAACCCTTCAGCATAGGATTGTAGCCCTTCATCTATTCCTCGTTTTGAATCCCGAATAATAGTGGGTTGTGCTAAGATATTGACGTTGTTGCATCTGGAAGTTAGGTTTAATAGTGTATATCTTCCGCTGGTACTGCTATGACACGGAAGCTGAAGGATTCGGAAGTAGATACGTATTCTCTCCTGGCACCTTCGCCGTGTCGTTTCCAAGCCCAGGGAAGTTAAACGCAAATCTTGAAGCATTCGTGGTAGGACGTGACACGCTACAGGTTACCTGTTGTGTGCAGTTCCGTGCTTTTAATTGGAAGTATCCCTTCCTTATCTTGGATAAACTGCCGGTGGCAGTTGTTTTAGACACAAATTTTATGCCTCGCTCGGAACTGCGTCTAGATTTTACTGATAATACCTACAGTTTTGCCTTTACAATGGTCAACTTCCCCTTTCAGTTTAGTGTGCAGACCCTGTCGGATATACCGACTGCTGTGGACAGCGAGTTTCCGATAATGTGCAATATGGAGTTAAGTCTTTATCATTTCTACCTTTCTCAGGTGGAGAGTGCCAAGAATCTGTTAACAGCGTTTTCCGAGCTGTTCTCGACACAGCTCGAAACTACGAAGTTAATTGAATATGACATCCAGCTTGCTGATAACATACCAGTTAAGGTATTTCCCTACAGGCTGACGCATCCCAAGATGATGGTCTTAAATGCCAAGAGTTTTAAAATGTTAGAAATTGTGTTATTAGGCATTCTAAGTCGAGTTATTCTAGCCACATATTTTTGATGTCTATAGACAAGCAGGATTTTTGGTGTGTAGCGGACTCAATAAAAAAAAAACAATTTATTCTACCACCTCGCCTGATATGCATACCGCCACACATTATTCTGTTGGGTTAATTTTTTTCATTTTAGATGTTAACAATGGTTATCAGATCTCCTTGACTGAAATAAGTAAACATTTTACAGCCTTTGCTAACCTTGTACGCTTAATGAATTCAATCGCGTTTCTTTTAGAATTTCTACTTGGGCGCAGGCTTTGTGTAGATTACAGGATAATACATTTTCTATTATCAAGTTTAAATTCCTCTACCATTATTGGCATGAGTTGGTGATCTATTCCGCCGACAATGAGTACATTCAGCATCTACGTGAGATGATTTCGTTTCTATAGAGAGCTGGTTTGGCCGTTAAGCCTTCGAAAATTGTCTTCGAAGAGCTAGTTTGCGTTTCTTTCCCCTGGATGCATTACGATAGTTTCGGAGTGGACGGTAACTTTACATAGAGTTGCCCCTCCCACTAATCTGTATTGCTTTATGGGTATGATTAATTTTTTTCAAGTTCAACACCAATTAAGCTTTATGCGCCGAACATCTTTATATTTTGTGTTGAAAGAGTATTCGTTTTGTGTGGAGGAGTTGAAAATCTTGAAATTGCGGTTGCTCTGCTTCCGTTTTTGACTCTTGCTGATTTGGCGCTCGAGTTCTTGGTCCAAAACGATGCATTGACTCATGTCGTAGATGCTGTATTGCTTCAAGAATTCTCAGAAACACGACAATCGATTTACTATGTTTTTCGGACTCTCTCTAGCCCAAAGAGGAAATATACACTAGAAAAGACCCGTTTCGATTCAAAGTGAGCATAAACCAAGGAGGAAAATAGTTTACTTTGACATTTCAACACTGTTGTACTAAGTTTTTGAGAAGGATAAGAAGGGTTATGTAATAGGTCACAGCACCATCAGTGAGATCTACTTTCATTCATTTCAGATGACACTCCAAAAATATCAATGAGCTCAAACCCGAAAGAGTTGCATATTCAACAAAGGAAGTAACTATGAATTCCAGCAAAGTGACTGATACTAGAAAACAGATGCGTTATGTACTAGCGGAGCAGTTTGAGATTTGAAGGCTGGTAACTGTAGTGTCTGAAAAGGAATGTGATGAGTACTGATTGAAGCTGAACTTGGATCCATTTAGCGTTTTTCATTTACTGTATTTCCAGTTTGTTTATATAGTGAAGAATTAATGTACTATTTCAAATTAGTATTATTTTCACTGAAAATAAAGCTCCGGTTGCTAATTGAGGTTAAGTAATTGTGAATCTTAAATGGACTTTTTGTTTAGTGTTAAAAGGGCATAATTTTGTAACTTGCACATATCAGTAACACATTTTGCCTTCATTGTAACAAGCAGAAGATATATTTAAAATGTGGTTACAATTTTAATTTACTGCTGCACAACTGCAGTACAATAGTTTCGTCGCGTATAAAGGTTACTGCTCTTTCTAGCTACTGAGCGCTGTAACTCCAAGTTAAAGTCTGAACTGCCTATATCTTCCAACTGCTCTTTTTTACTCATTAAGAGAACTTTACCAAAAGCGAACATTATAGCTCGTGCCCTTGATGCTTTCCAAGGTTTTGTAGTTACTGCTCCGCCCTACATATATTAAATTGCGGCATTTGGGAAAGTGTGTGCGGCTGCATACACGTCGGCGCTTACGAGCCGGCAAGACACAGTCCCGTTACATAGATAACGGCTTAATTACAGGTCGTGAGCAAAATATGACAAATGAGCGTGATTTTGTTGCACGGATCTCTGGAGTATTAACACTTCTTGTAGGTAATTAATTTCTGAATGTATATAAGCAAATTAGGTAAACTCCGTAGCATGAAGTACAGTTGTCACATCTTTCAGAATTCAAGGGACAAGAAAAGTTATGTAAATGATCCATATCACGTCATGTTATGTAAAGTATACAATAAGCGTTGAATGGAGTAGCTAATAAACATGAAAATACGAGTGTTAGTTTGCTAGGACCCAGATATCAAATCCATGACTAGGAGTGATTGGTTTTCATGAATAATTTATTGGTACTTCTATCATTCCTAGTGTACACACAGAAGAAAGCGGAAGTATTTAGGGTAAGTGGTCAAATATTGTTTCAGATGTAGCTTTTGTATGTAAAACTCCGGTTGGAAAAGTTATTCTCACAGTAAATCATATCAATTGATGTGTACTATTACACACACATGCGTCGCATGAGGGTCAGTCAGTCATAGCTAGAGCCTTCTTTTTATTTTGCTGTTTTAATTTGCAAGAAAGTTAAATGTTTATTACACAGCATGAAAGCCGCACTCTGAGGATTAAATGGCCACTTTTCAGTTAATCCCCATTCTTTTCCACAGTTTTAGTCCATCATTTAGCAAGGCAAGCCTTCCTATGTGATAAAATGCACAATCTTGCTTTCTAAGTCATTGAAGAACAGATTTTTTCACGACCTCTGCATCTGGAAAGTGCATTTGCATTTAATGTAAATTTAAACATTTTCTCCTTCATTTCTAAGAGAATGACTTTTAATTCTATACTTTTATTTATCTCTTTAAATAAACAAAATTATTTGCATTTAATTTTCCATAAATAGGATAAAAGGGAGTGCTATGGCTCAGTAGTTACTTTGCTTACCTCCCAACTATGCGGTCCGGGGTCCAACTTGGAGTCCTACATATGGGATTTGTGGTCAACGTAGAAGCGTCTGGACGAGTTTTCTCCGGTTTCTCCGCCATTCATTCCACACTTGCTCCACAATCATCTTTCCTTTCATCCCTTTCACGCACAATTCATATCATCCACTACCTCACTTTCATACCAGGCATCGGCGCAACACCCCTCCTGACTACTCTCTCTCTCTCTCTCTCTCTCTCTCTCTCTCTCTGATCTATAGGTAGCTTAATTACGATTTTCTTCAAATCACGAACGTTCTCAGTTCTTCAACGTGGTACTATAAAGTAACTATTTTAGCAACACGGATCACTGATATATAGTTTTTGCAAAAGTCTAGTTAAGTAAGCTCCCGATTTAGTCCACTGTCCTGTGGCGCTAGAGGTGGATTCAGCCTCCTAATTAAGTGTTTGTTTAATGTTTTTTCATGTAATCAATAGTGGCGTACTTATTATACAATCAGCTGCACTTCGATATCTTGGGAATTGGACTCGGCTAACGTTTCAGCACTGGTGACAATGATAGGGAAAGGCATCAGACACCTCATATACTGTTTCTGCAATGGTGTTTCTCTTGTAGCCAATGCTAGCGTATACCTGAGACAGATGCAAAGTAGGTTTACTGACTGCCTATGGGAAGTCGGTACCTGCTGCCTCCATAGCAGATAAATCATCTAACAAAACCGCAGGTCAAGGCAGGAATGTGAACAATTAGTCACACACACACACACACACACACACACACACACACACACCAACACACACACACGGACCTTTTTCCAAAAAATGCTTTTTTTTTTGGATTTAGAGGGACCCAAATCTATGTAGAGAGTAACTACTACAACATAGTTTATAGAAAAGGTATTGGAATGCACCCAAAAATTCGATACCGAGATTTCACCGGAAATACTCGTTTCCAAAAAAAAAAAAAAAAAAATATCTAGAAAGAGGTCCATGTGCGCGCGCGCGCGCGTGTGTGTGTGTGTGTGTGTGTGTGTGTGTGTGTATGTGTGTGGACAGCATAGCTCAAAAACTAAAAGACCGTGAAATACCAAACTTGGTATTTAAGTTTATCTTCCAAGGATGCGAGACGAAGATTTTCAAGAAAATCCTCCCACCCCTAACTACCACTTACGACACTTTTTAGTTAAATTTTGATTCGCTCAAAAATGACTCTAACGGTTTTAATTAAAATCTCTTATAAGAAATATATTTACATGACAAATAAAATATATATCTTGAATTTTCTGAGAATAGCCTCGGAAGACATGTTTAATCTGGTTGAATTTAGAAAATTTGCGGTAAACCGTAAAATTTAGTATAAAAATGTAGATCAAGATAAAACACACAATTTCTGTCATGAGCATTTTTTCGTGGATTTCGCCGTTTTAGATATATTCCTTGCTATTGATTTCGGCTTTAAAAAACTTAATTTTCTCATACAGGAACTGTCAACTCCTGTTCATATAAACAAAGGAGCTCCAGTCACATAGCAACCAGCTTTTGGCTACGTGAGTTTGAGACATCGAGAAAATGTTGTGAGCGGAACACATCAAATTTTCTGATAGCTGATCGTCTGTGTGATATTCCTTACTAAGGCTTCAACTTTAAAGTAATTATACTTCTCTGATATGAGAATTTGTCAACTTGTCATACAAAGAAACGAATTTCAACCACATAGCAACTAGTTTTTAAAAGATTTGACTATCGCTTTGCCTAGTGATTCCATTATTTCCATTTTAGTTACACATAAAAGTTTTAGGAAAAGGTCCGTATGTGTCTGTTTATACCTGTGAGCAGCATAGCTCAAAAACTAGGAGAATCTTAAATATGAAACTATTTTAAGTTTAGTATCTTCCAGACTGCGTTACGCAGAGTTTAAAAAAACAACTGCCCACCCCAAACTGCACGGAAGATATTTTGAAAATGTTGTTCTTCTCAAAAATGGCTCTAATGATTTTGATTAAACACCGTATATTATAAATATTTACATGACAAATAGCATATGTATTTTGGATTTTCAGGGAATAGCTTGTAAAATCTGTTACAAGGGAGACTGAAAAAACGTCAAATTCAAGAACTGTTGCGTTATTAAGGTTCCTTAAATACTTCTTAGGTTTTATGACTTAACAACTTTATTTCTCAATGAGTTAAACTCAATAGTCAGGAATATTGTTGTGTTATATAAAAATACATTACAGAATTCATAAAAAAGTAATTTTGTAAATAATACACAGAAAAAAGTTTGAATATCGACGCAAATTTAAAAAAAAAATAGAAAACAATAAAAATAAAGGCATGTAAAACTCTAGAGCTAGTAAAGTTTAAGATAAGTTATTCTTTTTACATACTAAAAACCAGAATGTTCTTCGCACATAAATCACGAATTGTGAGGTTGACCTAGAAAAGGAATGTGACCGTCCATCCCATTTATCTAAATGGAGCAGAGAAACCCACAGAGACTTCCACAAGGCACTTCGGTCTTATCTTGAATAGCTGGTTTACTTCGAGTCCCCACCCACTGAGTCCAGAGCACAGAATTCTTTACCGCATCCGCAATGTCCACCATCTTGTGTCCGGTTCCTTCGCCATTGCCCTATCTGGTACACCTTCCTAGCTCGTCTCATATGACAGTATAGCTGTGCCACATGGGATTCTGCCGCTTCGCCTCAAATCGCAAGGATGCAGCGCACACAACACTTTTCTATGACTCCGTGGTAGGGCGCAATTCCATTGTACATTCTCACACCGGTGCCAGATTGGGCGAAAAGTCGCGGTTTGGGCTACTAAAAGATGGATTTTCCGACCGATTTTTAATTTAGGCAATTTGCGAATTTTTGGGCTACTTCTGAAATCACGACAATAATTTAAAAAGTATATTATACGTTGTTTTACAAATTAAGTAGTATATTAATGAGTAGAGTAATGGTATGCTCCTTAAGTCACTACTACTATGAAAAGGTGTAAAACACCTGCATAAACAGAAGAAAAATTAGCTGCTATACTATTTTCCTTGTTACCTTTCCATTAGGTTGCAGTTATTAATGCAGTTGCACCGAGTTCAAGAGAACTGTTTGAATCAAATGCACCAGTTGAATGCAAATATTATATGGAGGATATTATTTTTGAATAATATATTACACTATTCTCTCTCTCACTCTCTCATTATCTCTCTCTCTCTCTCTCTCTTTGTGTAATAAATATTTAAAGAATTGCTTTGCGAAGTGTCCCGGGTTCGAATTCCAACTGGGGGTCGGAAATTTTCTCTGGCCAATATTATTCCCTATCCTCCCCATAGTGTGGAATATCGATGGGAGTGGTGAAATCTAATGAGTAAAATTCAAAGAGAAACAGAAACCAACTATAACACTACACGAGGTAAGACCATTGCCGATAAGCAGACTTTTCCAAAACGAAATCCTGCAGATATGACTTTGTAGTTGTGAACTTCAAATTATTACACAAATGTCTTTAGTGGATTTCTTGTGAGATAATCTCTTTTTATTATAAAGTTTACAACTAAGAACCCAATGGTCTGACCGTAAGAAGCATGATGTAAAAAACACAAACAAAATACTAAACCAGAAAATTTGAATGTGAAATTGGGCGATTTCAATGAGATTTTTAAAAGAATTAGGTGATATTTTGCGATATGAATGTGGCAACCCTGTATTGTGATATAGTTCTGCCGGAGATAAGGTGTATTCTCATCTGCCATGAGAGTCTCCATCGGTTCTTCATGCGCCAACACAAGTGTCTTCTCCGTCATATTTATTTGGCTCCTGAATCTCTATGGAGCAGTGCGAAGTGCCGTTGGCATTCTTATTTACGGCTGGACATTTAACTCTTAGATTACTTTCTGATAATTATTTCCATCGGGACTATCTCAGCAATGTGCCTCAACTACATGTAACATTGTCGTTCTGTGTCTGACATATAAAACTTTCTGTTCGCATCTCTTCATTCTGGAACAAAGGCCGGAGTTCCAACATTTATTCCGCATTTACAGCAAGCACTGCATAAAGGATTACATTTTTTGTTTCGTATAATAAGTAGTGTTATCTAGAACAAGTTCTTTGTCCAGAATTCTGCTGAAAGGTTCTACGTTTGAGGTGCTGTTCTTCTCTGAGATTGCTATGTTTGACTTTTGTACATACAGCATTCAATATTTAATGAACGTTAAAACTACACGAGAAAGATATGGTAGAGAGGTAAAGATGGAGAGAGACAGAGAGAGAGAGTGAGCGAATAACTGATTGCTTCTTCTGTCTTTTCCAGAACTATGCAATAAATAGTTGAAGCAAAGTTCGGCACCGCAGCCGTTCCCTTTAGAATTCCCTCGGAAATTCGGAAATTAGAATAAAAAAGCTATTAAGGTTGAATAAGTAATAAGGTTAGCGTGTTTACAATTCTTTTGGAAAATATTTATTTGCAGTAAAAATTCCAACAGTTTTAAATTCAAAAGCTACTAAATTTCAAATAATACGCACAAAACATTTATCGCGTACGTCGACGATTATCTGCTACTGACCTACCTGCTGCTGGTTTGTCCACCATATTTCTCTCCTCTTTCGTATATCAAGTCGTGATTTTTAGCTCGGCTCTTAAAGTACGATAGATAATTCCCAAGGTGTGGGCTATCTCTCGTATCTGTTTCAACCTTTTTACTCTCAGCCTCGTAAATGCGTAATGGCTGCTAGCAATAACATAAAGTGTGTTATATCTAATACGTTAAACAATTTATCTCGGTTAAACAACACCTCTGTATCACTTTCCCTGTTATTGATGGTTTCACAATGTCATCCCCAATAATTGTGTATCGAACAAAGCATCTGAATGGATAACTTTCTTATTGTTGTTAGCGCTTCACTGTATATTCAATTTTTGAAGTTTTACATTATATTGTTATTAGCATTGTCACCTGTACGGTGACAGATCTGGACATGGAGAGCTAATAAGCGAGTTGTACTTTCAGATAAGCAGTTCACCAGTCGATTCATGCATGCTGGAAGAGTGCCTGTCACAGTCAATGTTAAATATGTCACCTCTTAGGCACCTACACTATACGGCGCTGCACTGATAAACATGTGTTTTCATATGTATATTCATATCTACAAAACATCTATACAAATGGCCTACTATATAAACAATATCAATCGTGTACCTCCAATTCCTCCACCTCATTGTCATCACGAACGCTATCGCTACTTTCTGCACAATTATCCTGGATTAGAATTATTTTTAATTTTGTACAATATTCTCAGCATGTGGAAATACCGTTTCCCATTATGACTGAGAAATTTCTGCAATTCGCTGGCGACACAACTATTCCACATATTTTAGTTTAAAAGTGATATATTAAGTTTTATTTTCTTTCTTTCTTATATTTGAGAACCCTAGAAACGGAGCTAAGTGAGATATCAGTTGCCTTGGCTACTCTTTCATTCACTTTCTACAGACTTTTGAAGAACTCGGGGAACATACATTTTCTTCCTTCATCTCTGCCTCTTGTTTCATGAAGTCAAGGACATTTGCAATTACTTCTCTGCTTTAAGTAACACCTTGCCACTTAACTTTGAAGACGTAGCAGCCATGGTTAAAAAAATAAAATAAATAAAAGGAACACTATTTACTATCCACTTTGAATACAAACATATGCGGAACACTTTCGATACACACTGTACAAAGTGTGCTCTCTGTGATTTTAAGTAAGCAAAGCATCATAGCACAAACTCCGATAAGCTAGGCTTGGTAGCTGGGCTAGCGGTCAATGGCACGATTCCAGAAGTTTTGCGCTGGCAGTACTTATGAAGGTGACTAAGTGATCCAAATGAAGACGATTTAGGGTTATTTTTGGCACAATTATGTGAGCAAAACTATTCCAAAATTGCGTTTACCTACGCAACTTCTATCTTTAGCTGAATTTAACAAATAAAACGCTTAGATTTATGTCGGCTATACGTTAGATTTTAAAAACAAAGAAAACATAAGAAGTTGGCAACAAAAAACTTAGGCTTATTACACTCTCGTTCCCATACTTAACGAACTATGCGGTGTAATTGCCAGTTAAGTAATTTTCCTGATTGGCAGAATTCTGAGACTATATATTGCGTTTAACTACAATGTTACAAATTTGTGTTAAAGGTTACATTACATGTACAATAAATAACTAATATAATACTACATTTTAAACTTTTATAATATCCATCTCATTTTACAATACTATATTTAGCGATACCCTATCACTATTTTTGGGTGATTACTCGTGTATTAAGTACAACATTTTTGGAATGATCAACTTCCACTTAATGTATTTTAATTTATCCTATGATTCTTTGCTTTAATCTGTGATGCTAGTCTCAGACTTGTTATTTTTCTTGCTCCAAAAATTAATAACAGTGCAATAACAATATTACATCAATGTGTGACTAATTTTAGGATTACATTTTAATTCTTAAGAGTAATTTGTTTTCAGATTGGTTAACAAGAGTGAGGAACGAAGGGCGTAACCGTCTTTTTATATTTATTAAATTCGTTCAGCATTAATTATGCTATTCATAATTGGAATAAAATACATTATAACTAAAGGTAACAAGAACATTATAATTTGTGACGTCAGCCACATGAGGCCCCTCTGGCACTAAACAGTCAGAGATGATTTCACACATTTCAGACAGTGAGAGTCTTCTTTCTCGGGATCTGCCTGATGAAAACAAGAAATCCTGTGGGAGAAGACTCTTTATCAGAGGAACTGTATCCATTTTTGTCCCAACCAGAAGTGCACTGCGCCAGGTACTACGTGAAGATGCTGAAAAAACGTGCGAGCCTGAGATCGAATATGTGCAGAGATGGTACTGAGTCCAATTTCATGATGTATCTGAGTGTTTCTGATACACCAAGCTGCATTCATTATATGCCTTAACACTTTATTTCGAAATACCTGCAGACGATTAATTTTGTTTCTGGCTGCACCTCCCCAAATCGGACAAGCATAGGTGAGTAAAGAACGAAGTAAAGGTTTGTATAAAAGAGAACGACTTGAGGTTGAGAATGGGATACAATTTGCGCAATCTGGAGAGGCGAGATTTAATTTTGAGTTAATGTGAGAGTTCCAGTTCAGTCGACGATCAAAATGTAGTCCAAGATATTTGACAGTGTCATCAGCACGTTTCCAAGGTATGGGATGTTTTGTAAAGTCATAGGAGGGGGAACAGAGGGGTGGCGTAATGTAAAAGTCATGGCTTCACATTTCTTGTGATTCAATGAAGTCCTCCGGTTATCAATCCAGGACACTAGTATATTAAGAGACGTCTGGAGTCTGTGGACAGCGCTGTAAAAATGGCGATATCGTCAGCGTACATGGCGATGTTGACATCTGGTGAGGTTGGTATGTCATAGGTGAAGACACTAAACAACTGAGGCGCTAAACAGACATAACCTTGAGTGGGCGGGCCCAGCTTTAGCTAATGTTGTATTGAAACTGAATCGGAATTCTCGTTGTAAGGCGATAACATATTGAGTTGTGCAAAACGTGGAAGCAAAACGCGAAGGTTTGTACATGTCTCTGCGTGGCTAAAACCATAAAAAATGCACCAGTTAGTAAATTGCGTGCAAAACTGCTATACGAACAGAAAAAGCAGCTAACAGACCAAAGTTAAAACATATTAAGTCATCATTTGTCATAATATTTGTATCTATATCCCTAACAATATCTATATTTTGAGCATTACGTTACCTTTTAACCCTTCAAACAGCATTCAGAGGGAAGTTTAGATCAGGCAGTTTCACACAGGCAGTCACTATACCTACTCCCCATGAAGTTGCATTTGCAGCTGTCTCAGGGTTACGCTAGCATTGGCTACAAGAGAGGCGCTAGTGCAGAAACAGTGCCTGATGCCTTCCCCTATTATTGTCACCAGTGCTGAAACGTTAGCTGAGTCTAATTCCCAAGAAATCCAAGTGCAGCTGTTTCATAGCAAGTACGCCACTACTGCTTAAAGAAAAAAAAAAGCTGATGTGTTCCACTCACGCGACTTTCTCTACATCTATACAACAAACTGTTGTTAAAAAGCCAATGTTTCTATTTACTTCATGCTAATGGATAAAACAATTAGCAGAAATAGTCTTCCTTCTAAGTAGAAGGGAAATAAGCGAGTACCATAGCTTAAAGTGATAGTCAAAAGCTGGATGCTATGTGACTGGAGCGCCTTTGTTTGTAAGGACAGGAGTTGACAAGTTCCTGTAGAGCTGAAACCCCCCCCCCCCAAAAAAAAGGAATATCTAAAAAAGAATCGACTCCACGAAAAAACTTTATGTAATATAAATTGTGCTTTACTGTGCTCTACATTTTTTGTGTGGTAAGTTTATATCTATCTCTTACGGTTTACCAGTTATAAAAAATTCCGTAAAATTCATGCAGATTAGTGTACTCTTCCAAGGATATTCCAAGAAGATTCAAGATATACATTTTATTTGCCAGGTAAATATCTTTAATATACGACATTTTAATCAAAATCGTTGGAGCCATTTTTGTAAAAATCAAAATTTCCAAAAAAAAGTTCAATCTAAAGCTTAGCTGGGGGCAAGGAAATTTTCTTCAAATTCTTCATGTCGCATCCTTGGCAAATATCAAACCTAAATACCAAGTTTGGTTTTTAACGGACTTTTCATTTTTCAGCTATGCTGCCAACGGACACACATACACACAGACAGGGACAGACACAAACACGAAATTTTTCTAAAAATGTTTTTTTGGACTCAGGGGGTGTCAAAACATATATTGCTGTGAAATATCGAATTTTTGGGTGCAATACAATATTTTCTCTATACACTATGTACATAGTACGTGTAGAGAAAGTAAAAATCCTTACACAAACACTAAATTAAGAGGCTGATTCCACCTCCAACACAGCAGGACAGTGGACTAAATCGGGAACTCGTCAACATGGATTACTTAACTACACTTTTGCAAAAACTATATATCAGTGATCCGTGTTGCCAAAATAGTTACTATATAGTACCCATTGAAGCACTGAGAACGTTCGTGATATGAAGAAAATTGTAATTAAGCTACCTATAGATCAGAGAGAGTGGTCAGGAGGTTGTTGCGCCGGTGCCTGGTATAAAAGTAAAGAAGTGGATGATATGAATTGAGCGTGAAAGAGATGAAAGGAAAGATGATTATGGAACAACTGTAGAATGAATGGCGAGGAAACCGGAGAAACCCCTTCTAGCCGCTCCTACGTTGACCATAAAACCCACATGTAGGACCCCAAGTTGGATCCCGGGCCGCTTAGTTGGGAGATAAGCAAAGTAACTGCTGAGACATATCACCGCCTCTCTTTTATCCTATTTATAGAAAATTAAATGCAAATCATTTTCTTTTTAATAAAAGGAATAGAATTAAAGTCATTCTCTTAGAAATAACGTTTTAATTTACATTAAATGCAAATGCATGCAACTTTGTACCAATACTTTGTATTTGTTTTCAAATAAGTCGCGAATTGATTTATCATTTTTTGTAACTTAGCGTTCTGATCTCGTGGTCCAAGGAGCTTATAGTTACTCGACATTCGTCTTCTCAGGACAAGGTTAAACACTGAAAAAAAAACCTTATCCGGCTAACTCACACGAAACGATATTCGAACTCGTGACCTGTTGAATGTGAAGCAGACACGCTACCACCACACTACCCAGGGGGGCCATTTATCTTTATATATAGGATTATTAAATGGAGACTGACTCGTTTTAATTTACGAGATTCTGTAAAGTATATACTATGTACATTCATATTGCTCTATATTTAATGAACTATAATGTTTTTAAATAAAATGCTTATAATGCTTATTATTTATGTAAGACTTGGGTTAGCACTCTGGCAAAAGAAAACGTGATAAACACCAGAAGCGATTTACTTAATATAACAGTAATCCATTGCAATAAACAAGAATGCATATATGTGCGATTTGCTTCATAAGTCTTAGCTCACTGTCAGCATCCATTTTTACACATGTGCGATGATGAACACTTGTGCCGCGGTAAGTTCTTTTGACATCACAGCTCTAATAGTTCCACACACGCGAGTAGACACGTGTTCTTTTGGAAGGTGAACACCGGTGTTGTACTGTATTACAACGGCATCTGGAAATTTCCAGTGACGTAACCAACTGATATAAAAAGAAAAGACGAAGTCCTCCCGAGTGTGCAGTTTTCACCGGGAATGCATCGAATGTGACGGTTGCATTATTAATAATTTATTTTATATCTGACTGTGGTAAACCGTGTTTAAGGATACCCATCTGTGAAAAACCTAAAATCTACAATTTTTCTTAGATTAATTTGCAACTTTAACAAAGCAATTGCAGCATTAAGTATTATTTACATGCTAATTTTCAGAATTTTGTTCAAAACAGGTCCTGTGATATGAACTTTTTTATAGTGTTTTATTGTCATTTAATTACATCATTCCACACTCTGCAATTTCAGTTAGAGAAACATAATACTTTACAGCTATATTGATAAATACAGTATTTGTAAATTGATGAGATGAAATTTTTATCTGACTTTTGGTTAAGGAGAAAAAATATTTGTCACTTTATTAATATTTTATATTTGCTAATAAAATATGAAGTTTATTATTTAATTACATAAGCACTGTTGGTATTATAATAAAGTCATCTCATCAATTTTATATTGTACTATTTCTATCCAAGCATAAAATGTATCAAGCTTCTGTTTTGAAAACTGCATCGTGTGGAACAATTTAAAGTTTTGAAAACGCTGAAAAATAAAAACACGAGAAAATAAGTTTTAAGGTTTAACATACAAATTAACACTGCTTCTTTGTAAGTCTTGGAATTTCATATTCTTACGGACTGTTTACAGTAATTCCGAGGAATATATAAAGCAACAATTTTAGCTAGGTTTCACCATAGTGAAAAGGTTAAAGCACTACACCCACTTAGTCATCCATTGAAATAGTCACGTGATACGGTTTAAAGCGCAGCATGGTAATAAAAACAACAGGAAATTGAACTACGAGCATTACATTATTTAATTAGACAAAAAAAAAAAAAGTAATGTTTTGCACTTTTTGATCAGTTTTCGCAAATGGGTATCCCTAAGATGTACACTCATATGCCTAGATTTTGCTTTGAAATTAAATTCCGTTTTTCAAATATATGATTTTAATAGGATTGTTAGTGCCCTCAAGTCATGTGATAGTGTTACTACCCACGGTTCCAGGAAACACACTAAAAAGGAATGTTTTCCTTTTCTAGGAGATTTGCCTTCAGTCCTGTGAGGTAGTTACAACCTAAGTATTTAATGGAGAACTAGAAGCAGTTTAATGAAGTAGCGGTCCCGTACATCCTGAGCGACCGGAAGAACTGCCGCATGCAACCCAAATATCGCATTTTAGAGTGGGGTACAGGATACAGCGGTTCTACGATAGACCTAGGGCCAAGGCGTTAATTAAGAATATTTTGGTGTTACTTTTGAGGTTTCAATAGTTCCTCTAAGTTCCGTTTAGTTAATTTTTTAGGATGTGTGCAAATCATTTCTTAGGATATATGCAAATTTCTCTCCTTAGCTTAGATTTTATGAAGCTTAACGTCCTTTAACCTGGTTGGTCATATCGGATGATGAATGAAATCGGTGAAGTGATGCTCAAATGATCTCGGGATCCATGGATCTTAATGTTACTCGATATTCATCTTCTCAGGATAAAGGAAAACACCGAAAAAAATTTTTTTTTTTTTTTCTCAATTGATATAGCCCCCTTGAACATCTAAGGTCATATCGGGGGCTTTGCACTTGAAACAACTCGTTGTCAGTAGGTTTAAATCTTTTTGTTTTCTTAAAGCACACACACACACACACACACACACACACACATTCACCCTCACATACATTCTTCCAGACTCTTTGGGGGACAGGGAGTAGTTCTGGCTAAAGAAAACTTCCCGGCCCCAGCCGGGAATCGAACTCGAGACCTCCGGGTGAGAAGTCAGTTCGCTGACCACTAAGTATTGATTTGTTTTTAAAGCAAAGATTAAAACTCAACCCGTAAATACTAACAATAATTATAATAGGCATGTTGCAATAGTAGCTCAGTGGAAGAGCAACCGATTATGGACTGGGAGATTCGTGTATCAAATCCCAGCTATGGCAATGAATTTTTCAGTCTGACTTTACCTGCCCTACTCACGGTTTGTGCGAAAAAATAATTAAACCAACACCAATTGACTATAATAGATGGCTATACTATGAATCCTGCAATATTTAAGTCTCCATTGGGGTTGTCATCTCAAAATAATTTGAGAGCACCTTGTGGTCAGTTGAGAAATTCAATGTTATGCCGGCATTCTGCCATGGTAGCTCAGTGGAAGAGCAACCGCCTAGAGACCGGGAGATCCGTAGTTCAAATCCTTGCTATGGCGTTGAATTTTCCAGTGTGACTCTACCTATCCAACTCCTGTCCTACACACGGCCTGTGTGAAAAACAATTAAAACCAGTTACTTTTTGTTTGTTTTAATACACTTAAGCCAGATGCTCTTAATGCTACATGCTACTGTTCATCATTTTCAAATCACCTACTGGATTTAAATGACCTTGTACCTTTGAGATAAAAGTTGGTATTAAATAGGAAACCTTTGTTTCTTTTGTTTACAAAGCATAGTAAACTCACGTGCTTAAAATGTGGCCTGTAATGTAACAGACTTATTGAGAAACTCTTTTTAACGTCTATAAACGGGACTACTTCATTTTCGAAAGCATAATTCTAGCCACTGGTTTGCAGGGAACTTTAACTCCTATAAAACATTATCGATGCAGCGAAGGGTAACAATAAAACTTAAATCTGATGTACTAGTAGTGTTTTCTTAATAACTTTTTGTTATTCCCGTTCAATAACGACAATAAGTTTAACCTTGTCTACATGTCATAGCTGTTGTTCACTTTATGGCACATAAAAATATTTCTTCATTCCTTCCTCTAGAATGCCAAGTAATGTTGTAATTGGTTCCAGTATTCTTTTATATATATATATATTTTCCATTTATACCTCGCTTTTAATCGTAATGGACCTACTGGCGGTTTGTATCTTTGTTTTTATTGTTGTATTTCTGAATGCGTTAAGTGTGTAGGTTCTTATTACAATTTATTTCCTTGAGTTTTTGTACGTTAGATCACACATATTTATAATCATGTTCATACTTGCAGACACTTGGGAGGATAGGACTGGAAGAAAATGTCCACCCCCGTTCTGGAATCAAATTTGATACCCTTCAAACAACAGCGTATATTTCCTTGCTATTTTACTTCAATACCCATTCTAATTCTATAATTTATCACAATCATTATTTTGTGCTTCTTCTTAGTTTACCAATATATCTTTTGCCAAGCTGTCGTTCTATGGCTATAAGTATTTACTTAACATAGACAATACAGAATATACATTAACACTACATTGCGCACGTAATAAACAGTTCTTTACAAACTTTACATAGATGATTGCTGTTTATCATATATAATATATGCAAGGAATTGCAAGATTCCGGCTTGTTTTATAAACTTTCTCTAATCCTTGCTAATGTTGCTTTCTTTGGTTCCCGTTTTAAACCCAGTAACAAAAAGGTTTCTCACTTCTTGACATTTCTACTGCATTGATATAAACTTTTTAAAACATATTTGAATTAAAAAATAATTTCTCATCTTTTTAAAAATACAAAATTCAAACTAGGTAATTAGACAGGTATCAGTGCTTTAGTTTACTCTGGCTAAAAATATTTGTGCATTCTGACCCTTAGTTTATTACTTATTGCATGATACAATATGATATTCTATATTTTATATAGAAATATTGGTGTGCTACTGAAAAATACATTTTCCGTAGAAATACTGGCCCAAGGAAATCTAAAAGACACTAAAATTGATGTAATATGATACACAATATATTCTGCAACAAATGTGTTCAAAATGGAAATTATAGCAATATTACTGCATATGTATTAACAATTTCGGCATGGCTAGCGTGCAAAAGGACGAAGCTAATAACATATTTACTTTAAATATAATCAAGAGAAATCCCATTTAAATCCATATGCAGTGTCTTTAGTTCAGTATTTTCAGCTTTTTGCTATATAATTTCTCCGCATCCAAACATACCAGGTGGTTCTTTTGGAGATAGACAACACTTTATCCTCTGAAAGCAATAAGGTCTAAATTACCGTACTTGTTGACCTTTTAGTAACCACGTAAATTTAGCTTGTTTTTCATAGGAAAATAGACCTTAGCAGCAATAGTTACGTCCATTCCAAAAGCATGCGCTTAATAACTCCTGTTACAGTACTTGTTAAATCTATAAGCTCACTGTCATATGTTCTGCAACGTAAATTATAATGAATGAAAGTTAAATGAACGGCTTAAGCCACAAAAAGGAGTCGCACAACAGTTATAAAGAGCTCAGAAGCGGAGAGGGAGACATGTGGGACACTCTACCTACAAGTTTTAACGGAGAAAGCGGGTACAGAGATTGTAGTGCAACTGGTTGACTTCATGTTCCCACATCACCTCCAGTGTGTCAGTGGTTCGGGTTCACAATCTGCGTGCACTTCTTTTCTTCTTTAGTATCATCTATAACGGTGTAAACTTAGTTCAGTGTTTCTTACACTAATAAATTTAGGTGGAACCTAAAAGGTGTTCGAATCAAGAACATACGGCAGCTCATTTTATTTGTTCTTCAGTTTTCGATCCTTAATTTTCATTCTAATTGTTTTGAAAAAGAAACTTCACTAAGACTTTAAACAAACCGGACTGATAACGTTAGAATAAACATAAATAAAAAGAACAATAAAAGAAATAACTAAACAAGTTAACAAATTTTTCGATATCCCGTCTAGCTGTGTGCCAAATCAGGAAGAAAGAAAGCAGGGGGAAAATTCTCAACGTTTTGGTAAGATTCGAACCTGAATCGTGCATTTTGGAACTCTAACAGCGCACGTTAACCAAATACGCCAGTGTTCACCTATAACTTGTAGAGCCAAAATCTATAATGTTGCTATGCAGAAGATGGGTGAGTGAAAGATGTTTTCAGGTTAGACTGTAATTTGCGGGTTGCATAAAACCAGAGAATAAGGGACAGGTGAACCACTTTTTTTTTATAGTGTTTAACGCCCGCTTTTACTACCAAGGCAATGACACTGTTAATACATGGAATGAAGATGGAGCAGTGGTGGAATGTAACGGTGGGGGAAACCGGAGAACCGGGAGAAAAACTGCCCCTGCGCCGCTTGGTCTACCACAAATCTCACATGTGGTCGCTTGGGATCAAACCCGGGCCGTCTAGGTGATAAGCGAATGGTGTAACCACTCGGCCACGGCGCGGCCCGTGAACCACCTTGTGTGTATGAGTGTGAGTGTGTGTGTGTGTGTGGATATGATATTTCACAGAAATACACATTCTGAGGCCTCTTTAAAGCAAAACAATATTTTTAGAAGAAAAAGTGTGTGTATGAATGTTAACGGTATAACTAAAAAAAAATCTGATGTTTTCCATTCACATGACGTTCTCTACAACTCTGCAACAAATTAGTTTTAAAAAGCTTATTCCTATTTCTATTTACTTCATGTTAATCGAGAAAAAAATAGCAGAAATAGTCTTATTACTTGCTTCCTTGTAAGTAGAAGGGAATTAAGGGAGTAGCATAGGTGAAAACGATAGTCAAAAGCTGGTTGCTATGTGACTGAAGTTCCTTTGCTTGTACGGATAGGAGCTGATAAATTCCTCTATGAGAAAAGTTTAAGTTTTTCGAACCTGAAAACAAAAACGAGGAATATCTCAAAAACGATCAACTCCAAGAAAAACATGTATACAACATAAATTGTGTGTTTTAAGGTGCTCTACATTTTTTTGTGTGGTAAGTTTTTGTCTATCTCTTACCATTTATACTTTATGCAAAATTCCGTAAAATTTACTCAGAATAAAGTAAGTCTTCAGAGGCTATTCCCAGAAAATTCAAAATATAAATTTTATTTGTTAAGTAAATACCTTTGATATAAGATATTTTAATCAATATCGTTAGAGCCATTTTTTAGAAAATCAAAATTTTCGAAAAAGTTCCATGTAAAGGTAGTTTGGGTTGGGGGGATGTTTTTCAAAATCTTCGTGTCGCATCCCTGGAAGATACTAAACCTAAATACCAAGTTTGGTTTTGAAGGGTCTTTTCATTTTCGAGCTATGCTGTCCACAGAAACACACACACACACACACAGAATTTTTAGGTGCAATACAATGCCTTCTCTATCAATTCAAAAAATTGCCCCATTAATATTAATTTCCTATATACTAATTAGTAATGAGTTTATCCAAGTTATAATTATTCTTTCTGCATTTATCGGGGCAATTCAGCTGAATATTACTTAGGATATGTTAGTCCAACCAATTTAGGATAAATCGTCTTTGGGGCCCATTTGGTACGTCCCGAATCAATCATCGGCAACTGCCCTCTCTTACTATGGGCTTTACGCAATTTTCCTCTGGTCACCATGGCGAATGATTCTCTTTTCCCTTTCATCTTTTAGGTTGCCTATGAGGTTTTGTCGGTGGCGGGAAAATAGCATAGAGGGTTGCGATTTGGAATGTCTGTCTCCTCGCCCCTTTCAGAGGGAACTCTATCGACCCAGCACGGCATGCACGGTTCCGCTATGAGAGGACATTGAGCAGCCCTCCTGTGGCCGGGCGATCAAACCTGGAACTCGAGGCGTCTGTGTTTGCACACAATTCATCTCCTGCTGTTCCTTCATCTACCCGCTCCTTCCGGCGGTTTGTGCGTGAAGGATCCGATGAGCAAGCCCCGTATGTACAATGTACATAGGAATAGAGAATAGTTGTATTCCCCAAAATTTCGATGTCGAGATTTCACCGAAAATACATGTTTTAGGACCTCCTGAAAAAAAAAAAAAAAAAAAAAAAAACATTTTCAGAAACAGGTTCGTGTGTGTGTGTGTGTGTGTGTGTGTGTGTGTGTGAACAGCATAGCTCAAAAACGAATAGGCAGTTAAATATCAAACTTGGTTTTTAGGTTTGGTATCTTCCAAGGATGCGACACAAAGATTTTCAAGAAAATTCCTCCACCCCTAACTACCCTTTATATGGAAACAGTTTAGAAAATTTTGTTTTCTTAAAATGGCTCTAACGATTTTGATTAAAATACCTCATATAAGCCATTTGTATAAAATGTATATCTTGATCTTATGGGAATAGCTTCTAAAGAACTGTTTATTCTGGATGGATATTGTTTAATTTGGCATAACTAGCAAGCCGTAAGAGATAGACAAAAACTTATTAAACAAAAGATGTAGATCTTATTAAAATACACAAGATATGTCATATACATTTTTTTTCGGGGAACTTGCCGTTTTTGAGGTATTCCTTGTTATTAGTTTCAATGTGTGAGGTACTTATACTTTTCTCAGACGGAAGTGTCCGTTTTTTCTGTTTTTCCACTCTTTTCCAAGCAAAGAAGCGATTTGCAATGACAGTTGCATAAAGACAGCATTTATAATATTCGATTATCATTTTGGCCTAGTGCATTCCGTTTGTTCCCTTCTAATTATATAAGGAATTAAGTAATAAGAATATTCTGATAATGTTTATCTCGATTAGCATTATGTTGAAAGAAGAATTATCTCTCATAAGAAGTTTGTTTGTAGAGTAGTTAGAAAAAGTCATTTGAGTGTAATACATCAGATTTTCTGAAAAAAAATTTACTGTAACGATAAAGGTTAAAAATACCACAGGTATTAGGTGAGACCCAATGACGAAACTTGTTACAATGAAATTTGGTATTCATATGTAGTCTTATAATTTGGAATTTCTCCTTAATTTGATATTAACTTTACTTTCCGCACTGCTATTTATACCTTATATAAATATCTTACAGTTTTCTATGCAAAAATCATTCACAGTGAAAGGCTATTTTCAGGAACTTGAAGATTTACGAGTAACGTGTCATAAAATAGGAGTATTTAAAGTACAAAATAATTATGTCATAATCTTCAAATAAATTAAAACAATAATTTAATGTATACTAGCTTAAAATCTTTTTCTTTTAATCAAAATCGTTAGTCATTTTAAGGGCATCGACAATTACGAAAAGCTTTCCATGCAAAAGTGTGGTTTTGGTCTGCGAGTTTTCTGGAAAATATTCGTTAGGCATTCTAGAAGTACTGAAGTTAAATACCAACTAGACATGGTAGTAAAACGGTTTTTGAGTTATTCTGTTCAAATTCACAGAGAGAGAGAGACAGCCGGATACTGTCAGACCGACAGTCACTTTACACCGTGAATGTTGTGCCTCTTGACAGAAGTTGCCTGGTATCTGTATATATTGTACTGCAATGAGCCCACCTGTTTCACGTTAATTTTAAAAGGTTTTACCTTCCCATTGTGCGAGTTTTTCACATGGTAAATTTTTATTAATATGTAACTTATATTCTTGCAACTTGGAAAAGTTAGTCTATATGCACGTAAAACAGGTATGTACTATATGCTTTCTAATGTATTACTTTCTCTATACTACTATGTACATAGTGCATAGAGAAGGTATTGCACTCCATCAAAAAATCAATACCCAGATTTCACCGGAAAAATGTGTTTTAGGGCTCCCAATATCCAAAAAAAGCATTTTCAGAAAAATGTCCATGTGGGTGTGTGTGTGTCCGTGTGAACACGATAGTTCAAAAACGAAAAGTCTGTAAATTACCAAAGTTGGTATTTAAGTTTAGTATCTTCCAGGGATGCGACAGAAGATTTTGAGAAAAATCCCCCACCCTTAACTACCCATTACATGTAACTATTTTTGAAAATTTTTATTTTCTCAAAAATGGCTCTTAACCATTTTGATTGAAATTTCGTATATTAAAGATATTTATCTGATAAATAAAATGTATATGTTGAATTTTCTTAGAATAGCTTCTGATGACTTTATTATGGATGAATTTTATGGAATTTTGCATAACTCCTAAACCGTAAAAGATGGACATTAAAATTGCAGAGCACGTTAAAAACACAATTTATGTTATCAAATAGTTTCCGTAGAGTTGGTCGTTTTTGAGTTATTTCTTGCTTTTGATTTCGCCTTTAAAAACCTTCACTTTTCTCATACAGGAATTTAACAACTCATCCCCATACAAAGGAACTTCAATCACATAGTAACCAGCTTTTGACTATCACTTTAACCTATGGTACTGTTTATTTCGCTTCTACTTAAAGGAAGCAAGCAATAAGACTAGTTCTGCTAATTCTTTTCTGATTAGCATGAAGCAAATGGAAGCCTAAGCATTTTAACAATAGTTTATTGCAGAGATATAGTGAAAGGCATATAAATGAAGCACATCAGATTTTTTTAACCTTATTCTGCTTATTAAACATTTATTCAAGATTTACGTTATATATTAATGATATTTCTGTATTTTTCGACGTTTCAAATTACTGCGATTCTGCCGTATATGAAAGATTAATAACGCCATTTCTACTTTGAGTACCCATGTCTGTAAATTACATTTTTGGGTATAAATAATTGATGAATATCTAAATTAAATTTTAGGATAAAAACACGAACTCTAAGCGTTGTAGCAGACCTTCTTTGTTGGTAAAAGTCTGACTAGTTATTTTTGGTAAATTTGAACTGTTTATGCTAAATTATTTATAATCTCGCAACATGTTTTAATTTTAATTTTTTTTATTGTTTCATTTGTATATCCCTTTTTAACATCAATGGTCATAACGGGGGCTTTGACTTGTGAAACTGTATAATTCTGGTTAAAGAAAAATTCCCCGCTCCAGCCGGGAATCGAACCCGGGACCTCCGCATTTTAATTTTTTTAAACTGTAAACTGTATATTATCCTTTGTAAATAATTCATCATAGTAACCTGGGAAACACTGAATTTTTATATTATTATATTCTTGTAGCTTTAATGCCTAAAGTAAGGTGTGTAAAGATAATTTGTGTTTCTAAAGAAATTACATTTCCCCCAAAATTGCGTAATTATCATTAATTTTCCTTTTCAGATTCCTCCTACTTTTCGGTTTCCAAGTCTATGTATTAACAGGAATTATGCACAAATATGGGGACATTAATTTAAAAAAAAAAAATAAATAAATAAAAAATAAAAACATAAATAAAAAAAATCTGATGTGTACCATTCACATGATTTTTTCTCCATATCCCTGCAACAAATAATTCTTAAAAAGCTTATACTTCTATTTACTTTATGCTAATCAGCAAAAAATAGCAGAAATAGTCTAATTACTCGCTTCCTTGTAAGTAGAAGCGAAATAAGGGACAACCGTAGGTTAAAGTGATAGTCAAAAGCTGGTTGCTATGTCAATGAAGTTCCTTTGTTTATATGGATAGGAGTTGACAAGTTCCTGTATGAGAAAAGTATACGTTTTTCATAGCAGAAACCAAAAATAAGGAATGTCACAAAAACGACGAACTCCAGGAAAAAATGTATATAGCATAAATTGTGTGTTTTAATGTTCTCTACATTTTTTGTGGAGCAAGTTTTTGTCCATCTCTTACGGTTTAGCAGTTATTCAAAATTTAGTAAAATTCATCCAGAATAAACTACTCTTCAGGGGCTATTCCCAGAAAATTCAAGATATACATTTTATTTGTTAGGTAAATATGTTTAATATACGAAATTTAAACAAAATCGTTAGAGCCATTTTTGAGAAAATCAAAAATTTCGAAAAAAGTTCCATGTAAAGGGTAGTTAGGGGTGGGGCGATTTTTCTCAAAATCTTCGTGTAGCATCCCTGGAAGATACTAAACTTAAATACCAAGTTTGGTATTTTACCGACTTTTCGTTTTTGAGTTATCGTGTTGACAGTCACACGGACACATACACACACACACACACACACACGGACTTTTTGTGAAAATGCTTTTTTTGGATATTGGGGACCCTAAAACACATATTTCCGGTGAAATCTCGGTATCGAATTTTTGGGTGGAGTGCAATGCTTTCTCTACACACTATGTACATAGTGCGTATGGAGAAAGTAATAAGATATTTATTCACCACTAATTTTATTTAATTAATTTTCTTTTAAGGTCATGCTGTTAATATAGACATTTTGCTATTATTGAAGTTAATTTAGGAAATGATACTAAACACTTAAAGGATTTGCAAATTATTTTGTACAAATACTGAAGTATTTGGACTTCTTGGCAGTTGTTTAAAGATATATCACAAATTCAATCTAACTGCACTGGAGAAACTGTCTCTTGGACGCGGGTCTCTTTAAACAGGATGCGAAACGAGTTCTATACCCTTAAGCTATTATGTTGCACACTAGGAGAGGTCCAGCTATGGCGCACATATACTCTAACGCAGCGACTAATGATATTGCTTTTCTGGAATTATCTGTGCATCTATCATTAGCTTACAAATTCGAAAATTACGATATTTTTGAAATTCTAAGGTGAACAAAGTGAATACAATGTACTTTGTAAAGTTACATTGGTTAAGTAAAAAGACAAATTACATTCTAAATGTGCAGTAACTAGTATACGAAAGTAATTAGTATAGGAAAAGGAGGACATAGTTCAAGGCAAAGGAATGCATAAATCATGAGCAAATACTTTCACAGGGTAATAAACACCCAACTTTTCTGTTCAGTAACTTTAAAATTATGAGAGATCTATATCGGTCAAGAATGTGTGGAAAAAATACAGCAATTGTTCAGTCTGAATAGGAATATCCAAGCATTAAGGCCAGGACAAAAGGAAATTACGTTCAAATGTTCCCAATTTGTACGTTTTGATGTAGTAGGAAACAAACCACAGGCATCACTGGTTACAATGTTTTGGGGCCTCCAAAACAATCGAATGTCTATGATTTACTTGACACCAGTGATGCACAGTTGGGTTGGTTTGAGTGTGCTAACCTGAAACCAATATCTTGAGAATTCCTTAACTTTGTAATTACATATAGTAACATTTTTATTCGATATATTTTTCCCTGCAGCGCTCAGATTGTACGCTAGGGACCATTTCATACAATGAAACCACACCAGTTGATAGAGCTCTTCATAGAACAAGCATGTGGATGTATATGCAGCCTCTGTTTCCCACTCAGCATTTTCTGTACAAGAGTTTTATTTTGCTCCAGGTCCCCATAATTAAGGGATAATTTACGGCTTCCAGTTATTGCTGCTAACACAAATTCATTTATCGGTTTCAATGTAAAATCCTAATGAAGCATATCTGTGTATATGACTTCTTCTAGTAACCCATTGATACTAATACATTATAGGATTGCTATTCACAGGGATGACTGCACTTTTCAAACTATATTTAAGAAATGTTGTATTTCTCTTAATTCATATTCAGTTTCAATCATTTGTTGAAAATCGACAGTTACTAAAACCTCTTACTGTTCTTTTATTGTAGATAATATATCTAATGTATTGGGGTAACAGTGGGAGCATCTGAATTTTTAATTAACCACTCAGCATTTCTAACACACATACACACCAGATACACTGTTGTGTCTGGTTATCACCTTTATGTTTTGTTTATTTTCTATATTGCTGACCGTAATGACTTGCCAAAAGAACCACGCTTTGTAGAGTTTGTAAACCTCAGTTTCTCTAAAGATACAGAACTTATAGTAGTTTACGAGGTACATTTGTATCTCTTTAAATAGTGTTGTTAGGTCACAAAGGTGTTAAATGTTAAATAAGACCTCTAATGCAGTTACTCGGCAATTGTAATTTGCTACACTGATCAGTGATGGTGTTAACTATGTTGGTGTTCGTGCACTGCAACGTTATCGCATTAATGTAATATGGTCATTTAAATTTAATTCATAATTCAAATATATAAAATCAAATAATCGGATTTGGTAACAAGAATAATTTTGCGAATTTAATTTTATGAAGATTAATAAAATGTTATGGCCCTATAATGTGCACACATCTCCCGTCACTCTCGTTAATAAAACGAGATTATCGTAACAGAGTAGATGTATAGGACGATGTACCTTGGAAGAAGAACAGGTTAAACTTAAAGTTAAGATTTTCGTTTACACTGAAATCATGTTTAAAACTATACAAATGTTCAAAGAAAATTGCATTATATTCTGTGAATAATTACAGTATTTATGTAAAGACGATAATCGATGCATAAATGTAATGTAACATGTTGAATAAATTAGTAAACAATTATTCCCCAAAAGGTACTTGTACATGTCGCGGGAAGTCGGTGTCTCGTTCCAGCAGTGTCCTCAGCTTCGCTGTTTATGTAGGTTCCACTTCTGATCTTCTAATTAAAATTACCTCAAGGGTTTGTGAGTGAGGCTAATATTAAAAGCACTGCATTTTCCCTTACGACTTAAATTTGTTCAACGGATTAAACGGGCGGCTAGCTTGTTTCCTTACAAAGGTATTATAAATAAATACCATCTCACCTCTTAAATTGTTAATCAGGAGCCTAATCTAACCATCTGTTCATAGTTCCCCCACCACGTAGGCACGTGGACGTGCTGGCAACACAATATGAAGACTGAGTTAGAGTAACAGAGAGTAACCACATAAGAGATCTCCCTTGCCTTAAATACTGATCCTGGGTGACGCCAACTTTCGCGCCATAAAATGTGAGAGTAACTCTTTTAAGTTCCTTGTTAACATCACCTCACCAGTTATGAGAATAATTGTGCCAAGTTCTGACGTCATAGCGTGCACATGATGCGTTTGGAACAACTCAGTGGTTCCTCCTCATTTTAACTTTATGCCTGCTTTGTCTGATTCTTCAATTCCCTGTGCTACCTGAAAGACAAGTCACTATTCCTGTGGTACTTCTTTCTATGTCTGTTATTTTCTATCTTACATTCTTTAGCCTAAGCCCTGTGCTCATTAGCTGGTGGTGGTTGGTGAACTGTTTCCTGGAATTAAGCTATCTCGCATTGCCTTAATTACCTAAGTTACAACAACTTGCATTTATGAATATTTCTACCCTTGAATAGTCACAACTGTTTTACAATGCATGTGGTATGTGCTCATACAACAGCTCCATTTAAGGTACTTGTAAGTACCTGTTTCTGGGCGTGGAGACGAGGAGCGCATATGGCAAACGATTTCCACAATTTCAGTTTATCATTAATGATTGCCTGAATACTTAAAAGGCTTATTCTCACGTGTGAAACAATTTCAGATATTGTTAATGCGCCGATCTTCGATATTATCACGTACAGCACGAATATTGTCTGTAGTGATGCATGTCTGTGGTTTGTTTGGTGCGGCTCATTTTCCATTGCTTCCTGTCTTGCCAAAAAAAAAATAAATAAATAAAATAGTACATTAATACACCTGGGCCTTTGAAAGGGTTTTTTCCCCCAAACTGTGCATGAGATCGCCTCATGTTTGTTTGTTTGTTTTTGTCTAAAAATTTATAATGACGCGTTCCGCAAAAGATACATGCTTGCTCATGGCGTACTGAAGTGAGCGGTCGCTCTGCAGAATGTGACGCCAGGCTTGCCAGATTTATTTCACATTATATCGCTGGATTAATTTTAAAAATTACAAAATTCATATTGAAGTAGCCTAATTATAATCACAATGTAAAGGATTGAAAAACGTCTGTAGCATTTGGTGTAGGGACTAATGCTGCTGATTTATTACTTTTTTTGGTTGGGGGGAAGAACATGTGATTTTTAAGGCTATTGGTCTCTTCATTTTTTTTTTTTTTTTTTTTTTTTTTTTTAGTTTCAAGTGGAGGGGAAAAATCCACCTTAAGGACTAACCCGGGCTGGCATGCCCGGAGTGTCGGGGTCTCCCAGGATGGGCCTACCGACTAAAAAACCCCTCCACCGGTATTGGAAGGTAAGGATACTGCGGTACCGCTGTTGCACCCGCGCAGTAGAGGTAAAGGTGAACTGGCCCGCTGTGCGGCCGCCAGGGGTGAGGGTTGTGCTAGTAGACCGGCTTGACCGAGGCCCAGCCGGCCCCTGTAGCGAATTATAGGTGAGGAGTTGAGGTAATTATGGGTGGTTGGGAGTTGTTGGTGAACATGGGATTGGAAGTGTAGGGAGAGCTGCCACTCTCTCCCTGTGGTGATGATGACGGCACTGGATATTGATGGTGAAGTTGATGCTGCAACTCTCAGACACCCACGACCGAAGCCTCAAGAGACCCCAGCCGCGGGCACTGCTCGTGTAAGTGATGGGTAGTTATTGGTGATGTCTGCCAAGTTTAAGATGACTCTTCCGGGTGTACCCTTGCTCTGATTGGAATTCTCTGAGCAATTGCTGCGGAGTCTTAGGCTGCTGAGGGAATGTTCCTTCAGCTACCTGCTGTTGATACTTTTGGGCGCTGGCTATCCGGTTGGACAGCTCAGCGGTGGAGGCCTGTAGAGTGGAGATGGCGGCGGTGTTGGCAGCTTGTAGGGCGTCGATCCTGGTGGACAGGTCGGCGGCTGTAGTCTGCTGGCTGGTGGCTGCTGCGTCGTTAGAAGCTTGGAATTCCTGTAGCTTCTGTGTGAGGAGACTGCATGTCTCTTCCAGAGCAGCTAGTCGAGCGCCGACGTTCAGGATCTCCGCGTGGAGGTCCTGAATGGCTTCTCGCGTCGCTGCGTCTGTTGAGAGTGCAGGTGGTGAGGCCTCAGTGGTGGTTGTCTGCGGTGGAGTGGTTCGGCGGGCAGAAGTTGGTGATGAAGTGCTGCTCCTTGGGTAGAGAGGGCACTGGGCTTGCCCTGTGTAGTGTCCTGTGCCACGACAGGTGGCACAGAATCGGCGGCGTCGGCGGAGATCATGCCCAGTGCACTCGGTGGTGGTGGAGTTGGTACCGCAGTAGTGGCACCTCGGTGTCGAAGAGCAGTCTTCAGCTGTGTGGCCGTAGGCACAGCAGCGTCGGCAGGGCCGATGGCGTTCCTGTCGGCTAGCCTCGACGACCAGAAGTCGCCCTAATAAGGGCAACCCTGACGCCAAGGCAGCTTCCAGGTCAGCCTGGTCCTGCATCTCCAGACGGACGAGCGGCGTTGGTCCCCGGTCGCAGTAAATGCGGGTGGCCCTCAAGGTTGCATATATATCATTTGGGAGTCTTTTAAGTCCACTTATTTAATTTAGGATCACAACCAACTTCACTTTTTATAAATGCCTTTAACTGCACGATCACCTTATTGCCAATTGGTAACCCGTACGTTATCATTGGTAGTCTGTTTCTCTTTGAATTTTATTACTTAGATTACACACACACACACATTCACACCCTCATGCATACTTCCAGACTCTGGGGAACATAGGAAACAATGTTGGCTATAGCAACAATTCTCGTCTACAGCCGGATCTTCGAACCCTGCGCACTTCGCAAAGCAGGAACATCAGCTCATGTTAAAGTGTTTGTCACGTTTTCCCCACTTACACAATATTAATGTCATTATTTACTCATATTACTGTATTTTAAGCTCTGTATTTAAATCACATCTACAGTAACAATGTGTTATTCAAACATGAACCTCGCTACATAAATTATTGTTAAAAAGCTCAAGCTCCTTTTTACTTCATGCTAATCGAGAAAAAAACTAGCAGAAATAGTCTTATTACTTGCTTCCTTGCAAGTAGAAGCGAAACAAGGGAGTAACGTAAGTTAAAGTGACAGTGAAAAGCTGGTTGCTATGTGACTGAAGTTCCTTTGTTTGTAAGGACAGGAGTTGACAACTTCCTGTATGAGAAAGGTATAAGTTTTTTAAAGTGCAAACTAATAATAAAGAATATCTTAAAAACAGACACACACACACACACACACACACACACACACACACACACACACACACACATCTTTCTCTAAAAATGCGTTTTAGGATTCAGGCGATCCTAAAACATGTATTTCAGGCGAAATTTCGGTATCAAATTTTTGGATGGAATACAATACTTCCTCTTTACACTATGTACATAGTACGTGTAGAGAAAGTAAAGAGAAGAGAGCATGGAAAACAGGATAACGTCTAGTTTTTTTTTTTTTTCTCTGATTGCAGATTGCATATGTTTTACAACGAGCATTATTTCCATAGCAGTGACTATACGAATATACCATAACTATACCTTTTAATATATTATTTAACTTGTGAAACTATATAACATATACAGGGATAAACTTAAAGTATTTTCATGATTAAAGAAACTGCCCAAAAATTATCAAATCACTTCAATTAAAATCAGTTGCAATGTCGCCGAATCAGTGATTTTTCGCCCAATCTGGCAACACTGTGTGAGGCAACAATGCCACAATTCCAGACATCCTCACCAACATCCACTTATTTCCGTTCACTACCACTGGCGCTAATTTATTCCGGTTTATATTTGATTCACCGTCATATCTTAATGCTCAAAACTGACAATAATTCCACATATTAGTTAAATATTTTTTATGTCTATTATGATTCATAAAAGGTATATAAAAAGAAAATTATAGCATAAAGGAAATAAAGGAAACCATTCTACTGTAGGCACTACGGATACTTTCGAAACACTTTTTGTTCATTAGTTAGATCTCTTCTTTGGTACTAATAATTCAAAATTTCTAAAATTAGACCTTTGAACACTATTTTAAAGATATTTTTGCAAAATATTCTATTATAATATATATCTACTCTTGAATAAGCATTTAAAAGGAAAGTGCAATGACCAACGTCCATTCTAATAGCTATATAAGTATAATACATCGACATTTTTTATAGCTGCTCGTAATTCAAAGCTTATTTAAATGTTCATTATTATTATTAATAATAATAATAATAATAATAATAATAATAATATCGCCATCTAGGAAACGTCTTTCTAAACCAAATCAATAACTAAACTCCTGTTGCATTATGAGATATTGTGAGAGTTTGGTTATCCACCTAAACTAATGTAATAACGAAAACAGGTACCAATTAAAAACGTATTTTCACCAACTTTAGCACTCGTGTCGTAATCTGGCTGTAAGAAACTACAGTTGTGTGTACCACAAGGTCAAAAAAAGCAAAATAATTGTGACTTCTAAAATCCTGGAGGCGTTTACACGTAAAATCCACCCGGTAGGAGCTGCAGTTATTAGTTTGATAGTAATAGTAGAGTGAACTACCTAAAATACCCGACGTTGCGTTGTGACGGAAAAAAAGTAACTTCATCTACTCTATTCTGCACCATTCTTCCTAGAATTAAGTTTATATTTCATTTTTACATTCTCTATACGTACTATGTACATAGTGTATAGAGAAGATATTGCACTCCATCCAAAAATTCGATACCAAGATTTCAACGGAAATATATGTTTTAACGTCCCCTTTAACCAAAAAAAAAAAAGAATTTTAAGAAAAAGGTCCCTGTGTCTGTATGTCCATGTGTCTGTGAACACGATAACTCAAAAACTAAAAGTCAGGAAAATACCGAACTAGGTATTTAAGTTTAGTATATTCTAGGGGTAAGACAAAAAGATATTGAGAAAAATCGTTCCACCGAATACTACACTTTACATGGAACTTTTTTCGAAAATTTTGACTGTCTCAAAAATGGCTATAAGGATTTTGATTAAAATATCGTATATTAAAGATATTTACCTATAAAATAAAATGTATATCTTGAATTTTCTGGGAATAGCCTCTGAAGACCACTTTATTCTGGATGAATTTTACGGAATTTTGCATAACTCCTAAACCGTAAGAGATGTACAAAAACTTGTCACACAAAAAGTGTAGAGCACATTAAAACTCACAATTTATGTTATATATTTTTTCGTGCAGTTAATCTTTTTTTACTTATTCCATGTTTTTGATTTCACCTTTAAAAAACTTATACATTTCTGATACAGAAATTCATCAGGTCCTGTCCATACAAACAAAGGAACTTCAGTCACGTAGCAACCAGCTAATGAAAATCACTTTTAAGCTATGGTACTCCAATATTTTACTTCTACTTACGAGGAACCAAGTACGATTAGCATGAAATAAATAGAAGCAAATGCTTTTTAACAATACTTTGTTGCAAGAGATGTAGAGAAAGTAATGTGAATGAAACACATCAGATTTTTCTATTTTAGTTTAACGTCTTTTAACCTCGTAGATTATATCGTTCGACGAATGAAATTGATGAAACTTTGTTCAAATTCACGCGCTGTCCATAGTTCTTGGATATTCATCTTCTCAGGACAAGGGAAAATCTTATCCGGATAACACGCCCTAACCGAAATTCGAACCTGGACCTGTTGAATGTGAAACAGACACGCAGAGTCGGACCTATGAAATTATCGTAAAATTATATACAGGGTTTGATGGAAAATCCTCCAGTTTACCCCTTGCTCTTTAACTGTATAAAGCCCCGACTATTTCTAATAATGGATAACATATCACGCAAAAAAGTCGAAAGATCAGCATAGCCTCTAATTCCTTAAGATATTCCCCCAACAATTTGTCACGTTGATAAAATCAACATATTGTTTGTGAAAGAATCCTGCTCGGTTGGAATAGGCGAGTAATTATTTACTTTACATTTGAACCCTTATACTGCTTATGTTTTTTTGTGCAATGGTTATTTAATAATAGCCGCATCATTTTCATATAATCCAAAAACTCTTAGTATATACAACGAATATTGCATCCCTCAGCAACGATATTTAATCTGCAATAATGGAGAAAATATTTTCTCAGTTAATATGAAATACCGTCTTATTGATTTCTTTACCGTGGACCAGGGGTATCCAAGGTTGTAGGTTCAAACCTTGCGGAGTGTGATGGTTTTTTCGGTCGCGCAATATAGCGGTTGCACCCTATTGTACATTTACGCCACATTAAAGAATCACAAGCCTGAATAAAGAGGTCTCTAAGCAAAATTAAGTAGTCTTTCGCGCCCAATGTATAATGGGGAACCATAAAGAAGCGTCCATAAATAGAGCTCAAGTTATTTTTGAATTTACTGATTTCGTTAGCAGTTTCTCTATTAATATACTTTTTTAGCGTATCTTGATAGCGAAGTTGATAACAAAATATCACATGAGTTTCTCTACATCTTTGTAACAAATGATTCTTAAAGTTTGTTCTTAAAATGCTAATCGAGAAAAAATTGGCAGAAATAGTCTCACTACTTGCTTCCTTGTAAGTAGAAGCGAAATGAGGGACTAGCATAGGTTAAAGTGATGGTCAAAATCTGGTTGCAATGCGACTGAAGTTACTTTGATTGTACAGACAGGAGTTTACAAATTCCTGTATAAAAAGTATAAGTTTTTCAAAGCTGAAAGTAAAAACAAGGAATATCTCGAAACCTATCAACTCCACGAAAAAAATATATATAACTTGTGTGTTTCAAAGTGCTCTACATTTTTTGTGTGGTAAGTTTTTGTCCATCCCTTATGGTTTAGCGGCTATGCAAAATTTCGTAAAATTGATCCAGAATAAAATAGTCTTCAGAGGCTATTCCCAGAAAATTCAAAATATACATTTTATTTGTCAGGTAAATGTCTATATATACCATATTTTAATCAAAATCGTTACAGCCATTTTTGAGAAAATCAAAGTTTTCGGAAAAAGGTCCATATAAAGAATAGTTAGGGGTGGGGGGATTTTTCTCAAAATCTTCGTGTCGCATCCCTGGAAGATACTGAACCTAACTACTAAGTTTCGTATTTTACCGATTTTTCGTTTTTGAGTTATCGTGTTCACACACACACACACACACACACACACACACACACACACACACACTTGGACCCTTTGCTGAAAATGCTTTTTTTGGATACAAGGGGCCGTAAAACATATATTTTTAGTGAAATCTCGGTATCGAATTTTTGGGTGGAGTGCAATACCCTCTCTATACACTATGTACGTAATACGTGTAGAGAAAGTAATAAATACGAAGAAAATAAAACATATATTTCTTATATAAGGAATGTTGCAGAATTTTATACTTGCTAATTAAAGAAACCAATGTAAAACAGGATCGTTGTCGGTTTTTAGCGTTTTTATTTGTTTGCTAAAGTGTTAATTCATGGACATCTATACATGTCCCTTGTAATAAACTGTAATCTTTTGTTATTGCAAGGAATTCTGTGCATTAACGTTTATATTCTGTGTTGTAACAACAACTATTTTATATTCCATGGCACTTTCAGCTAAACTTCATGGTCCTCTTTACAAGTGTGTTCCTTTATAGGTTCAATTTTTTTTGTTCAGTAGATTTACTGGTATATAAAAGAATATCTGTGAGGCCAAGTTCGCGGGTTTGAGCCCGCGGCCTAGGGACTCGGGAACTAGCATGGTACTCTTTGACCACTAATTCCTTGAAGTGACGTTTTACTGTAATATTATTATTTTACATGAAAGGCGAATACCAACCACAGCCTCCATACCAAATATTCCGTGAGGATCTGTTTTATCCTTCCGCATCCATCCTTTTTACCGTTTAACCCCTACCGTATCTGAACAATTAAATAAGTTGTAAACCACATTCTATAATTACAGGTTAGGAAGTAATGTTTCTACCAGATCTGGTTGATATCCGCTGTCGAATTGCCCACGCACATGAAACATATATGATTATACGGCTGCAATGTACGCAAACAGTTCGCCATGGTTTATTGGACCGCAGAGTTAAGAATAAAATTTCAGTTGTGGAAGTATTCATTAATGTGGGTTCCGTAAGTGAAACGCAACGAGCACGGCGAGAAAACAATTAAGATCTGTATCAGTTTGTTCCTGAGCAACACAACATATTGCTTGATGTGGTTACACAGTGGATAAGAATTGGTATTCTTGAGACTCACAATACTCCAGGGTGCAGTAAACATGTATGAATAGCTGAAAATACAGAACGTGTTCTGCAGATATCTTCATTAATTGTTACGCTCATCGCTGGCCAAATTACTGGCCAACTTTAAGCTCCATCCGCATAAGATTCAGATGGTTCAGGATTTGGAAGAAATTCGCTGCGATGATAGATGCTCCGGATATATCAACGTTCTGGCGAAGATGGTGCAGGAATCTATGCTGCTTAACCAACTGTTTACGTCAGATGAAGCGAACTTCTTCCTCAGTGGGTTTGTTTGTGAACAAACCAACTACCCATACTGGACATTGTTTATAAAGAAATTCAAAACAGCCGGAAAGTTATGGTATAGTATGCAGTTGGACTGTATGGGATTCCTGGTCAATATTTTTTGAGGATTATACTGGTCTCATGCGCTAACGTAAAATCCGCCCGCTGTATTGACATGTTGCAACATTTCGTCATACCGCACTCCAGGAACGACAGTTGAACATCATTTGGCTTCAACAGGACGGTGTTGCGCCGCATTATGGACTTCAAATCAAGGATTTTATCCAATGAGTAAACACCAGTCGAATGATTCCTGCTTTAGAGATTTGACTTTCCTGTACCACTATCCAGTTTAGCAGTTCCATATTGATTTCTCTTTGGATAATTCAAGGAAGTGTTATAATTTCAACAATTGCTCACCATCGAGGAGTTGAAAGATACCATCCGCCAGGAAATGAACTCCAGATTGGGACACTTTGCTGTTGCTATATTCAAAAAGTGATAATGCAAGTGCATATCCATAAATACAAATATATACTGTTTATTTTTTTTAAAAATAAAGTAGTTTTACATACATTAGTAGTTCTTCTTTTTAACTTACATTGGCAGATGCATTATGCGCCAGCTTGTAGAAAAACCACCAGTAAAATTAAGAAATTATGTTTCTTCAGTACATGAACACTTCCAATCAACCTATTCGTTTCTCATATGATATTATGTGTCCTAATTCCTATTATATCAATATGTTGATCCTTTAATATAAATATTTCTATTGATCATACTGAGAGTAGTTGTCTCATGTTTCAGGTATTCTCACATTCCTCGGAGGGTGTTCACGTATGGAGCTTCACCAAGGTAAGCTCCAATAATTTACTGATTATGACGATTATATTTAACTGAAGAAAAAGGAAGTATTGTTTTAAACTGTTAAACCCACCAGCGAGAAGCTCTCTGAATAAAAAGAAAAGTATTTTGAAAGAAGATTAAATTTACTGTGTGAACAGCACAACTCCAGGATAAAATGTTGTATACGAGTATATAAGTTATATTTATATAGCTTTTGTTCCTGAGGAAATGCAAAATTTAGTTTGAAGATAGGTTCTCAACCTCCAGCAGTCTAGTTTTAAAAAATAAAGCAACATAAGCATATATCGTCGTTTTTAAACAAGGATTGTAATTAGTTAGATGATGTGTTAAGAATTAACTGTATAGATGGATATTTCAAGCTGAGCGTATCCCAAAACCTGCAACTATTTAGATTAACCAGACTCGAATACAAAGACACCACCTACGCAAAAGCTAAGTCAATCATTCGACGAGAAAGATTTACTCTGAAACATACTTTTGTCATCCTTTTTTCTAATGATCTTCGTAATCAGTGGCGTGTTGGGGTTTTGCTATTTTTAGACATAACTTCGAAAGCGAATACGCAAATAATCTTCCAGACACTACACTATTCCACCAAGTAGCAAAGAATTCCAAAGTAACCGTTACATATTCTGTAGGATCTAAAATAATACAGCAGATATTATGCAATTACTTGCCAAGTTAGTTTAGTTATCCAATTGTGGAGCATAAATGCGATCAGCCTTCTTTTAAACATACTTAAATCTCCTAGGTTACACGTTGATGATTTTTATATTTAATTTCAGGCGCACTATATAAATTTATCAGCTGTGCAAAATAAGCTCAGTATTCATGTATTATTGTTTTTAATTATAGAATTACAGCACCTTTGTTTCTTCGTGTTTTTGAGTTCTGAGCATGAATATTATTTTTTGTCCATTGTGGATTTAACTGGTGAAGAAGTAGTTGTAGTGGTGGTGACGGTGACGGTGGCTAATGCTAGCGGCGGTGAAAATGGTGGTGGTTGTGGTAGTGGTGGTGACGGTGGCGGTGGCTAATGCTAGCGGCGGTGAAAATGGTGGTGGTTGTGCTAGTGGTGGTGGCGGTGACGGTGGCTAATGCTAGCGGCGGTGAAAATGGTGGTGGTTGTGGTAGTGGTGGTGACGGTGACGGTGGCTAATGCTAGCGGCGGTGAAAATGGTGGTGGTTGTGGTAGTGGTGGTGACGGTGACGGTGGCTAATGCTAGCGGCGGTGAAAATGGTGGTGGTTGTGGTAGTGGTGGTGACGGTGACGGTGGCTAATGCTAGCGGCGGTGAAAATGGTGGTGGTTGTGGTAGTGGTGGTGGCGGTGACGGTGGCTAATGCTAGCGGCGGTGAAAATGGTGGTGGTTGTGGTAGTGCTGGTGGCGGTGACGGTGGCTAATGCTAGCGGCGGTGAAAATGGTGGTGGTTGTGGTAGTGGTGGTGACGGTGACGGTGACGGTGACGGTGGCCAATGCTAGCGGCGGTGAAAATGGTGGTGGTGGTTGTGGTAGTGGTGGTGGCGGTGACGGTGGCCAATGCTAGCGGCGGTGAAAATGGTGGTGGTTGTGGTAGTGGTGGTGACGGTGACGGTGGCCAATGCTAGCGGCGGTGAAAATGGTGGTGGTTGTGGTAGTGGTGGTGGCGGTGATGGTAGCCAATGCTAGCGGCGGTGAAAATGGTGGTGGTTGTGGAGTGGTGGTGGCGGTGACGGTGGCCAATGCTAGCGGCGGTGAAAATGGTGGTGGTTGTGGTAGTGGTGGTGACGGTGACGGTGGCCAATGCTAGCGGCGGTGAAAATGGTGGTGGTTGTGGTAGTGGTGGTGACGGTGACGGTGGCCAATGCTAGCGGCGGTGAAAATGGTGGTGGTTGTGGTAGTGGTAGTGGTGGTGACGGTGACGGTGGCTAATGCTAGCGGCGGTGAAAATGGTGGTGGTTGTGGTAGTGGTGGTGACGGTGACGGTGGCTAATGCTAGCGGCGCTGAAAATGGTGGTGGTTGTGGTAGTGGTGTTGGCGGTGCTGTCTGTGATGATGGTAGTGGTGATGGTGGTGGTTGTGGTAGTGGTGGTGACGGTGGCCAATGCTAGCGGCGGTGAAAATGGTGGTGGTTGTGGTAGTGGTGGTGGCGGTGACGGTGGCTAATGCTAGTGGCGGTGAAAATGGTGGTGGTTGTGGTAGTGGTGGTGACGGTGACGGTGGCCAATGCTAGCGGCGGTGAAAATGGTGGTGGTTGTGGTAGTGGTGGTGACGGAGACGGTGGCTAATGCTAGCGGCGGTGAAAATGGTGGTGGTTGTGGTAGTGGTGGTGGCAGTGACGGTGGCTAATGCTAGCGGCGGTGAAAATGGTGGTGGTTGTGGTAGTGGTGTTGGCGGTGCTGTCTGTGATGATGGTAGTGGTGATGGTTGTGGTAGTGGTGGTGGCGTTGACGGTGCCTAATGCTAGCGGCGGTGAAAATGGTGGTGGTTGTGGTAGTGGTGGTGACGGTGCTGTCTGTGATGGTGGTGGTGGTGGTGGTGGTGGTGGTGGTGGTGTTTTGTTCATAACTTTTTTGATAGACACAAGTAAGTCATATCTATATCATCATATCAACTATTTCATCAACTCTATTGTCACATGTACAGCCATGAAAACTAGCCTCTCACCTAGACGGCCGGGGTTCGATCCCAAGCGACCGCATGTGAGATTTGTGGTGGACAAAGCGGCGCTGGGGCGGGTTTTCTCCGGGTACTCCGGTTTCCCCCGCCATCGCATTCCACCGGTGCTCCATCATCATTCATGTATCATCAGTGTCACCGCCTGCGATGCCATTAGTAGTTAAAGCGGGCGTTAAACACTACCAAAAAAAAAAAAAAAAAAAAAAAACAGCCATGAAAGCGAATGGTGGTTACCAGTTGTGAGAAAACAGTTCATTGCAAGAATGTATTCCCCTATGTTTATAAACTTGTACTCTGCTATTACTGACATACCTAAGAGGGGTTAATGGGGTCAGGATTCCTCAAATGAATTGTCATTTTGATTTATGGATAGATAAATAAATTAAAGAAGACCAAATGTATTTTAAGTACAGTGAAAAGGTTTATTTAGCTTTTGATCCTATATCTTAATTCATCGTAATATAGGCATGAAGTTCAAGGAATGTGTGCAGAACAGAACAAAAGTATACACGTGGAAATCTTCTCTCCTAGTTGACAACCGCTTCATTTTCATCTTTCTTGCTTTTCATACACCCAAGATCTGGTACAAAGAGTAAAGTGCAGTCCGCTTATAATCCATGAGCACTGTAGTATGGAACAATGTGCTGATTGCAGTGCATAACACTTAATATTATACATAATTAACAACGGTGTTGCTATTTGAGATTACCTTCATAAGGATCATTCTTTAACGCAGAAATCCAGAAACGTCACCGAACATTGTCGTATAGCTTATACTTGAACTATTCTGAAATGTGTGTCACAGCTTTGTAAGTTTCTAAGTACGTTTTATTTATCATTGAAAAAGCACTTCATTTGGAGATTAGGTGCACACCTCATAAAGTGTCGAATGCAAAACATATGTATTTTGTTCTAACCACCAGTTTTCGTACATGAGATTATCTCAATCACTTTGTTATTCCTTTAGCAGTAAACTCTTAACAACTTACTTTAATCATTAACAAGAACTTTCTGATAAATGTACAGATGCTTTATTTAATATTCCGGTTTAAAAGACAGGAAAGAAAACAAACTCCCTGTACATATTATTAGACCAATCCTTTTGTAGTATTCCGATGGCTGTCTTTAACAGTTGCTTGTTCCCATTCTCAAGATCATTCATCAAATTGCCTCATATACATAGTACTATTTTTCCAGGTATTCCTTTTCATTTATTATATGTTATATTGAAGATGTATGTTGGAAGAATAAACAAATAGTTAAAGGTATAGGTTTTCCAGCTGGGTTTCAGAAGACAAGGAATTCTCTTGACGTTAGCTAACCACGTGCAACATGTCGGTATGCTTACCAAAACACTGATAAAGCGCGCAACTCGGTGCTTCCCAATATACTTGTGTTACTTCCGATATGTGGACCAGAACTCAGGCTTTGATCCTGCGTAGCTGCCTAATACACGTTGGCCATGGCATTTTGTTGGCGTGCATTTATTGGTAAAATTCTATTTGCGTATTACAGAGGATCTGAGTAACAATGTCTACATCTTGGTTCGATGTATTTTAGAAACCCCCAGTGTAGTGATTGGTAACGCCAAGGGCAACATATTTTGAACAAAGAATCAGCTAATAAATTGAGTAAATAAGTATATATATATATATATATATATATATATATATAAAAAAAAATATGGTATAAAAGTGAAATGCTTAAGTTTGTCCAAACTGCATCATTTTTTCCCCACATGTTGACTGATAATGTTAATTCTGTATATTATAATCTAGTCGAATTATCTTGTAATAGGTAAATATATGCTTATTATTTATGGCTAATTAATAACTGTAAAGTTTTAATGTCTAAGGTCCGTAACCGTCGTTTGTGTGCCAAAAGTTGTCCCTTAGGAGTTGAAATTATTTTAGTCTAACATCAATGTAATATTTAATTGAATTTAATGATAAAATAATAAGTAATAGTAATAATAATGTGGAAGAAAAATAAAAGAGCTTAATTTATTGTTTAAATTATTAGAATATATGGTCGTATTTACCCTATACCTAGCTTAGCAACTAGTCAACGAAAGTTTAACCTTCTAAATCACAGTGGTGCAATGAGAAATCAGAAACATATGTTACTACATGTATTGATATGTTTTATTAAGCTTTTATTTCAATATTTTAGAGCTTTGTAAAATTGGCATGTTTCTAATGTTGCTGATAGAGGAAGAAAAGCATAAAATAATGTACTAAACTTATAGAAAACTAAACCCTTCAACCAAAGCCTAGCTGGATTACTGATCAGTTTTTGATCGTTCGAGGACAGAATATTCTCCTTAGTTGAAGCATCAGCTCTGCGCCACACTTGCCTCACAGAACAGGAACACTTAAGATGCATGTGCTAGGTATGACATTCTCATAACCGATTTGAAAAGTAACATTATCATATGCATTTTCTATGATTTTGCATTGTTCCAACAGAGGCTGTTGTACAGATGGAGCTGGTTAACATTCAAAAGCGAAAGACGCAGCTCATTGCTGTCACCGCATTCTCTTCTGAAGCCAAGTAGTCCTGACTTTGCTGCTTCGTGGCGCAGGGACTCACCTTGGTCATGTCTGTTTGTGCTGTGTTTTAGTGTGTGTTTAACGGCTTACTATAATTGCTTGTTCGATGTAATGTGGTTGAATTTTTGTGTATGACTCCAAATTTCCAACTATCGTCCTATACACGGATGGTGTGGAAGAAACAATTAATACTAATTGACCTAATAATTGGTTAAACTGTGAAGCAGGGGACTTTAAGGAACTTGCGACATTGTAAGTCGCTACTGGGGTAAGCCGTCTCAAACAATTTGAGACCCCTTTGTGGATTACCAAGAAACATTCAAGTCTGTTGGGGAATATGTTGCCGTGTCGGTTAGAGCTCAGTGGTTAGAGCAACTCGACAGAGACCAGGAGATCCGAGTTCATATTCCAGCTATGGCGTTGAGTTCTTAAGTTGGCTCTACCTTTCCAAAAACTTGAGATTTTAGGCTACAAAGCCTTTTGGTAAATTCTACTGAACCGTTTAGCATAAACATCACCTGAGCAGTTCTTAGGAGTTGAGGATGGCCGAGAACATGCAGCATATCTGATGAACAGCTAGGAACGAAAAGCAATCAACGAAAATGGGAAAGCTCTTCATCCTATTGTAAAAACAACATTTTGTGATGCGGATATTGTTCATTTAATGTTGTTAATGTTGCCGAATTATTTTATTTTTTCACCATACGAATAAAAAAGTCGTAAAAAGGTATGTCTAATGTAACAAAACAATATAATAATACTAATAATAATAATAATAATAATAATAATAATAATAATTAATAATGTCGTTTATTTTAGTCACTTAAATAGAAATAATACAACGAAAGGATACAGATGGTTTTTGGTATAATGTGGTTGCAAATTTAAATATATGGGCAATTCTGGTTATTTGTTTTTATTGAGATTCTTGTGTTTATGATCATTCCGGTAAAAACATTGCTAAGAAAGTGAAAGAACAGTGCATTAGCTTCAGTCTAAATACAAGCAACATAGTGGGACAAGAGTGTGACGGTACTTCATCCATGATTAGAAAATTCCACGGAATTTCAGCGAAAGTGAAATAAGGTGAAACAACTATATTTAGAAATTTTACATATTCATTGTGCTAGGTAGTAGACTAAATTTAACTCTATCTGTACTCTGGTTACAACCCACAGGCGTAACAATTTAGGGACTGTGGGTGAAATAGATGATTTATTTCGCATTCACCCTTTTGCTGGTATCACTCTAAAAAGAGTGTAACAGAGCTTCTGTATTACTTCAAAACCAATTACAACCAAGTAGTTTTGCAAATGCTATGAGAAACTTTTCTTTTGTTACCACGAACCGCGCTCGTTTGCCGGGTGTCTCTTTACGGCACACTCACAACCTATTATTGAAACTAACTCTCTGGACAAAGTTGCTTCCTTTCTATACTTGTCGATTACATAGTAAACATTTGAGGAGTAAAAGTTCTAATTGAAGCATGCACATTACTCAAAGATGTGACAATCTGAACTTTGATGCAATACGCCTGCCGACTGCACAGTGTTCACTCTTTTAGGTGTAACAATGGTAGTGGATCTATGATTAAAGCCCATCACGCACGTGCAAGAGTCAGCAACAAACGGCGGAAAGTAGATGGTTTACACACGTGAGGCAATTCTGGCCGGCAAGGCGCGATCATTTAGCGCGTAGTTATCCCTATCGCTCAGCTAGCGAACTATTCAATCCAAGTGTATTGCCGGCGCAAAATTTGGAATCGTGACCCTGACCGCCAACCCAGCTACCGAGCCTAGCTTATCGGAGTTCGTGATATAACACTTTGCTTACTTAAAGTCACAGAGAGCAAACTTGATAAGTCTGCAGCGAAAGTGTTCCGCATATGGTTGTATTTCAAGTGGGCAGTAAATAGCGTTCATTTTATTTATTTTATTTTTTTTTAACCTTGGCTCCTACGTTAAAAGTGGCAAAGCTAAGTGGCAAGGTATTACTTAGTCAGAGCAGAGAAATAATTGCAAATGTCCTTGATTTCATTAAACAAGGGGCAGAAATGAAGGAACAAAATGTATGTTCCCCGAACTCTTCAAAAGCCTCTAGAAAGTGAATGAAAGAATAGCCAAGGCAATTGACATTTCACTGAGCCCCCTTTTCAGGGTTCTCAAAGACAAGAAAGAAAAAAAAACTTAATATACTGCTTTTAAATTAAAAGGTGTGGAATAATTGTGTCACCAGCGAATTGAAGAATTTGGCAGGCCAGAATGTGAAAATGTGTGTCGACATATTGAGAACATTGAAAATCATTAGAAAGAAATGTAGAAAATCATAAAGAATTCTATTCCAGGATAATGGTGCAGAAAGTAGCGATAACGTTGATGATAACAATGACCTGAGCGAAGACGAAGGACATCGGGTGTGGCAGAATTGGAGGCAGACGATTGACATTGTTTATATAGTAGGCCATTTGTGTGATATTTTGTAGATATGATTATACATATGAAAACACATGTTTATCAGTGTAGCGCCGTATAGTGCAGGTGCATAAGAGGTGACAGATATTTGACATTGACTGTGACAGGCACTCTTCCAGCATGCATGAATGGACTGGTGAACTGCTTATCTGAAAGTACAACTCGCTTCCTAGCTCTCATTAAGATTTTCACATGTCCAGATCTGTTGCGCCAGTTATACAAACAGCGTTTTCCTCTGAGCTGCCTCTGGATGCGGTAGACGAAAACATTTAGCCTCTTCACCACTAGGAATGGCGCAGGGTTGTGGATATTTGAGACGAAGGTGTGCAAGGGGTGTTTTGGGCAGAGCTATACCAGATCACCTTGAACTGCTGGTCCTAACAGGTCTTAATCCGGTCGCTCGCACTTCAGGGATCGCAAAGGCCTAGGCGAGTGCATTTGGCGGGTAGTGAGAATAGTATTATTGAGCTGTGGCCTTCCAGAAATCAACCTTTGATTGCCTTTGTAACCCTAGATTTAAGATTCATGCCTCCCGCGAGTGCTTTTACGGAACTTATGAAATCAATAATTCAAAGCCTTTAAGGTCTTTCTTTCAGCGAACAACCTATTTCCAGGACTGCAGTACAACTACTGCCAGTCATCGAGAAAAGTTTTCCTTTCTTGTATTATTAATAACATGAGATACTTCTGTCTTGCACTATACGCCTTAATTTTTTTTTTTTTTTCAAAATCTTGAGTACTATTATAGCAAAAGAGAAGATTGAAGCTTTAAGAAAAAATACTGCTGCAGAATTTCACAAAATCGGTGAGCTGTGCTCGGAGAAAGTAAAACATATTCGGTTTTGAAATCTAAGTATATCAGGGAAGTAAACAAAAAGGAAAAACATCTACCAGATACAGCAGAAAATCCTTCAGAAGATTACTTTATTCCTGAGGAACCCAATTCAAAACTAAACATTTGGAACACAATAATGATATATTGTCTTATTATTTTTATATTTTGTTTTGAGAAAGGTAAAATAAATTGCTGTTGATAGATTAAACAAGCTTTCTTTGTATTCAAGTGCGGAAAACTCAATAACAGTCAATTAGTGGCAGAATATCGGATGTGTAGTCAAAAGGGAAAAAAAAAAGGAAGAGGAAGATAAAGAAGGAATTATGCACTAAGTACTATAATATTAAGTTCTGCAGAATTATATCAACCTCTTCTGCTTAAAATTTTAGCCACCGTACCCATCTCTATTGTCAGTGTCGATAGCACGTTTTCAACAATGAAACGGCTTAAGGCTTATCTCGGAAATAGAAGCAGCAATGTGCGTTTAAGAATCTTGTATTGATATCTGTTCTTTGCGATCAGGTTATCTATTCTGATGAGGTGTTAAATATAATTCGTAGCACAAGCAGGCGCATATAATTGTACCTGGAACCTATATGAGTTCTGTGAAATGTTTTGAACCCTTAGCATGAACTCAAGCAGAGAATATAGTGGACATCTCTTTACTTCAATCTTTTTATTGCTCGTTTTGGTGAGTTTTGATAATAAGACTTCATATTTTTAAAGTTACTAACTCGTTTATCTTGCATGCCTAGGAAAATGTTAGTAATTGCTGCAGTGTGTGTGTGTGTGTGTGTGTGTGTGTGTGTGTGTGTGTGTGTGTGTGTGTTTATTTTGGCAAAGTATTTGAAGTTATATTTGCCAGCTTTATAATGTTATAAATTGGTGAAGCCTGAAGACGTATGCCTATAAACTTCTATATAACAGGAAACTTATTTATGATATTGCATCCAAAATATTATATTTGGTTTACACTGGAGATACTCGATTAGAAGTTGCCTAGCATTGGTATGTCTGCCCTCTGAAAATTACATCTGAAGAAACGAATAATCACAGACACCAAACTTTGTATTTAGATTTTTATAGTTTTAAGGACTTTATACGAATACTTGAAAGTTTCTCCTGCCTCAAACCACCGTTTACATGGAAGAACTATCGTAAGTTTTTATTTTCTAAAAAAAAAACATGTATAATGACGCTGACTAAAATACTCTATTTTTAAATTTTACATAAGAAACTAGATGTAAATAGTAACAAATATCTTTATTGACTTAACATTTTTTACAAATAGAACCTTTGATTAACTGCTGGAAATAATTCACTCGGTGTTTTGACGGGTCGTAAATTTATGGTTGTACACTATTCATGGCTCACGCACGACTACGTGCTAACAATCCACTCAAGACTCGGTACAATTAACAATAAAATTACTCTGCACTGCAAATCTTACCCCTTTTAAAGGAAGAAAATAACTACACAAAACTTCCTAGAATCTTGACGAAGATAGTGGACGTTTCTAGAAACAGAAGCCGATGACTCACACGAAGGCGAACCTGAGAATACCTAGTGAATTATACGGAATTGTCACACTGCTCCCTCCTTAGGGCTGGTCATAGCGGGCTAGGAATTCCAATATACTACTCGCTTCTTTTCTCAGATTAGGCAGCATTTGGATTATTAGGCTGACCTCAAAATTGGTGCCCTGATCCCCTATTGGTGTCCCATGAGTAGGGGAAAACCGCTCTTTCACGAGGCAGTTGCCATGGTTTTGACCTCTTAGTCAAGGATGGATTACACCTCCGGCTACTTGGTGAAGTAATCCATGATAAACAAAAGATACCTGTTGCCCCTGTCGAACATAGGGAATGGCTCCTCTAAATCAATGGCTATGCATTCGAAGGGTTCCCCCGTTATACTGCTGCACGTGACCAGCTTCCCGCCGTGACTTCCAGCACACACATGACATTCCGGCACCCTCTCTCAGCTTCAAACCGTAGTCTCAAAGTTGTCAGCTTATTGTTGGTTGGGTTGGCTACCAAATACCTTCCGAAGTCCCCTCATGTATTTCCTGCCGTAATTCCACAGCCTTACTCCGAAACAGGATCAGCTGCTCTCTCTAGTCTTCTGGTTATTCCCATACTCGGAACAGCACCTCGTTCTTGAACTTAGAAGAGCCTCATCGAACCCAGTAGAACTTGTGTATGGTACTCCTTGGTGCAAAGACGTCCCAGCTAAGGCTGATTGGCTGAATTGATTCACAAATATAATTACCCTATTCACAGTAATTCGTTATTTTGTACTTTCAGATCTAATTTGGAACAAAGAGTGTTTAGAAATGATGTGGATTTGTATTTCTTAGCCAAAACTGAAGAAATGTGACATTAACTAGTCCGAAAATATTCTTAAAATTGCTGACCTCGGCCGATACGTGTGCTCCAGCTTTTAAATGAAGCTCGGCGGGAAAATACGTGTGCTCCAGCTATCAAATGAAGTTATGACACCCCACCTCAGCCATCTCAAGGGAGCAGGAGTTTACGGCAGCAACTATTTCACCAGTAGTGTGTAGAAATACATAGAGTAGGTGACCTGTCTTATCGGTTAAATGGACTGATTTAGCGTCACTAATTTGGCGGTCTTTTCAGCAATCCTCATGAATGCTGTAGGAACAAAGGACCAAAGTCACACGTAACAGCACTAGAGAGGCTGATACCCAGTGGTGTTACTTATGAGGAGTATTAGTTAATGAATAAAATAGCAATGTAAATAATAGCTTCCCGAAGCTCGAGTTGCAATATATATATATATATATTTTATAAATATTTAACTTTGCTGACTGACTAGCTAGCTTCAGACGAATGGAAATTAATATGATACTTAAATCCAGTCTCTGAGGAGTACAACTACATCTATTTTGATATATGGCTCTAATATGTGTATTCACTTGGGTTTCTGCACCCCCTCTTTCTATCTTTCTTTGTCTATGAGCTTTCCCACAAGCCAATCACGGAATTTACCAATCGATATGTTATGTATGTTCGTATCTGTGGAGCATAATGAAAAAAACCTGCCAGGATAGACTACATGATGTAGCTATGTATATCTATAAAGATATATATAGATATATCTAGATATAGATAGATATAGATATAGTTATAGATATAGATATAGTTTTATATATATATATATATATATATATATATATATATATATAAACGAGGGACTGTTGGCCTAGGTAGAGTGTAGTCACTGGCCTTGCAGAAAACATTCAAACTTAGTTGCAATACAACACTCGGTATAACTTCGCCCGCCCATTCAGGGTCCGTGGTCTCAGAAAAAAATAAACACATATACCTTTTGTGTGCTACATCTTCTTGGAGGTGCTCACCAACAAGAAAACTTACTAGTCTTAATAAGTAAAATTATAAGTCCGCAAATGGAGCAAAGTTTGAGGTAATGTTGTTTATTGCGTTCATTACATTGTTATTAATAATTAATACAAATACTTGCACTGATAATTCTAACAGCCTGTATTAGATAAATACATGTCGCAGTGTAAAGGGTTCGTAATTTAAGGCCATATCCCGTTGGGATTGCTCAAAATTCAACATTTTATATTTCTCTTCACCATTTTTATAACATAAAATAAATCAAATGGTCATTATTATCATCGTCGTAGTCGTTCACATCATTGCTGCTATTACGATATACTTAGTAGCTAGAGTCCTATTTAGCTTTGAACGTAATGAAGAGGCCTCTGATGTCTTCGCACTACTTAAAATAATAATTCTACATATATCCAAAAATGTCATAAGTATTACTCTGTTGCAAGAGAAAATAAATATTTTCCCATCATAATTATGACCGGAATCTTCAAATATATCACCTTATTAAGGAAGCTGCTTAAGCATGAATGCTTTATTTTGGATTCTGAACTACGAAACATAGCTAGCTACTGGTGTTGTTCTATACATCCACCAGTCTACATGATTGCATTTATTTAAGGGTGTCGAATATATCTTGGAATTTCATTTCTACATACAAATGAAAAATATTAATTAAAAATCACACAGAGAACTTTAAATTTTGGACAATTCACTCTACAAAGGAGTGCGGATGAAGATTATCATTAGTATTTGTTTTAAAATAATACCAAATAATGATTAACGTATATACGCAACAAAAAGTTAACAATAGCCTTAAAGTAACATAAAATTAAGGATAGTTTGATTGCAAAGCACTTGATATACTTTTCGAATAAATTTATTTCCCAAAACATTAATATGAATCGAATCTTAATAATTGTGTTTTATGTTTGTCACAAAGTAAAACCTCCTGAAATTTAAAGTTGTGTATACATTTACTATTCTGTATTTAGTTTGTCTGTTCTACAGTTCTAGTATAAAACTTTTAAACGGATTAGAAATGAAAATATCGTCCAATACCTCTTTTTGAAAGCATAATATAAAGTCGATTTAAACAGTGTGTATGAATAACTTTCCAGCTAATACGAGTATGATCTGGGTGTTTCCATACCAATAGCATTATCAAGTTTTTAAGTTAAAATATATCACTGACTTTTTATACTAATGCGCTTTAGAACGTTTAGCTCCCGAACTAAAGGTGCAAGAGAAATGTAACAGTTTTGCTCGTAACTGATGGTAAAGAATGGCTTCCAGGCACGGTTTAAGTTGGGTCGATAAAGGCTGTGGCAGAAAGGCACCAACCTCATTTTTCATTTGGGCACACTGGAAAAAGGATGGTAGCCGAAATGAAAGAATCACTCAATGATGATAAATAAGGTTAGTTTCAATACCTCATTGAACACTTCAATACACAGCTACTGAGTTCGGTCTCTGGCTGGAGAGGAAAGGTTTTCTTTAACCAGAAACCTTCCGTTTCTTTTGCAGAGTCTAAAACTAAGGTGTGGAAGAGAACTTGAGGTTTAAAATAATGAAGTAAGAAAATAGTTCAACACACAAAATCAACCACTCCATCAGCTGTTTCTCAAGCCAAAGTCCCGATATAACCATAGGAGCTAATGAAGGTTATTGAAATGAAACCCCACAAAATAAGTAATAAACAAGTAACGTACAAACTTGTGTATCATTTACATGATCATTTTATTAATTGTAATAGTTATTGATATGAAAAATGATTAAACACATTTAAAATGTGTCAAACATTAACTTAAGTTTATAACAATCCCAGTATAAGCTAAACATTTAAGTTCTTAACTGCATTTCCACAAAATAATAAAATGGTATTCAGTTTTCATATATTGGGTTTATTTTCCGAAGTGATGTACTTCCATTTTTACTTATCACTTCACTTTACTGCGCAATATTCCAGCGTAATAAAAACCATGCCAACAAGCATCTTCTTTGGGTGGTTGACTCTTTCGGAAATCGAATACAAGACCTCTCTAATCTCTCGCAGCAGAATGTAACGTTTTTATCACAACTGTCATCACAAGGGCACTCAATCAAACGCCTTTAATGTCAAATCAGAAATATACTCACCAGATAACCTACTAACATACTCAATTACAAGAAAGTTGATTCATAAAGCCGCTTGAAATTTCCACAGGGTTCCAGAATGTTCGATAAGGAAAACTTCCACAAGATATTGATTATCTCGCATTACCCCTGGGCAAAAGTGTTACATAAATCTCCATATCTGCGTTGATCGGCAACATCCAGTTTATATCCTTAGCGCGGTGGGAGCGCAGCTGTTTGCCAAGCGGGATATCTGCGTTCGATTCCTGATACCGGTGTGGGGATTTTTCCCCCGCTGGGAGACCTTCACCCTCCAATACTGCACTCCATCCATGACGTCTGTCATGGACCGAGATGGGGGACGCAGCGTCCGGGCGATAGACCATAGTTCCTTGTGAGCTGTTGCGCTTTGGTGTTATTAATTATTAGCAGAGTCACCGTCCTAAAATATCTACTACGGGTAGTACTATAAGTCTCAACGATTTTTTATATATTAATGTAATATGCTAATATCTACTGAAGGTGAACGAATTAGTACTGTGGGCAGGTTTCTGGACTTCTTCGGGGAGGAAGAAAGAAAAGAAGAAGAAAACACGAAACACTCCTTGTTTAAGCTTGCCTCTGTGGTGTCAAGAATTCCATTTCTTCCCTTGTTCTCCTGTACACTGGAGGCGCTTCTACACTACTAGGACTGAACAACCCGACACACAGAAAACTCGATTATAACTATCAGCTCGTCTGCAGTGAGTACTCGCCTTTCGTATATACAATGTGGCCGATGTCTGAATTTTTCTTGCGTTGGGCGGCGAACGCCTAAGCGCATTCGAAATCCATAAGTTTGTAGTAGCACTACTATTTATCTGATGATTTCACAATTGGTAGGCAAAACAGGGTGTTCTCATTCAAATTATTATGCACCACAAAAATTAAGTATTTCTTGAATATTTATCATTTCTATGATGTTAATAGGTATATAAGCACTGATAATTTTACTGGTACATTTTAACAACCACATTTCATTAATTTATATTACCTATTTCATATTTTTGTCCAGTAGTTGCCAAAACAATATTCACCTTTTTTATTCCAAAATGTTTGTGCAGATTGTTGGACGATCGTTACGTTTATATTGATTTTAACCGTAATGTTAATGGGTCATAATTTGCCTGCAGCGATGAGGAAAGCAATCTCCTGAATGTGCTCTCTTACTTCGTACTTTTAAGAGATTCTGGCCTCCAGGAATTCTTCAGAAGAAGAAACAGTTTAGGTCTTTAGGATTACACTCAAGATTTCCATCCTAGGGTTGATGATGTCTTGGAGTTCTGCGGTTGTGTGTAGTCAGGCGGTACAACGCCGCAAGGAATAATTAATATCCGTCACTTTCAAATTCCTTGCATTGAAGAAAAGGGCAGAAACCGCATCTTACAGTTCACCAACTTCTGTTGCACTGACAAGAATAGGCAAATAGAAGCCATGCTTTAGATTGGATGATAAATGGATAAACTGGTCCATTTCTGTAACTTATACATTATACCAAAACCAAAATAGGTAATGAATTGGGGGCAACCATATAATTTTAAGTATAAGCAACTGAACTACAAGTATCACCACCACTATCACCACCACCACCGCCAACCCATCACCACCACCACCGCCAACCCATCACCACCACCACCGCCAACCCATCACCACCACCATCGCCAACCCATCACCACCAATACCACCGCCAACCCATCACCACCACCGCCAACCTATTACCACCACCCCAACACCACCACCGCCAACCCATCACCACCACCGCCAACCCATCACCACCACCACCGCCAACCCATCACCACCACCACCGCCAACCCATCACCACCACCACCGCCAACCCATCACCACCACCATCGCCAACCCATCACCACCAATACCACCGCCAACCCATCACCACCACCGCCAACCTATTACCACCACCCCAACACCACCACCGCCACTACCACAGCCAACACCATCACACCATCAACACCATCACAACCACCACCGCCAACACCATCATCACCACTACCCCACCACCGCCAACACCATCACCACCGCCAACACCATCACCATCACTACCACCACCACCACCACCGTCAACACCACCAACGCCACTACCACAGCCAACACCATCACAACCACCAACACCATCACAACCACCAACACCATCACAACCACCACCGCCAACACCATCATCACCACTACCCCACCACCACCAACACCATCACCACCACTACCAACACCACCACCGCCGCTACCACCACTGCCAACACCATCATCACCACTACCCCACCACCGCCAACACCATCACCGCCAACACCACCACCACAGCCAACACCATCACAACCACCAACACCATCACAACCACCAACACCACCACCGCCGCCGCCACCACCACCACCACCACCACCGCCAACACCACCGCCAACACCATCACCGCCAACACCACCACCCTCACCACCACCACCACCAACACTGCCAAAACCACCATCACCGCCGCCACCGCCAACACTATCACCACCGCCAACGCTATCACCACCGCCAACACTCACCACCGTCAACACTATCACCACCACCGTCAACACTATCACCACCACCGTCAACACTATCACCACCACCGTCACTACCACCACCGCCAACACTACCACCACCGCCAACACCATCACCACCGTCAACACTACCACCACCGCCAACACCATCATCACCATCACCATCACAAACACCATCACCACCAGCACTGCCAAAAGCACCACCCACAACCAGCACCACCGCCGCCAACAACACCACCACATCCGCACCACCATCACGACCACCATCACCACCACGCCATCACCACCACTACAACCAACATCACCACCACGGTCACCATCACCACTAAAAGCACCACAATAAGCACCATCGTTGCCACTAGCACCAAAACCATTATTACAACCACCACCACTAACATCACCACGGTCACCTACATTCATAGCACTACAATCACCGCACACGCTGCCACCTCCGCTACCAGCACCACCATTGCCACATTTGACACCGTCATCACCACCCACCATTATCATACTGCCATTGCCAGCATCATTATCATCATCGCCTCGCTGCAGCACCAACAATACGCACGCACGCACCACAGTAACCACCAACACTACCATTATTACGACAATCGGCCTTAGTACTTCTATACGAAAATGATGTATGATGCATATTTTATTTTTGTATGTAAGAACCGGATTGGATCCCAAGCGATCGTATGTGAGATTTTTGGTGGACAAAGTGGCGCAGGGGCGTGTTTTCTCCGGGTTCTCCGGTTTCCCCCGCCATCGCATTCCACCGGGGCTCCATGTATCACCAGTGTCATTGCCTGCGGTGGCACAAGTAGTGAAAACAGGCGTTAAACACTATAAAATGAAATTATGTAAGAAAAACCTTAGACTTACCACATTTTAGGAGTATTTTTAATATTATAGCTAGATAAAGCAGAAGCACCAACTTATCGGATTTGAGTTAGAAAAACGAAATAACGATATGTAGTGCACGTTCTTCACTAGTTGTAATCGTTCATTTACTGAGGTGTAACGGACGTGAACTTGGAATTCTGGGCAAGAAAACTGGGCCATAGCAAACTCAAGAAAAAGTCGTCAAGCCGTCTATGACAGCGCTGATTTACACGCCTTGCACTTAGTAGAGAGATATGCAATAAGGGGTGACATATGGAGCGTGCAGAGAACAGAAATTATGTGAGAATTATCTCTGAATAGAGGCGCTACCAGTGATGTATCATCTGTCATTACAGATGTTCCGTATGTTCAAATGGCGGAACATTTGCTGCTGTCTGTTCCATAACAATTATCAAATATAGGTTATCATATTTGCTGCACGTGTCAGAGTTTACTCTCACTTAATGAGAACGAATAATGAAGTATAGCACTAATTTATTTTTCTCTTCACTTAGCGATTTGGAATAATTCAGTCGTGAAGCTAAAAAAGGGGTTGTAGGTTTTCACTATGCCACACATTATTAAGCTCCATGTTTTAAAGTCTGATGTGTGCTACGAATTGACATACAGACACATACATACTTGTTTAACACCCCACCAGAAATATTAGTCTCCATCAGTTTTCATCTTGACTCTTTAAGGTTCTTGTTTCTATGCGGTATAGAGTACACGAGAAAATGAAATTTCTAAAGATCTCTCGATATTTATATCATCTTAATAATCATATCTTTCGTTATTACCTTCTCTATACGCACTATGTACATAATATATAGAGAATGTATTGCACTCCACTCTCGATACCGAGATTTCACCGGAAATATATATTTTACGGTCCTCTGTATCCAAAAAAAAAAAAAAAGTATTTTATAAAAAAGGTCCGTGTGTGTGTGTGTGTGTGTGTGTGTGTGTGTGTGTGTGTCCGTGTGTCCGTGAACACGATAACTCAAAAACGAAAATGCGGTAAAATACCAAACTTGGTATTTAAGTTTAATATGTTCAGGAGATGCGACACGAAGATTTTGAGAAAAATACCCCCACTCCAAACTATCCTTTACATGGAACAATTTTCGAAAAGTTTGATTTTCTAAAAAATGCCTCTAACGATTTTTATTAAAATATCGTACATTAAAGATATTTACCTGACAAATAAAATGTATATTTTGAATTTTCTGGGAATAGCCTCTGAAGACTACTTTATTCTGAATTTTGCATAAGTGCTAAACCGTAAGAGAGAGACAAAAGCTTACCACACAAAAAATGTAGAACACATTAAAACACACAATTTATGTTGTATACATTTTTTTGTTGATTGTTTTTGAGATATTCCTTGTTTTTAGTTTAAGCTAGAAAAACTTATATTTTTCTCATACAGGACATTTTGAACTCGTGTCTATACAAACAAAGGAACTTTGGGCAGATAGCAAACAGCTTTTGACTATCACTTTAACCTATGGTACTCCCTTATCTCGCTTCTACTTGCAAGGAAGCAAGAAATAAGACCATTTCTGCTAATTTCTTCTCGATTAGCAGGAAGTAAATAGAAGCATAAGCTTTTTAAAAATAATTTATTTCAGAGATATAGAGTAAGTCATGTGAATGGGACACATCAGATTTTTTTTTTAATGTTTTAAAGATGACTATTTTTGGAATGTTAAATTCGTCTTAAAATAATTTTACATTCAATAAGAATACGTTACGTAATTACTCTTTCTTTTCAAATTCAACCTATTTTACACGTGAATAGCCTGTTAAAAGTCCATATTATTATTGAACAAAGTGTATGTACTTATATAAAATAATAATAATAATAATAATAATAATTAATGTGATATCTTATATTTAGATGCTTTTCTCAACATGATTTTCTCTTGTCTGTTCTGAAACCAAAGATTCATATATAAAGTATTCTTTTAGCTATATCATACTAACCAAGATCAACCTTACCAGAAATGGTCTTACTACTAAGTTCCTAATAAGAAGAAGGGAAATGGGAAAATATGCTAGGCTAAAGCGTTGCTCAATTCGCATAAAAACTGTCACTAGGCAATTGTGAAGGCCATGAGAAAAACAAATATGTGAAACGGATGAGAATTTCCCATTTGAGAAGTATTTTAAGATTAAAACCAATAACCTCTGAAATGGTTTGCTTTACAAAGAATCTGTATATTACATAAATTGTGTGTTTTAACGGTATTTACTTTTTGTGTAGTACACTTTTGTGTATATCCTACGATTTACAAGTTATGCATAAGTTTTTCTAAATGAATAGGACTTCCGACAGGGGGTATTCTCAAGAAATTCAGGATATACAATTTTATTAGAAACGTACTCTCAAAGACATTAAAAATGCGCCTGGAAATATTTATCACTGACTCCCCCCATGTTTTTTCTATGTTTTTAAAAGCCACGATCTTGCAACAAATGAAGGGCTTAGTTGCCAACTCGTGATCCCCAAACTGTCTAGTTAGACAATACTCGTTTTGTTTCACCGGAGGATACAAAATTAGATTAATCTTTTCTCTGTGTTACAGAAGTTCCAATGCAAAAGTATTACGCGCACGTGGTGGAAATTAACACACAGCTTATACAAGTGAACCTGTTCTGTGGGGTTACTGAGCGGAACTGAAGGATGAAGGGGTGGACTGCGCAATTGGTTTTACTTTTCTTAATCGCGTGGCATGTTGAGCCAGAAAGACATCAATTACCATCAAAATAAGACTGGAGTCCCGTAAAACGTTCACATTTTCAGCAAAATCACAGAGGCATACGTATTATTTAAATTGAATTTGAGTGTACACGTTTTTAATATTGACATTTTAATAAAAAATCATTTAAAAATAACAATTTACCAATTTTGTTTTAGAAAACCGAAAATTTTGAACAATTTTCCATAATTTAAGGTAACTTTGAGGTCGTCTCCTTAGCGCGGTGGTAGCGCAGCTGCTTACCAAACGGGAGACCTGGGTTCCATCCCCATTACCGGCGTGGGGATTTTTCCCCCGCTGGGAGACCTGGCCCGGCGTGCATTCAACCTCGTAAGGTCCCTAAGAGGCCAATTGAGGAGCTACTTAATTAAGCAGTAGCGGCTCCAGATCATGAGGACCGTATTAACCGGTCGGGGGGCTCGAGGCGCTGACCACGTCTCACCCTCCAACACTGCACCCCATCCAAGACGTCTGTAGTGGACCGAAATATGGGACGTTCACCGTGAGTTGTCGTGCCATGGAGAAAGAAAAAAAAAAGTCACTTATAGGTAGGTGGATTTTTCTGTGAATGTTTGTCACATCCTAGGAATATACAAGTTTGTTATTAAACCGACTACACGTTTTTGAGTTCTGATGTCCACACATGCACATAGAGAGAGACCCTTTCTTTTTAAAATATTTTTTATTTACGGATCATCAAATAATGTATTTACGGTGAAATCCTGCTATCGAACTTTTGGTGGAATGTAATAGCTTCTCTACCTACTATGTGCATTATACATATGTGGTAGATAAAGTAACAATACGTAGAGCTATAAATAAACGGAAACATATGCTTTTGTGCTTGTAAAACGGTTACCCTAATATAAAGGATAAGTGTTTTTGTATCAGCAACAGAACAAAGAATCTTGGGTATATTATTTATTGGCACGTCATGTAGCACTTATGCGAGTATAAACAACTGTAGCAATCATTGTTAGGAAATTGTATTCTTGACTACTTTACTTTGTGAGGCCCCATGTCGATCATAATTCCCGGGTGTCTATATGTTTAATAATAGTTTGAAGAGTATAATACAGGCCATTTGGGGTATCAGTGCACAGGTTTGTAAAGGTAAATAGGAACAACTTCAATATGTGCTTAATTTGCAGACATATAATGTTACGATTTATTAGCAGTAGTGTGTTTTCAACTTGATTGTTACCTCAAAGTAGGTGTGGTACTCACAAAGCAAACGCGGTTTATTTCCCTAAGAAAGGTGAATCCTTGAGTGGGTGGGCCTCGCTATAACGAATGTTAATATATTAAAAGTGAGTTTGAATGCTTCCTGCTTGGCCAATGACATCACACTATCCAGGTCAGCACGTCATGTATTGAGATGTGAAAACTAGAAGCAAAACGGATAAGCATTCTTCATTTTGTCGCGCAGATGAGACCATGCAAAGCAATCAACTAAAAACTTAACATTCCGAAGTGGCTACACATTAACGTATCAACTATTTAATAAAATATCTATATCTATACCGCTAACACCTGTATAATCTGAGTATGCCTTAGTCCTATTGCTTTATAACTTGATTTTTTTTCAAATGGAAATTAAGAAAATACAACTTGGTATTCATTTGGAACCAAATCTAACAGCATTCATGCGTCAGTTTGAACATAACAATCAAAAACAATGTCGTTGCGAATGGAATTAGCCGCCAGTTCAAACAATGGGCAACCTAATACCTCAAATGTACTTACTGTTCAGACTTATAAATCTAGAAGAGTATTTTTGTTTTCTTATTCTTTCATTTATATAGCCAGCCCCCTTTAACATCTAAGGTCATATCGGGGGCTTTCTACTTGAAACAACTCGTTGTCTGTAGGTTTTTTTTTTTTTTTTTGTCATATCCTCTACACAAATAGATTTGATTTAGGTAATCATGTTCCTTAATTTAGAATATTTGTTCGGGCATTTCTATTACTTTCTATTTCTGCAAAGACAAATATGGAACATAGGAGGTACAATTTCACAAAGTGCTGCAGGGGTGAAATTGGGTGTTAAACATTACAAAAAACAGTTAATGTTATATTCAGATGACCTTCTCTGCACTTTCTTCGATGAACTATTCTTTATGGAAGTTTATTCTTCTATTTACTTCACGTTAACCAAGGTAAACTTTTTACTTTTATTAAATATTTCCTTATAGATACAACGGGAAAAGGAGAACACACTAGGCTTAAAGAGATAGTCAAAGCTTTCAAGAGCTGCCTGCTAAGCAATAGTTTTGAAATCCCATTCTCTTTGCATGACCAACACAAAAAGTAACGTGTCTCCATTTGAGAAACATTTCAACATCGGAAATTTAAACCAAACACACGGAATATCTCCATAATAAGAAAAGCATTGGACATAACGAAAGCTAAAATCTTGTTTACTAACGTTTTGGCTGTCTTCTACAGTTTACAAAATATGAAAAATTCATCCAAAATGAAGCGCGTCAGAGATCATTCCAAAAGGTACATTACTTGCATTTGGTTTCTCCTGTAAACATCTTTAGTGTATATTTCTTTAATAAAAATATATCAACCCATTTGCATAAAATAGAAAATTTTGAAATAGAAGAAAGTTTGGGTTGGGGACTTTGTTGTAAATATTCGTGTTGCATCTTTTAAATCTATTTAGCGAATATTATAAATTGATATTTAACTTATTTTTGTTTTGAGTTATGTTGTTCACAGACACTTACACCGTCTCACACACACACATTCAAACATTTTTACTTTCTCTACACGCACTATGTACATAGCGTATAGAGAAGGTATTGGATTCCACCAAAGTATTAAGTACCGAGATTTCACCAGAAATATATGTTTTAGGGTCCCCTATATCCAAAAAAAAAAGTATTTTCAAAAAAAGTCCGTGTGTGTGCGTGTGTCTGTAAACACGATAACTCAAAAACAAAAAGTCGGTAAAATACCAACCTCGGTATTTAAGTTTAGTATCTTCCGCGGATGCGACACGAAGATTTCTAGAAAAAATCCCCCCACCCCAAACTACACTTTACATGAAACATCTTTTGGAAGTTTTTATTTTCTAAAAAATGGCTGTAACGTATATTAAAGATATTTACCTGACAAATAAAATGTATATTTTGAATTTTCTGGGAATAACCTCTGAAGAATACTTTATTCCGAGTGAATTTTACGGAATTTTGCATAAGTGCTAAACCGTAAGAGATAGACAAAAACTTACCACACAAACAATGTAGAGCACATTAAAACACGCAATTTATATTGTATACATTTTTTCCTTGGAGTTGGTCCTTTTTGAGATATTCCTCGTTTTTGTTTTGAGGTTAGAAAAACTTAACTTTACTCATACAGGAATGTGTCAACTACTGTCCAAACAAACAAAGGAACTTCATTCTCATGGCATCCAGCTTTTGACAATGGCTTTAACCTATGCTACTGCCTTATTTTGCTTCTACTTACAAGGAAGCAAGTAATAAGACTATTTTTGCAATTTTTTTTCGATTAGCATGAAGTAAATAGAAGCATGAATTTTTGGACAGTAAATAGTTTCAGAGATGTAAAGAAAGTCATGTGAATGGAACACATCAGATTTTTCTAATAGTGCTTGAAAACGTGTACTTACGGTGATTTCTATTATAGAATTTTTTGGTGAAATCTAACCATGTATGTAAGTGGCAGGGAATGTAAAAATGCATGTGAAATTTTAAAGTTTTCGTTTTGTAAGGGTTGTCACAATACCGTGGCTCGACATCATATTGTTTATTTTTCCCCTTCTATTTTTGAAGTGCTTGGGTAAGGATCGGGGGTCTCACGTTAGCAGTTCAGTTTGTAACATCGGCTTAATATTTAAGGTGCTAAAGGAGTAGGTGAATGCTGGTTCATGAAATGTCTAGCAGGAAATGAACTTTTCATTGTGTTTGAATTTCATCACCTGCAATTTATATTTTATTCTGATTGTGTTTTAATTATGTGCATAACTCACTATTTATAATTAGCCCTTCTAATGCGTGTTATAGGATAATTAAAAACACTGTTTCAGTGTTAACGAAATAATCACACCAAAGTTTCCTACACTCCTGCGTCCAGATCGTGGTTCCCAAACAGTCACTGCGCATGTTCACCATTTTGTGTTCATTCTAAGTACGGCCTTTCCTAGCGTCACCTTGAAGAAGTTGCTGTCATTTTTTGTTGTCTTGTCTTATGAGTGCACTTTTTACTTAAATCTAGCTAACTAAAAATCACCTATAAAAATTACAATTTATTCTAAAAGTAATGTTGGCAATGTTGCTAGCATATCATTGTGCATAAAAAAAAAAAAATTGTGCACTTCTTCGGATAATTGAATAAAACTTTTTATGCTCTAACCCACTTCTGCTGTTTAAAATGTAATCCATGATATTTTTAAAGTTCTACTACGTATTAATAGTGAATAACCGAACGAGAGGTTAGATTAAAATAATTATTATGGTCTGCATAATGTAAGCTATAAGAAAGGCATGTTTATTAATTTACAACAGTTGAGCAACATGGACACTAAATTAGCATGCACTACAATTTTCAACTTAAATGGAGTATTGACTCTTTATATACACTAGCGGATCCGACAGACGTCCAGTATTTACGTCTTTAATTCGAAAATTTAAAACTTTTTCGTAGGTTAGGGTGGCTCTTAATTAACGCACGTGTAAATTTGAAAGAAAATTATGCAAAGTACCCACATCAATTCCACACTGAATTTGCAAAATATATAGTCTTTTTATGCACACTTTAAAACTCTTGAATCTTATTGCAATATTGTAATATTTAAATTAGCACACTTTTTTTTGTAACACAATAATAACACGAATTTATCAAATATTTTCCTGAATTTGATTGTAGCACCACCTGTCGGGAAAACCTGGAATTGGAATAAAATATTATTGAATATTCAATACTGCGATTGTAGCGCAGTCTGCCGGATCCAATCTAAAACATTCCAAAATCAACAACAATTTATAAATAAAACATTAATTAAATAAACAATTTCCATTGAACCGAAATGAGAATTTAAACCATTCTCGAATCCACTGGAACACACACAAAAAATGTCATTAAAATCGGTCCAGTCGTTTAGGAGGAGTTCAGGCACATACACACGCAAGAAGAATATATATATATATATATATATATATATACTTTGAAACCAAACTGAGTTTTATTTATGGATAATTCCTATTCTATATTGGGCGTGAAATTGCACTTAAGTTTTTTCAAAGTCCTCTATCAGATTTTGAGCTTTTTACAACCAAAACAAATGTATTACCTTTCGCCGGATTGGCACACCCGGTCTTAGTTTCCAGACTGAGTCTGCATGTTACGCTAGGCATAGTGGACGACTTCTTCCGTTCAAGTATCCAAGATAATGTTTATTTATACAAAGTTAGACTTGTATCCCAGGTAACAAAATGTATATTTTATACAGTGTGTTTCAAAACGACACCAAACGAAGATGTGGACCTTGTTGGTCATACCGTAAGTGATACGTGAAAATAATTTTTAGCTCTAAATTCGGCACATACAAAAACTGCCATAAAATCACGATGGATTAGGCAGTCGTACATAACCAGATTCCACGAGCCTGGCCCAGTACAAGAGAGATGCCGGTTGGTAGCGAAGGTCCCAGTCGCGTGGTGTAGGCGTGGTTTGATAGACACGCCAGCGCGAGATAGGTCACCTTAGTAATGGAAAACGTAGCATATGGGAGTAGCGTATGACAACCGTTGTTCCTTCGGTGCCTAATCCAAAATATGTGCGATTTTTAAACACACAAAACTTTAAATAGAATAGTTTCAAAGTTGCGATATCAAGTTTCTGACAAGTCATAGTGAAAGTTTATCTCTGCTATCCTCGTTTGGTGTCGTTTTGAAACAGCCTGTATATAAAACGTGTCTCCGTACAAAGGCGGATATCTAGCACACTCGCACATCAAGTCCTCACAGTTCGATCAGCGACTGATCGCGCTAATTGCTATTGGGAATGAAGATGAACTGAAGTGAGATTACATGGCTTAGTCACAGAAGATGTTGGAAATGCTGTCTTCATCCATGTGCATGAGTTTGCTACGGATCACCTCGCTTTAGGGCTACTCAATTCACTATACAACCCCCTTCCCTGGGAGGGGCGTTGATGTGAAGGTTATAAAAACGAAAAAACAAAACAAAAACAACACCAGAATATCTAGGAAGCTAACATTGCCACGTGTGGATTTATCCAAAGAAAGAACTGCACTACCGATGTGAAAAATAATGCACAAAAATCTTTTTTACCCTTATAATGTACTGTAATATAATAAGTGTACAAATATTCGAAGTGTGATCGTCTCCTTAGCGCGGTGGTAGCGTTGCTGCTTACCAAGCGGGAGACCTGGGTTCGATCCCCAGTACCGGCGTGGGGATTTTTCCCCCGCTGGGAGACCTGGCCCGGGGTGCACTCAGCCTCGTAAGGTCCCTGGGGGGCCAATTGAGGAGCTACTTGATGGAGAAGTAGCGGCTCCAGGTCATGAGGACCGCATTAACCGGCCGGGGGGACTCGAGGCGCTGACCACGTCTCACCCTCCAATACTGACCCCATCTATGACGTCTGTAGTGGACCGAGATGGGGGACGCAGCGGCCGGGCGGTAGGCCAAGGTTCCCCGTGAGCTGTCGTGCCATGGAGTTAAATATTCGAAGTGGGTTTGGATACATGTATTGTAAAGCCGTTACCAAAAGCTAGATAAAGTTTCAGTGTGCGTACATATATATATATATATATATATATATACGCACACTGAAACTTTGTACACTGTTTTATATATATACGCACACTGAAACTTTATACACTGTTATATATATATATATATATATATATATAACACAGTAAACCAACATAAATACGATGTGAAAAAGAAAATTAAAACAAGTATCTCAACAATAACTGCGTGAAATGTGTGTAATAAACAAATAAAAAATTCCAGCTGATCGGAAAGGCGTCCACGGCAAAGGTTTAAAGGTGATACACGCAACTCAGCTAGCATTGACACCTATGGATAAATACTACTCTGCCTCAATCCGGGTATAGAATATAAAATTGCAAGAAAATGTTTAGCGTGTACTCGCTTCCGTGGGCTATACCCATTAGCTGATTCAATTCCGCCACGTCTCCATCCAGTGGAGTGAATCACCTTTATCTGAAATGTAAGACTCTCCAATGAAAAGTTTTTTTTGGATAAAAACTTCAATATCTTTAGAATGCAAATATTATCACATAATATATATTACACAACAGCAAGCATTAATCTTAAATCAAAAGAATAGTAAATGGACAAACATAGAAAAGTAGACACGATCTCACCCAAATAAATGTAATGGCGGAATTCCGGCGTAGTGTATAGTTTGTCTTTGCCGTGTAGAGCAATGGAGCATTCTAGTTTTAGTTTTCAATTTATTTTATTAGAGAAATGTGGCTTAGTGCCGGTGCATTGGGGCCCGGCTTACAGGCTGATATTTATATATTTTTATAATTATTAAATATATACAAATTGCCGTTTAAACGTAAAAGTGAACCAAAGAGTAACCAGCCTAAGGTCACCGAAGAACAGCTTCATTGTTTGTAACGTACCATCATTGTTCACAAGCGACACTATAGTCGATTCCCGCCACACCCCTCGCATTTCACCTAGCGGTCCGGGTTCTTTCCCAGGCGATCTCATGTGGGATTTGTGGTGGGCAAAGCGGCGCAGGGGCGGGGTTTCCGCGGGGGAAATCACCGGTGCTCTATCTTCATTCCATGCATCAACAGCGTCATCGCATGCACTGCCATAGTAGCAAAAGCACAATAGTTAAACACCATACAAAAAAAATCCAAGGGAAAAGCAGCTTGGCAGATGCTCTTTCTGGACAGTCAGGTAGTGGAGGACAAATGGTCGCGCACCAGGATGCCAGCAAAATTCTACAATATGCCTTGCCGTGGTCTTGGAGAAATATGAAACATGCAGTCACTGGATGGCAGGTTTATATTACAAGTGGCGTAGCTATAGCGCTACAGGTTTCACTGTTTGCCTTTGTTTGGGACATTTTGTATGTGGTATATGTTTTTCCGCGTAATCGAACATTCGTAATTTCTGACCTCCTTCAGTTTTCTCATATTGTACATTTCCAGTTAGCTTTACCTAATTTATAAGGACGCAATTTCATTGCTTACAGATTGCTGGACTGTACATAAATAGCTGTTTCCTTGTCTAGCTTCCACATTCATTTAGTGAGGCATCTTAACATTCCACCTGAAATGTTGTCTAGTTTAAGCTCTGTAAAAAGTTTACACCTACCACTTTTCGCTGCATAATGTCCAGATTACACTTCACGGATTTTAGCAATTAAATCTCCCGCGGTATCACTTTGTATCAAAGGTACAAAATATTTTGCATTTTCTGATGTCTTATTACCACCAAGGAATCATGTAAACTAAAAGGGCTCTCTTCCCAATGCTTAAAATTTCTATTTCCCATAATAAGCACAACATACAGCACATTTCCTACAAGACTTTCATACTATAATTCAAAGTGTTTCATGTGAATTTAAATGTAATAGTTATATACAATATAAACAATCTAAACAAAGATATGAAAATAGCATAAGACATTTTAAGCAAATACTACAACAATAATCATGGTATGAAACTTATATGGCAAACGAATTAAAGAATATGTTCATCAACTTTATAAAATATGTTAAAGCCCACTATGAAGCGTTGCTTTTCATGAAATCTACAAAAGTACAAATCAACAACAGGAGTAACAACTTGGAACACGTTAGGTATTAAAACTTCATGTTAACGAGTAAGCAACTATATCAGGAAATGAAACGTAACAAGAACAACCCAAATTCATTAAGAAAATAATAAGGACAGTCAAGATATATTGGAATATAATAAAAAGAGGAACAGATAGGTACTGACAAAATATTTTACACAAATAATTTGTGAATCGCAGAAAGTTGCAAATAGTTTCAACAATAATTTCCTTAATGTAACTAAGAAATTGAGCTTAACTTATGGAATCTCCCCTAAATTTTTGAGAATGTTTTTCGTCGATCAGGTCACTGAATTAAACGTCTTTTTGACAGGTATTTCTGAAATCAACAACTTATAAATTCTCTTATAACCAAAAGTTCTTCCGGATATGATGAAATAACAAAGTTTCAAAAGCATGGTCGCACAGAATAAGCGTACCTGTTAGTTATTTATGAAATGAATCGTTAAATATCGTAACATTTCCTAATAGAATAGAATACTCACTAGCGAAGCCATTTTCAAAACAGCAAAAGAGCATTTAGGAAATCGCAGACCAATATTTCTCTTGCTAATATTATCAAAAATATTCCAGAAAATAATTTTTAACAGATTTTAAAAGTATACGGAAAATAACAATCTATCTATCCAAGAACAATTTGGGTTTAGAAAAGGAATGTCAACAAAAATGCATTTATTAACTTAGGCATGAAGTATTAACAGCTAAAATGACAATTTACATGTGGGTGGAATTTTCTGTCACCTAGCAAAAGGTTTTGACAGAGTAAATAAAGCGATGTTGATAGCGAAACTATGGTTTTATGGAATAAAAATCGAACACTTAAACTGGTTTATATAATACCAACAAGGAAGAAAACGAAGGGTTAAAATTAGCAACCGCACTCATAATAACAACAGCATCTCAAATTAAAAATTAATAAAAGATTTCGTTCCCCAAGGTTCAATTTTTGGTCCACTGTTATTTTTAATTTACACAAATGACACCCCCTTGTGCATAAAACATTTCTAGTATTTATCTACTTACAGGCGACATTAGTGTTTAAAACAAGTAAACGTTTGAATGAATGTGTTATAACATTAAATTATATTCCAAACTGTGTGTCAGATTGGTTTAATGCAAACACATATTCAGCAAACCTCGAAAAGACAAAATCAATTAAATTCAGAACTATCCGTTCAGCTGCAAATCTATCTATCTACGTCTAAATATAGATATGAACGATGCATTATTACAACCTAATGAAGTAAAGGTTGTAAGTCTTCCAATAAACAAGCACATAGATTGGAAATCACATATTAATTACTTTCTGGGCTGCGCCGTGGCCGAGTGTTTAGACCAGTCGCCTCTCTCCGGATTTGATCCCAAGCGAGCGCATGTGAGATTTGTGGCGGACAAAGCGGCGCAGAGGCGGGTTTTCTCCAGCTTCTCTGGTTTCCCCCGCCATCGTATTCCACCGGTGCTCCATCTTCAAGGCCTGCCGTGCCACAAGAAGTAAAAGCGGGCGTTAAACACTATAACAAATTACCTACTACCTGAACTTAAGCAGCAAGTTATGTCATTTGAGCTTTGTTAATCTTCGTTCAATCGATACACTGAAATGAGTTTATTTTGCATATTTTAATTCCACTATAGAGTATGGCATAATTTACTGTGTTAATTTATTAATTAGTAAACGCATATTTCTAATAAAAAATAAAGTTATACGAATAATGGGTAACACTAATAGTAAACATTTATGTAAATAACTCTCGTAAACGGGGTATTCCAGCATTACTTTATATATTTTCCATTTTATGCCAATAACCGTCATAGCTTTGTAACAAACAAGGACATACACTATTTTAACACCAGGCAAAAGGAAAATATCCATTGTTCTAATGAAAAAGCTCTATTGCTTCCAGAAAGATGTATACTAGGAAACATATATCTCCCCAGTAATCTCAAGGGGGAAATTAAGAAACTATAATATTTTTAAAGCTTCTCTTAAACATTACTTTTGTGTCATTTTATTTTGTAGAAGAATACTTAAATCAGTAAACAATCAGCTGATTCCTTTCTTGTAATGTCAGCATTATATCAAGTGACACAGGTAACTAAAGTCAAATGAAGTGAGTTTATATTTAATGTACGTACTTAATATTTTTGAACGTATATCTTAATATCAAATTTTGACACTCTTTACATACAAGTAAGGATTTAAATATTAAGGGGCTTTTATATGTCAATGTACCCACATTTTAATAAAAAATGTATATACTCGTATTAATACCAGCTTGACATACCGTATACATAACTAAGGATGTAAACATAAATTCATATGGTACAGGATAAAAGTCTAGTGAAGTTGTTTACGTTTAGTAACTGTTAGTGCTAATGAACTAGAACATTAATATTTATTGCATATTCGTTTTAGTACTGAGTGTTAATGAACTATACCGAAATATTTTCTCGGAATATGTGAATTATTTAAATAAGTAATTTGAGATAGGAGACTTACGGTCTGTTTATTGAAATTTCGAAATAAGGGCCAGTATGCCGCGTATCGCGGCACTCCGTTTAGAACGACAGTAATAATAATAATAATAATAATAATAAGAATAATAATAATAATGAGAATAATAATAATGAGAATATGAATAAGAATAAGAAGAAGAATAAGAATAAGAAGAAGAATAGGAATAATAATAACAACAATAACAACAACAATAATAACAATAACAATAAACAAACAAACTTTAACTCGGACAAGAATCGAACTCATGATCTTTGGGATAACATCTTCTCGCGTTAAGCATTGAGGCGGTATGGAGCTGGTGGACGTACCTGGTGGGGCTGGGCTGCGCAGCGACGATTGCTCCTCTCTCCGGCGTTGCAGCTGCTAAAGTCGATTCCCGATGCTCCTCGGCTATTGGTGAGCTCAGCGACGAGCAATTGAAACCTATTTAGCTAGCTTTGGTATTTAGCTACGGTGATCTCTAGGATGTGGTACGGAAATTAATTTAAAATAACGTCGGCACTTTTGGTTCAGTCCAGGTTTATTTCTCTTTTATAAGCGTTCCCGAGAATGTTCCTGGCGCGATTGAGTTTCGGTAATTTCCCTCAACTGCGTGAAAATTGCGGCGAATACTCTATATTTATAGCAAATTCTACCCACGCGCAAAACCATCAACTCGTAATTTCATTGGCCCATTTTTGGCACCGAAAATGGCTTGGGGTGCGCTTCTGCGTGACGTGATTAATTGTAATTGGTCAATCAGTTTTTCACGTGATTATTGGCCTAAATTTCCTCGTGGTTCCCCAGTTTATGTCATTTTCACTTTCTCTTGCGGAGACGTGACCACACAATAGCGTCTTTCCCGTCTTGCAATAGACAAAGAAATAGCGTAAACAACTGAATTCGTCGCTTGAGAATTCTGGGGTTGAAGTTAGAAACGCTTTCCAGGAACAATCTCTCTCTGAACATCCAATATACAAAAAATACATTATATCTTACTTACTAATTAACCTAAACAATGTAATCAATTACAAATATTGGTTATGTGCTTATTCACTTGGGCGGTAATCCGTCTCAGCATTCGGCCACCAGAGTAGTTGAAAAAACGCCTTCAGAGTAGGCTCATATCGTAGTTAATGAATGTTCAGTGTCGCACTGTCAAGTGATTAGTTTGAGATTTTGCAGATGTTTGTGACATGAAATCTTGAGAACTCTACTAACACGGTGCTAAAAATTGATATTTCTATATTCGGGCAGCAGTTTTAAAGACATTCTAAGTTATTTTTTCAACCTTTTTTGCTTTAACACCGACTCATTAGCAACTGATACCCACACGTTTAACGCTATGTAGTTGCGTTATGTTTATCCGGAGCCCATGCATCGCCGATCTCAAGTTACTTATATCAGTCACATGCAAATTATTTCGGTGTAGTTCATTAATACCCTGTATAGTTGGTAAATGTTGTTCTAAGAGTAATGGCTAACAATTATGTGAAAATACATTGAAAAGATTTCTTTGTACATTTAATATTTTCAAAATTTAAATTTTAATATTGAATATTGATACTTTGTATATAAGGATATAAGCGAAGTACAGTGACATAGACTCTAAAAGACAAGTGATGTTGAAAATTTAAGATATTTATTATTAGTTGTAATACGAGAACTTTAAATATATACTTAGTTTATTTAGTTTTGTACGCTTTGACATGTTCTGTGTTTAAGGCCTACTTGGCCCTTGTGAATCTACAGAACGCAATTTAATCGAATCTAATCAACTACATAGTAATACTTCAACCGCACAGCTACAATTTTACTAAATCCGGAGCAAGAGGAAGGATACTATCTGCTCAAATTAATGTTTCTCCTCCATAGTTACGTTCCCCACTTGACCGCAGAAACAAGCACCCGAGTTCACTCCACAGGCTCATTTCAGAGAACCGATATAATATGAAGATTAATTGAAAGCCATTGCAAACAATAGAGTAATCAGAAATTATATGTAAACTGTGCTGCACAGGCGTGATTTTAAGAAAATTATATTGTTGTTATGCTATCTAATGCAAAAGCCTAGCATCTAAATGTGTTAATTTCGTAAAAAGGAAGTAATGGCTGTTGTAAATGAAATGGCGTTTTATTTATGGACGCTCTTTAACTGCTGTGGTTCTCAGCGTCCTATTCTATACTGGGTGTGAAAGACCGCCTCTCTATCAGGCTTGAGGTTCTCATGCGTGCGTAAATCTATGACACGGGACCCACGGCTTTACTTCCCTTCCGAAGGGAGCCATGCTAAGAATTTTTACGCCCGAAAAACACTTTATTTGCTCTTAACAAACAAATCCCCTAAAATGCCCTTCTCTTATTGCGCTGGACCTTTTAATTTTAGTGTTGTTTTTTCCAAAAACTTAAATACATAGAAACCAACATAAGTAATGCATATGATATAGAAATGTTTCTGACCGGCGATGGCCATGTTGGGATCAGTGCGCAATCATTGGAGATTTTTACTTCCGAAATTCATCAATGCATTAAACGCGAATGTATTGCATACTATTTTCTGACATTAGCGGATAGATATGTATGAGAACATAAAATTAATTATTACCATCATTTGAACATGTATTCCATTAGCTAAAGCACCAATATTACCCTGATGGCAAATTAGCGATTGATTAATTCTCAGCGACTAGTTGTTGACTTTAAACAAACAAATAGCCTTCTGCTACATGAATTAAATCATATGTTAATATTAACAAGTAAAATATATTTAAGCCAGTCAAAATTTAAATGATAAAATTAAATCTATAAAATATATTATATTCTGTGTCTGAAGTAATAAATATATGAAAAGCTAGAGCAGTTAATTTAGATCTTGCAAATATTTACAATAAAATATACGGGTAAGTTGAAAAGATAAAAAAACATGAGCACGTCAGAGAAGTGGATCAAAGACGTGTCTTAGCAAGATTGCTTGGTCACTACCGTTTTCTCTTCTCATAGTAATCCTTTACGTTATTTGTAGTTTAAGTTTGGTTTCGTAATTTTCCTTTCTTTTATACGCATAAATATATCTCTGTATTATGTTTACAATGCCTATAAATAATTGTAGTACAATGAAACATAAGTTATAAGCGTTTCTTAATTTGTATAGGTAGAGTTCCACTGAAAACTTCAATACCATGAACCACGGATCACCCAACTCTAACCGTTTGCTTTACCACTGAGCACCAAAGGGCGTTAAATACAACAAAAAAAATGTGATGTGTTCCATTCACATGCCTTTCTCTACATCTCTGCAAAAAAATTATTGTTAGAAAACTTATGGTTCTATTTATTTCATGCTTATCGAAAACAAGTTAGCAGAAACAGTCTTATTACTTGCTTCCTTGTATGTAGAAGCGAAATAAGGAAGTAGCATAGGTTAAAGTGATAGTCAAAAGCTGTTTGCTGTGTGACTGAAGCTTCTTTGTTTGTATGAACAGGAGTTGACAACTTTCTGTATGAGAAAAGTAAGTTTTTTAAAGGTGAAACCAAAAACAAGGAATATCTCAAAAAGGAAAAAAAAAATTATTTAACATATATTGTGTGTTTTAACGTGCTCTACATTTTTTTTTTTTTTGTGGTAAGTTTTTGTCCATCTCTAACGGTTTAGCAATTATGCAAAATTCCGTAAAATGCATCCAAAATAAAGTAGTCTTCAGAGTGTATTACCAGAAAATTCAAGACATACATTTTATTTGTCAGGTAAATATCTTTAATATATGATATTTTAACCACAATCGTTTGATTAATTTTTCAGAAAATCAAAATTTCGAAAAAAAAAGTTCTATGTAAAGGGTAATTTGGTGTAGGGGGATTTTTCTAAATATCTTCTTGTCGCATCCTTGGAAGATACTGAACTTAAAATACCAATTCAAAATCTTCTCGGGCTTCTAGCAAGGTAAAAACTTGCCTTGACACCAACGTTTCGAAGAAGTGCACCTTCCTCGTCTTCAGGGTGAACTGATGGTTTGAGCTTGCGGAGACTGATATTTATAAGAGCTGGGATGAAGCTAACATCTGATAGGTTCGCGTGAATTATGGCCTGGTTCAGTTCACCCTGAAGACGAGGAAGATGCACTTCTTCGAAACGTTGGTGTCAAGCCAAGTTTTTACCTGGCTAGAAGCCCGAGAAGATTTTAAATTAATACGTTGCCAGGAAAGCTTCAGTTCTTATTAAAATACCAAGTTTGGTATTTTACTGACTTTTCGTTTTTGAGTTATCGTGTTCACGGACACACGGATACACGGACACACACACAGAACTTTTTCTGAAAATGCCTTTTTTGGGTACAGGGAACCCTAAAAGGCACATTTCCAGTGAAATCTCGGTATCGAATTTTTGAGTGGAGGGTAATACCTTGTCTATAAACTATGTACATAGTACGTGTAGAGAAAGTAAAAACAAAACAAAACTGAGCACCAATAACAACATGCCGGCACACAACTGACTCGCTTATTTCCCGGTAAGCCACAAGGTGGTCTCAAATTATGGCGAATTACAATGTCGTAAGTGCTTTAAGAAGGGGACAAATACCGGCTCTGAAATTAAGGTTTTCTGTCTGACTCTACCTGTCCAACTGCTGTCCTACGCACAGCTTTTGTGAAAAAACAAATTTACATTCCTTAATTTATGGAGGGGGCTAGTTAAGGAATGTATATTAAGTGCCTATAGTGGGTGAATATATAATCCCAATCTCTGCACCACCTAACTTTCGTTACCTGTAATATTCAGTAGCCAACTCATAATAACAGCTTGAATTTAGAAGGAGCTTGTGACATGACCAAATCAAGCAAAAAAGGCTGCCTATACCGCAGAAGACACCAAAGTCAATCCACCGCTCTTTAATTTGAAATAGAACCAAAGGATTCTATACAATTACATGTTTTCCTATAATGACAAAATGTATAACCTTGAGCATCATATGTAAATAACTGCACATTACAATGGTAAATCTTTGCCATGGCTGGCATAGTCCCTCTTAAAATAACCCTAAAACAAAAGCATGGTAAAACTCAAACCAACGTCTATACAAGAAATTATAGAGAAAGTAAAACAAAATCTGATGTTTTTCATTTACGCGACTTTCTCCCTTGCAGCAAATTATTCCTAAAAATCATATGCTGCTATTGACTTCATGCTATCCAGAAAATTTGGCACAAATAGCCTTATTACTTGCTTTCTTGTAGGTGGAAGCGAAATAAGCGAGTAGCATAGGTTAAAGTAATAGTCAAAAGCTGGTGGCTATGTGATTGAAGTTCCTTTGTTTGTGTGGACAGGAGTTGACCAGTTTCTGTATGAGAAAAGTATGTTTTTCAAAGGTGAAACCAAACTCAAGGAATACCTAAAAACTTCATGAAAAAAAATGTATATAACATAAATTGACGTGTTCTACATTTTTTGTGTGGTAAATATTTGTCTACCGCTTACGGTTTAGCAGTTATGCAAAATTCCATAAAATTCATCCACAATAAAGTAGTCTTCAAAGGCTACTCCCAGAAAATTCAAGATATACGTTTTAATTGTCAGTTAAATATCGTTAATATACGATATTTTAATCAAAATCGTTAAGTCATTTTTGAGAAAATTAAAATGTTCGAAAAAGTTCGATGTAAAGGGTAGTTAGGAGTGGGGTGATTTTCTTGGAAATCTTCGTGTCACATCCTTGGAAGATACTTAACTTAAAAACCAAGTTTGGTATTTTACCGACTTTTCGTTTTTGAGTTATCGTGTTCACAGACACACTGATACACGGAACTTTTTCTGAAAATATATTTTTTGGATACAGGGGACCCTAAAACATATATTTCCGGTGAAATCTCGGTATCGAATTTTTTGGTGGAGTGCTATACCTTCTCTACACTATGTACATAGTACGTATAGAGAAAGTAAAAATCTGATGTATTCCATTTACACGACTTTCCCTCTTGCAGCCAGTTATTCTTAAAAATAACATGATTCTATTGAATTCATGCTATCCAGAAAAAAATTAGCAGAAATAGTCTTATTACTTGCTTTCTAGTAAGTGGAAGCGAAATAAGCGAGTAGCATAGGTTAAAGTAATAGTCTAAAGCTGGTTGCTATGTGACTGAAGTTCCTTTGTTTGTGTGGACAGGAGTTGACCAGTTCCTGTATGAGAAAAGTATGTTTTTACAAAGCTGAAACCATAAACAAGGAATATCTAAAAACCTATCAACTTCACGAAAAAAATGTATGTAACAGAAATTGCGTGCTTTGACGTGCTCTACGTTTTTTGTCAGGTAAATATTTGTCTACCTCTTACGGCTTAGCAGTAATGCAAAATTCCGTAAAATTCATCCAGAGTAAATTAGTCTTCAGAGACTAATCCCAGGAAATTCAAGATTTACATTTTATTTGTCAGTTAAATAGCTTTAATATACGATATTTTAATCAAAATCGTTAGAGCCATTTTTGAGAAAATCAAAATTTTCGAAAAAGTTCGATGTAAAGGGTAGTTGGGGTGGGGGATTTTCTTGGAAATCTTTGTGTTGCATCCTTGGAAGATACCAAACTTAAATACCAGGTTTGGTATTTGTGTTTGAGCTATGGTGCAAACACACACACACACACACACATACACACACATGGACATTTTTCTAAAAAATTTTTTTTTTTTTTTTTTTTTTTTTTGATTCAGGGGGACCTTAAACATGTATTTCTGATGAAATCTCGGTATCGAATTTTTGGGTGCATTACAACACCTTTTCCATACGCTATGTATATAGTACGTGTAGAGAAAGTAAAAAGTAGACTAAAAATATTAAGTAAAACCCAATGCCATTTTGGCAATATGTATTAAGAACGCAATGATTAAAAAGAGAATTTAATACAGTAAGAGTTATTCCAACACTTACAATAATATTTAAAATTTGAGACAAATATAATATATTTAATACAAATATAAGGATACCGGTAGCTAACAGCTGTAAGTTAACCATAGAAAATCTATAAAATACTCTATAATAATCTTAGCTACCTAATAACCACTGGTTGCTAGTAATTCAAGTACTGGTGGCCAGTACGTAATCTACACTTAATGTGAATGTATTCATTTTCAAATTATCACAAAACATCTACTTCATTTTAAAATAACCTTAAGTATTTCATATTAAGGTTCAAAAATCTAATTTCCCTATTCATATCATTTATCCTTCCTAATCAATTCCAACATACTTTTCTCAAAAATCTTTACTTTAACCGTCCATTATGTTTAATATACTTTGAAAAGCTCATTGATTGATAATCATTTTACCTCAATTTATCTGTTATCACTCATTTTACATAGCTTTCCCTTAATTCCCTTAAAACATTTCACTTGACTTTGTTATTGCTTTTCTCTCCTCAACAAATGTTTCGTCATCTTTTCATGTATTTCAATAAATTTGTTTAGAACTTAGATCACCCTATTACCATTTTTACCGCTTTTTACTATACTTCCCCTGCCACCATCTTTCTCTCGCTTAAAAATAACTTCACCTTTCCTTTCACCTCATTCAATAGTATCTAATTTTGCTTTACATTGAGAAGTTATTATATATCAAGTGTTTATTTTATGTTAATGGAAGTAAATTGATGCCATATTGATTTATTGATCATGTGGTAAAGAAAAAATTAATTACTGGAAGTAATTAGCCTGTAAGTGTTCTGTAAGTATCAGGATATTGAGTTTAATGTCTATTTTACGTATAATTTCATTTATGACCATAAATAATTACTTTGAAAGATTCAACAATGATAATTGCATTGTAACGTGCATGAAAAAGAGAGTTGTTCTTTCTTCTATACCGCATCTCCAAATGTTGTATACCCATATTTAAATACTTTCTTAGCACAAATAGCTTATGAAATAAATATTATATGTACCAAATGTAATTTCTTTATAAATAAAAGGAAGTGTGTATTATATACTTCCTTAAAGAATGTTTAAGAAGAAACATGTAAAATAAGTTTGGAGCCTATATAAGAGCTGAATAGACGCTCAACCGTGCGCATTCGTTATTGGTCAGTCTTCATGTGATCATTATTGCTCGACACAAGGGTAGCGTCCTATGGGAACGCGTGCTGTAGAATGCAATCTTAATTTATCTGTGCCATCCTACAGTGTTAATAATTATTGTATCCAGTGATATTGAAGAATATACAAGAACATCTTATCAGTGTATCATTTACAAGTATTAGATTACCTGTAATGCATTATCTCCCTCGCGGCCACGACTCTGAGACTTAATAATAATAATACATATTACAGCGACTAAAAAAAAATAAAAAAGAACCTTAATTAGCTCGCTGTCACAATTAACTCGCCAAATCACCGATTTATTACGATAATTTGTAATAACATGCAGTACCTTTTCTGGAGATTTTTATTCTGCATATATAATTTTAAATTTTAAAGTTGGTTTCTTTAGGAAATTTAAATATTTATTTTTTGTAAAGAATTACCAGGCTCCCACTCCGACTCCTATCCTCTATCAACCCCTCCCTTTGATCTTTCTCCACCAGGCATATTATCAGTTCTCTGATGTTAAACCCCTTTCCTCCCCCATGATCCCCTATTCCTCTTAGCCCGAGCTCCTTCTTTTCAATCACATTTTTACTCTTCTGTTCCAATTTTCCTGGAATGCTCCAAAAAGGTTTTGAAACATTAATACTTTCCGACTCTCTTTCATAATGTGTATTCCTATTTCTATATTATATGTTGTGAATACCATATGCTACTTACACAAAATATTCTATTATACCGTAGGAGAGTCATATTTGTCTAATTTATGAGTGGTAATGTTTCAGTTTCAGCTTACTGAATATCTGACGCTGGTGGAATGCGATGGTGGGGGAAACCGGAGAACCCCGAGAAAACCCGCCCCTACGCCGCTTTGTCCACAACGAATCTCCCATGTGGTCGCTTATATTCGAACTCTAGGTGAGAGTCGAATGGTCTAACCACTCGGCCACGGGGCGACCACTGAATATCTGAACTAACTGTTTAGCTAATGGGTGGAGTTTTAATATTTAACATGTCATTAATATGCAGAAAAAGTTTCACCTACACCTTTTGAAACCAAAAGCCCATACTTGCCATAGTTGCCAATAAAGTGGTCCCCTGAAATATGCAGCTGACATCGTTAGAAATAGTGACCATTTTATTAAATACTTGTTAAAGAAATTCTAAATATTAAAATCTAAACATCTTATACATTCCCTCTATTGATGAATAAAAGAATATAATATCAGTTTGAAAACCGTGGTCATTGAGTTTCTTTTATTCATCACAACATTGGCCGGGAAAGCCTTCGTCTTTTAATACTCTATTCATAATTTCGTTTTAATTTTATGTAATCTAATACTTTGTATTCCTAACATTATGAATTTACACTTGCGTATCTTATTGTTATACCTTTTGTTTGTTACGCTTTGTAATTATGCATTTTTAGTTTCTCTAGTACGTACGTACATGGTAGATGGAGAAGGTATTACATTCCACTCAAAAATCAGTTACGGATTTTAACCAAAATCATGTTTTGAGACCCCCTGTACAAAAAATTAGAAGAATATCCGTGTTTGTGTTTGTGCGTGCGCGTGTTTTAGCTCAAAAAGAAAAGTTCGTTAAATACAAAACTTGATCACTAAGTGCAACATCTTCCAGGGATGCGATACGCAGATTTTCAAAATATTCACCTATTACAAGTACCCTTTACATGTAATTTTTTTCGGAAATTTTATTTTTTTAAAAATTCCTCCAATGGCTTTCAATAAAATACCTTAAGTATAAGATATTTTCATGCAAAACGAAAAGTATACCTTTCTTGGGTATTCTGGGAATAGCCTCTGAATGACCTTTGTGGAGCTGTTGAACCGAAAGAGACAAGACAAGAGCTTACTACACAAAAATATAGATCTCGTTAATGCACACACTTATTTAGAAATAACCAATTCCAGGATTTTACTTATTTTTGGTTCTAATTTTAAACTAATTAAACCTTTCTCAATTGGAGGTCATCTTCCCTTTCATACCTCATTAGTTGTACTCCTAGTCACTCAAAGAGAGCCGAATTTAAATTGTTTAACGTAGCGGTTGTTTTTAAAAACGTTATTATTACGTTAACCTAGTGTTTTGCGTTATTTCCCTTCTGCTTACAAGAAAGCAAGTAATAAAACAATGTTTACAGTTTTTTCTATCGGTTAACATGACGCAGAAGAATGAATAATCTTTTGTAAGTTTAGCTTGTTTGCATAATAGGTATGTTTTTTTAATTTTCTGTGAAATGTTGAAATTCCGGAGAGCCCCCACTATCATCCTGTAGTGATGGTTTATTCTTTTGTGGTAATAGGCACCATTAGAAATATCGTTTCCATGAAGGTTCTGATGAGTGTGTAGCTTTCCTGAAGGTAGTGGCTGAGGTGTGATTGTTGCAGCTCTCGAAAGCCAGCCACAGAGGTCTCGAGGGATACCTGTCAAGTTCTTACTGTCCTTTGGGTGCAAGCCTCTACACGCCTAGCTACGCAGACCAGATTAAGTGCCGTAATATGAAGAACTCTGGTAGAGGGCAAAAGACTCCCTAGGTCCCGCGCAATACATTGGTTGTAATGGGAAAACAGTGAAATTTAAAACAACTATAATTACGTCATAAGGATACCTGAGTGGGAAATAATTGCATCAACACGTTCTTTATGATCTTCAGCATCTGTGCACAGGGGTTAGACCTTGAATTTCCTGTTGGATGTTGAATAAAATCACTTCATTGACTAAACGGAACTTCATCCCACAGTTGAACAAAACAGAAGTAAATATTATCAGTGAGCTTGAATATCGCATACCTGCAAGTGTTTTACGAACAGGATGTAAGCATCACAGATTAATTCAGCATTAATTCCCATTTCTCAGTTTCTTCTCGGTGATTCCATGTATACTTTCTCCTTTTTACTTCAATGCACAAAGTCATCAATAACAATTATAAAGAGGGTTTGTTAAGAGTGTCTCTGGAGTAAAGTGTTCGAAATGATGAATTAAAAATGAAAAATATGCTGGGTTTGATTATAGGCTGATGAAGCTATTCTTATTCCCCGCCCTCAAGAGCCTGGAAATATGAATGCGATACTGAATGTTTGTTAGGTAAATTGAGAAGTACAGTTTTATTGTACACCACAAATTTAAGCAGTTGTTATAGAATGTCAAAGTGCCAATACGACGTATTACCTAAGGCAATATGTAAATAAATAAAAACAAACAAATAAATAACATTATTTAGCAGAAAAAACATTCAATGTTGGATTTACAGAGATGGTATGTACAATATAAAAATACAATATACGTGACATTATGTACCTGTATTCCTCTTCAGTAAACTATATTCAAGATGTTAAGTAAACATTTTCTATCAGTATTTGTGGTATACTTGAGTTAGATAAGATAGGTATATAAATATGTACACAACAGGAGAGTATGGTCTGTGCTTCCTGAAATAATTTATAGACAAATCTAAATTGGAATCGATCATTACTTCATATTCTTTATTTACTTACACTTTTGCCAAATTCCTTTTTGCACCCTATGAAGTTGTGTTTCAGTCTAAAATTACAGGTTTTGAGATTCTGTGTGTTTTTTCTTTTTTTTATTTAGGACAAATTATAATATTGAATCTAATGTTTTAACACTGTCCTCTAATGTTAATAAAACATATACAAAATAGTTATAAGAATGAAATTTGCGTTCTCGTTACCTTTGTCATAAGAAGCGAAACTAAATACTGAGGGAACTGTGTCAGGCTTTAGCATCATTTTGCTTTTATTCTCATGGAAACAATTTTTCGCAAAATGCATTGGGTATAGCCTGTGATATTTCGAAGGCACAATTTTGTTACGTCTCTGAGCGCCGACGACCTACTCAGTAATTCTAGGTTATGAGTTAGGAACCTAAAATAAATCATCATTCCCTTAATGACCGAGGAGACCCACGAGAATAAATCGGAATGAATTTGGAATACAAATGTTACAATTTATTCTTACCGATGGAAAGTGATCTCGGAAACATTTTTCCGGTGGTTGGTACAGTTATGCAGCATAGAAGTGCACCATGTAAATTATTAAACACTAATTACTTTACACCACCTCACTTGTAAAGCCGTTTAAGCGTACTGAACATACGGCAAGAAGCACGTTTGCCCTTCATCTACCGATGCGCGAGAGGTTTTAATTAGCGACCGCAACACCTGCAACAGTGAGTCTGGGTAATATAATTCCAAGGTCTTTGATTGGGTCAAATAAATCCATGAGGTGGCACTCAATTTGCCCCAGCTTACGATGGATAGACCGACACAAGCACCTTGCCATTGTTTGCATTGACACGAAAATGAAATAGAAATTTAACACTAAACATATTAAAACTACAAGCTTTTCTAATAATAGTTATCACATGCCCTGAAAAAAGAAACAAAAGTTTAATATATTACAAAATGTTCTTCAACATTTACTAGCATAATAACATAATACCCCACTGTTTCTTAGTTCATTATTTTCCAGCAGATTCCTCAAGAATTATTAAAAATAGTGGAGTCGTGTGCAGACCCAAGCCATCGCGCTCGAGACAGTACATGTCTTGTCACGGGGCAAAAAGTTATTCAGACGGGAAAAATAAATCATAGCGAATAATATAAATATAGCAAGAAAGGGAAGGAAAATGAAAATGGGAAGGAAAGAAAAATTTCAAACACGTTTAAGTAGCCGAGTTGTCACGAACTGTTAGCACCGTGTACCGATAGAGAGTAGGACATTGAACCGAAGGGGGTGGGAAGACACTGCCCGAGAGGAATATAACGGAAGAGAAAACAATTCTCTCCGCTGGCTAGGGTACGCTTTTTGAGGCATTTCGCGTAGAACATCGGAAGAACCAAGATGTGATATTTAGGTCCTTGATGGAGCCGCACAGGCTACCTTTAGTTGGGACAGAAATAGTTATCGTAATACAGATCAGAGTACGGACGATATTACGGCATCATAATTAATAAGTAACAATACTCGCAGTTGCGTAAATTATAGTTTCACAAAAGAAAATTAAGAGGAATGCGTGTGTGCTCGACGGCGGAAAAAGTTCGAACTAACTTAATAAAGCCTTGTGTCTTGCCACAAGCTGAAAGAGTTTCCATGCTAGTAAAAATCCTGAGCTAGGGCACCCACAAGTCCACATCATTCCCAAAATCAAAACGCCGCACCCGAGATACGAACCCGTAACCCCGTTACTGCCCCACGCTACAATGTCTTGGATCATTAGCTCAGCATTCACCAGTGTCTGGACATAAAGGAACAATATCCTTTTCGGTTACGGAAATATTCTGCCTCCTCGCCCATTGGAGATCTGATTCGAACATGGGTGTAATCAATATCACCCACCATTCTTGGCAAAGCTGCAATGGCAAAAAGACTTTCCTGGACATTCCGCACATCTTCCCTTTTTTCAGCTAGTGTAATGTACCTTAAAAAGCAATGACAGCAGTAACATTACTGATGACTCGGCCTGCCGTTGCTTTATGCACACCACTAGTATATATGATCCAGAAGTTGCATAGAAGCACAGAATCGTCAAAAGAAGACATGAATTTCTCCTTTCAGAAATTCTGTCAATTGTCATTACTGATTCAGAGGGTAGGAAATATTCAAAGGGAATACAGATGCATCTAGTTGAATTAATTCAAATTTATTACTAAAATAGGTAAACAGTTCTTCAATGCAAAGTTTTGCCATTATGTTTAAAGGTCATTTCAGTAATATCATATGACTGTGCCATTAATAAGCAAATATTTATTTCATAATAGATAACAAACCTTGATATTGTGTTAAGTGATTTTACGATTAATTAGTTGCTACTTATTATTTGAAAATGAGAATCATAGCTTAAAAGTTCCTCCATTAGTTTAATTCTATATACACACAATTATTTCGGAGTCTAATATTTTCAAAAGGGGAAAAAGATGCAGATGATGGTAAATTGGTGAAGCAGCTAGATGCCTCGATATTTAATAAAGTCTAGGGTATCTTCCTAGACAAAAATTCTGCAACAAAAGTTATTCTCTTTAACGACATTGCCATTTGCCAGGCTCAATTCAACACTTTTCGTGTGTTGGAATTTTGTCACCCAGTAGTTGTTTTATTCCAGTAAATCTACCAAAATGGGGTTGTCACTTTTAAGTTCACTTAAAATACATTGGACTTGCCTGCTTTTGAACTGCAACCTTTGGTGCACATCACAGATTTCCTTTCTCTTGTTTAATTTCTTTCTGGCTCTGACGTAGTCACCCTCCGTGGTGTAATGGTTACCATGCTGACTTCATATGCCCAAGGTCGCGGGTTCAAACCTGGCGGAGGACGATGAATTTTTTCGGGCGTAGCATGGCTTCCTTCTGAAGGGAAGGAAGTAAAGCTGTGGGTCCCGTGTCGTAGATTTACGGCACGTAAAATAACCTCAAGCCTGATAGAGAGGCCTCGGAGCAAAATTAAGCGGCGTTTCACGCCCTGTATAGAGTGGGACGCTGAGAACCACAGCAGTTAAAGAGCGTCCATAAATAAAACGCCATTTAATTTAATTTTTTTCTGACATACTACATATGATTGGGGTTGAAAAGTGGTTACAGTCAATTACTAATTATTCTTAAAAAATAAATACAATAATAAGTGTATTAGTATTATTTATTGTGCTCATTACACAGAACAGAAAAAGGGAAAGATATTTTGTATAAGAAATATTAGAAATGTTTGCAAAAACTTCTAGGTTTGTTTACTTGCTCACCAGTTTACCTGTAATATTTTCAATTATTATGATCACTAAGAAAATATGTCTATGTCAAACCTTATGGAACATTTTGCAAATTAGTGAAGAATAAAGGGATCCAAGAAGCAAATTGTTTAAAAATAGGGACACCTCGTTGTTATTAATATTGGGAATTATGATAGCAATTATAATGCACAGCTTTTATAGCTTAGTTAAAAATATGGTTATAGTTTAATATTACAGATAAATCATATTCTCCTCAAATGAATTACCATGAAATAGGTCACTGGATGTTTGCAAAGAGGGAGGGTTCAACATTAAAAGGTATATCCAGGAATAAATACACATTTTTTATAGAATATACCAGTAAAAATTATTTTTTTTTCAAAGCATATGGCCAAGTATGAAGTTAAGAGCCCTTGTTTTCTTTTAAGAATACATCTTATGTAAAAAGTACCTTTATTAATTTTGGCACTTACACTTTCAATCCAAAGGCACATGTTAGTGAAAGTGTTTTGTCTTTGATATGAAAAACTGAGAAAATAAATGACTAATTAAACCCCAAAGATCACATCATGGCAATCCTTTGCAACACTTCAAATGTTTCTATGATTTGAAATTGCAAGATCTGTTTAATACAATAATTGTCAATCTGTAAGCTAGCATTGAGATACTTATGTGTGATTGTCTACTGCATATGATTCACAAGTTTGTAGATTGCAATAAATACGGAACTTTTAAGGCGTAGTTGAAGAGCATCATAGAAATCTAGTGGCTTCCAACAAATGATTTGCTTTCGCAAAAATTGCGATAGGTACGGAAAATTAGCCGAATATTATTAGTAAATTGTGTCTATCAATATGGTATCCGTTATTGGTTTAGTAGCCTGCTCCTTGTCAAACCTACGTAGGTAAAAAAACGTCCCCACATAAAAGTATTGATAACTTTTACATTTTATAAGTTAGAAAACTGAAATTTGGTATGGTATCTGTTAATGCTTGTGTACATACTGCGTATTTTTTCAGAATTTTTTGATACCTTTTGTTTGTATTATATTTTTTATTATCTAAAAAATAATAAGGTGCAGTTTCTTAAAAAGTGCCAGAGATTTCTCATTGAAAATTTTTATGAGTTATTTTGAAGATTAAACACACAGTTCTGTGGAACAGAATTTGGATATGCATTGTGGTTGTTGAGATAAAAAACCATATACTGTTAGTTTGACAAATTTCTTGAAAATCCATTCAAAAAAAATCACCAACGATTAACTAAAATGTTTATTAAAATTCTGTTCCACAGGATTATGCAGCCAGACCTTCTGTATCAAACTGCCAAATATGATAACTGTACATGCAATGGTTTTGAAGAAAATGCACCTTCAAGATGAAAAAATGTAAATTGTAGAAAAGTTGAGTTAAAGATTTACTTTGTTTTTCACTGTTGCCGAGGTGACTAATGCTGTCCACATCCATAATCCCCATCTTCATCTTGTTCCTCCACTTCTTTCCTCTTGAGGTGTATCAGTTGACGGGCTTGATTTTGAAGTTTGTTCATCATGTAAGCTGATTTACCAATTCTTGTGTCGTCGATGCTCCTCAAAATTGTTGTGAACACACCAGGCACAATTCCAAGTCCCTGTAGCACTCTAATTCTTCCTAAATTTCCTGAATTGTACACCAAACATGCATCATATGCACCAATTTTCACAACATTAGAGGAAACAAATGATGTTTTAGGGCAGCGAATCCATATGAGTCGATTGAAACTCTCATTAGCATTCTGAGTTTTCCCATGAGTACATTTGCTTAGGAGACCAGGATGAGCTAGGTATTGAAAAGTGGGTTTCACTACATCCAGTACTGCTTCTGGTAAACTGTGTTTATGATGGAAGGGTGAGCCATCAAGCTGTGCCTTTCTGTAACCACACCAAGAAGCATCACACAAACCATGCTGAGGGTTGTCATCTGTAGAAAGTTTGTGAAAATATGTGGCCCATACCGCCTGCTGCATATTTTTAACATTTCCTCTATTGTTTCTAATGGCCCTGCCATAATATATTTGTAGGTTGTGAATTTCTTTGTCTGTTAACCTACCTTGTCCTCCTAATGGCTTCCCATCTTCTAATTTTTTGCCTCTCATTTCTTTTTTCAATTTTAATAACCTACCACCCATTCTTTTCTGAATGTGGCCTACACATTCCAATTTCTCTATATTACATTCTTGACCATAAGGTTTGCTGTCAAGTACAGTTTTAAAAGCACTGGAGGCACCATCTCCTAAGTAACTTACATAACGAATGTTGTACTGTTTTAGTGAACGATGAAAAATGATTTTCATCCCTGCTACCTCCATCCCTCCACTTGAGCCGGTATAGTTTCTGCAACATTCCAATTTATGGTTTGTCTGCCATTGTTCTTCTTCCAATGCATCATGCAATTTGGTTTTTACTGCACATGTAGCACAATACTTGCTCATGATTTGCAAGTCCAACACCTTGCCTGTGTCGATACTTATGACAGACGACACCCCATACTGTGATGTGTGGCCCATGTTCCATCACAGGAGACAGCCAGATCTCTTTTCTCCACATTATCTGTCCCTTCATTTACATTCACTGCTTCTTCTACTGCACCTATCAAATCCTGTTTGCACACAGCTTCTAAAACAGTTAGCAGATTTGTGTTTAGATCACTGTATCTACTGACAGATGGTGGCATATTTAGGAGCCCACATAATTAGTTAGTGCCCTCTCTTCCTATACCAATACATCTCATAGCATAACACAACCTCATATTTACATCATATACCCAGTTATTTATGGGTGAAGATTTAAATTCGTTATTTATTTTGCACTTATCACACACTATATGAAAAGTACAAGCTACTCCACATCTTTGTGTCTGATCATCATACAGCCTCAGACACTTTGTCCCACATGTAGCACAAGCACAACTATTACTAATAGTATTAGCCAATATTTCAATATCTATGAGTCTAAAACCAGTAGTTGCTTCTTTTGAATTTGCTTCAAATTGTACACCTTCACCGATTTTCTTAGCAGAAGCACTGGTATTTAAAATCTCAGGAACAACTTTTTTGAGGTTATTTATTCGATATACTCGGTCTTTCTTCACCTTTTTAAACACGTTACCGCTATATCTTCCTATATTTATCACTAGATTCACCGATTTTAATAATATAAATACTTTACTAAAGTTATTAATGAATCTGTGGTATAGAAATACACAACACGAGGTTATTTTCAAAAGTAAACAACTTCAAAACAAAGGAGCATAAAAAAACGCTTTCTGCCATCTTGTCCACAGCCTTCTACAAGCGTACAAACAATACGTTCAGCAAACTGACTGTCCAAACAGCAAGAAATACAGAAATGGCAAACTCTTCTAAAGAAGAAGTAAAAAGGGGGCGTGGCACAGTAACATTCATTGCTATTTAAATTATTATTTCATACTTAGAGTATTGATAAAGACATGAAATTTCAGTATGATAATCCTAATACCCTAAAATATTTTTAGCAAAAATAAAAGAAAATTGAAATTTTTGGAAACTTTTATCCAAATCTACCCTTAATGAAACGCAACATCGTTGAATGAATGAAACGTTTAGCAATGACCGCGTGTTTCTGACATCTTTATTATTATTCATGCTTTGTTACAAATACGTTCGTCGAAACACTCATGTGATGACTTTTAAAACACACTACAAAACCTCATATTGCTAACTACAAACCATCCTCACCATTACCTCTTTCGTAAATATAGATGGTGTTTCTAAATATACCTACACAGCTTGGCGGTAAATAGATAACATTTTGTGAATCATAGTTTGCCAACTAACCTATGGGCTGCGGCGCTTCGTTTCAGTGCAAGATGGATATTGATAGGAAGGAATTGGAGAAAATAGAGAACACTCGTATCAGTCTAGAAGGCGATTGTTATTACTACTGTCACTAGGTTTGTTTACTTCCAGAGGTCACTAGCATTCTTATTGTTTACAGCGTGTTTGTTTACTGCCCCTTCTAACTGTTATTCTACGTACTACTTCAGTTGTAATGCGTCTTTCATTGTGAACAGAACAGTGACGTTTGGGAAGTACGGCAGACATGGAACGTTACAGATGGCATGAAATGGCGGATATGCATTTGGTATACGGTGAAGAACTAATATGTTGTCGTTGGGCGCAGAGGCTTTACCAGGAAGGATTTCCAAACCGCCAGTGTCCTCACCATATGACATTTATCAGTATTCATTAGAGACTAAGCGAATGGTGGTCATTACACAGACGAGCAGATGAGCAAGGACGGAGGCGTGTAGTAGTAGGGCCGCGCCGTGGCCGAGTGGTTAGACCACTCGACTCTCACCTAGACGGCTGGGGTTCGATCCCAAGCGACCACATGTGAGATTTGTGGTGGACAAAACGGCGCTGGGGCGGGTTTTCTCCGGGTACTCCGGTTTCCCCCGCCATCGCATTCCACCGGTCCTCCATCATTTCATGAATCATCAGTGTCACCGCCTGCGGTGCCATTAGTAGTTAAAGCGGGCGTTAAACACAACCAAAAAAAAAAAGGAGGCGTGTAGTGCGAACACCTCAACTCACCTCTCGGTCTTGAGAATTTGGCAGGAAATGCTATTGCATCCAAATCCTCTTGAGAGAGTCCATGCTCTTACACTAGAAGATTATCCACTCCGAGTTAACCTCTGTAATTGGTATTTAAACAAATGCATACTCCAACCAGAGTTTGCAAGCATGCTTCACACGTGAGATAATATTCAGTTCCTGCAATTCTCATGTATGGTGCTTCGAAAACTCCCATGCCATGATTGTGCAATAACATCAACAGCAATTTAGTGTCAATTTCTGGGCAGGGATTGTAGATGATGTCCTTGTGGGAATGTACATTTTGCCCAATCGACTGAACGCCAATAATTATATGGTATTTCTTCAACACATTCTGCCTGGGTTACTGCAGCCGCTTTCTCTCAATATTAGAATGAATATGTGGTTTCAGCATGATGGTGCGCCAGCTCATTTTGGGAATGACGTACGCAACCATCTGACAGCTACATTTGGCAATCGTTGGATTGGTCGAGGTGGACCCACTGCCTGGCCAATGGATTTGACGCCAATGGATTTCTTTTTGTGGGGTCACATGAAGGCAATGGTTTATGAAACTGCAGTTGACACGAAGGAAATCCTTGTAGCGCGCATTGCCTGCGCAGCAGGAGAAATCAAGGAAATCCCTTGCATCTTGGAAGAGTAAGACAAGGTATGGCACGGCGATGTACTTCTTGTCTGGAAGTCAATGGACGTGTGTTCCAGCACTTGTTGATGTTATAATACAAACAATTGGACCAATTGTCTGTTTTTTTTTTGTTTTTTTTTTCTACAGTTGGGTGAGTGTTTTAACTTTCGTTTTTTCGGTAAGTTTAGTTTCGTTTTGCTTGCACAATAAATACACAAATGTATGTAAAATTGAATGACTTATTAGTGCACTCCTTCCACTATTATCCTTCTTGTATTGCAACGAAACGCCGCAGCCCATAGGTTCCTTAACGAAACATGCTTAAAAGAAGTGTATCTCTATCTGCTCCCAAAGTTTGGCGGTCTTATTTAGAAACATCCTATATAGCTAAAGCTCACGTTGGTTTATTTAATTTTCAAAATGTCAAATATATGTCACAGTGTTTACCTAAGGGTATATAATACCCAAAAAATACATTTTTGTGGGAAATTGAATTCTATGCCTGATCTCTAAAATTTGTGATGTAGCTTTTGACGATCTGTATCGATTTCAAAATTTCTCCTCGTCCCACTCCTTGAAATCATCTTTCCGCACTTTGTTTTCTTTTGTCGAATAAATACTGTGCCAGCATTTCATCTTCACATTGGCTATCGACATTCAATAGCGGTGTAAAGTACGCCATTTTTCTGTGTGAAGTACAAATAAACTCCAAGTTAACTCAGCAACCACTACTCGAGGTAGCGGTCAGTTGACCTCCAAAAATAGCTCTCAGTTAGCCCTTAACCGAAGATCGTAATACAGACACCTAGACGTACAAAACCTTAAATGGAGATCGTAATGCGGACACCTAGACGTACAAAACCTTAACTGGAGATCGTAATATAGTCGCTTAGACGTACAAAACCTTAACTGGAGATCGTAATACAGATGCCTAGATGTACAAAACCTTAACTGGAGATCGTAATACAGATGCCTAGATGTACAAAACCTTAACTGGAGATCGTAATACAGATGCCTAGATGTACAAAACCTTAACTGGAGATCGTAATACAGAAGCTTAGACGTATGAAACTTTAACTGGAGAACGCAATACAGACAACTAGACGTACAAATCCTTAACCGGAGATCGTAATACAAACACATAGACGTACTAATCCTTAACTGGAGATCGTAATACAGACGCCTAGACGTACAAAACCTTAACCGGAGATCGTAATACAGACACATAGACGTACAAAACCTTAACCGGAGATCATCATAGAGACACATAGACGTAGAAAACCGTAACTGGAGATCACAGTACAGACACCTAGACATAAAAAACCTTAACCGGATCGTAATACAGACACATAGACGTACAAAACCTTAACTGGAGATCGTAATACAGACACATAGATGTACAAAACCTTAACCGGAGATCGTCATACAGACACGTAGACGTAAAAAAACCTTAACTGGAGATCGTAATACAGACACCTAGATGTACAAAACCTTAACCGGAGATTGTAATACAGGCCCTTAGTGCAGCAAGGGCGTCTGCATGCCTCAAACGAGGGGCAGTTAGGCCTCCTGGTAGAGCGACAGGCCGGGATAGGAAGAAGCGCAATTGCAGGCACGTTACCGTTTCAGTGAATATTGGAATCAAGGTTACATTTCTGTGTTGTCTGACCGGTTGTAATTAGACTGCTGTCTTCGCTATTCCTGAGATACGATTAGAACAATTCCCTAGCAACATTTAACCAGGGATTTCGTTAGCATTAGAGGAGTAGATGACATACTTCTCACAGACAGAAAATATATGTGTAAAGAGTCTGCAAGCGTTGAAGCCTTTTGGGGTCAATCGAGATTCATTAATGTAGTTCTTAAACGTCTTAGCTTTAAAATTTTCAACAGGCGTTTAACCGTGTACAAAATTAATGAGAAGTACAATAACACTCAACGTCATCGTTTTTGCATCGTAAAGTATGTAAATTACTATAATTCATCTCAGAGTGCAGATACCAGGTCAATGGGCAGACAGCTACAAATAAAACCACATAAACTATATTTTTACGGTCCTTAGTTGGCAATTGTGCTACTCTCCTGCGTTGTCAGATGTCGTAAATGTATATAAAGGTTTATTTCATTAAATTTGCGAAATGCAATATAAGCATATCAAATATAAACAATCTATAGTGTTGAAAATGTGTTCTGTTCGGATGAGGATGATAGATATTTGTTTTGTGTCATGATAATGTGCATTACAATGCAAGAATATATATTTGCCTTTGGAATGGATATCTTCTTCAGAACTTGGTGTAACCATTGAAGTTTCTACAAATTGGTTCATCCGAAAACTTATAACACACACACACACTCACTAGATATCTTTTCTAATTTTTTTGTTGCCTCAGTAGAAATGAAATTCAGTAAATTCTTCCTACCGCAGCTTTAGGTAGATTACAACACCATTTCCACCTATGCACCTACTATGTACAACTAGAGGAAGTAAAAATATATTCTAACCTCAAAGTTAATGAACTCCAATCCACAGTTTTGAGGAATATATAATACATTTCTTTCTTATAGAAAGTAAATATTTATTTATTGCCGAACTTATGCGCTTGTCAACATAAATCATTTCTAACTCCCATACTTCAGAAGCAATCCAATATAAGTTCCCAACTACTTTTCAGGGTTTTCACTCTTCGAATTTCTTTCCTTTCCTGTTCTGTTTGCTTACTTTTATTTTTGAAGCTAGCGAAAAAAGAGAGCAGTTCTTCCGAAGGAACATATTTTCCCTTAACTTTAACTTACTTCTGCAAAGTTGAGCTTAATCGTCTCCGAAGCAGGTAGCATTAACATTTCAGGCCATCACTCTGGGATTTTCAGTTTTTAATACAGACATTTACTCTTAAGTATCATCGCATTATGGTGAACTGACATTATTGAGTTCTATACTCTCTGTTGTATGCTCTTGGAAAGCAGCGTAGATTGTCAACATGTTCCAATATTTCCTACCTGTACATATCACAATATTTTAGCGATTCGATGGAATAGAATAACTTCTCACCCTTTATGCGATCGGTCCTGGTATCGATTTTCGGTTATTTCAACATTCAAAATTGATATCTATTATTATAAAGGTGTGTTACAATATTTATTTGTATATTCTACATCAAGGAGCATTCCTAACATATTTTCGTTATAGTTGCCACCATTGTCGCATTTATCAAACTGGGGAATCAACTGAACTGTGCCCTTTTCAAAAAAAGCTGCCGCCAGTGAAGACTGCCACTACTTAAAATTACAACACACCACACATTTAAATTTCGCTGGCGTTGCACCTGATGAAGCCAACAGGGATGTTTCTGCACTTTACCTGGCCATGATTAGTATACGCTGCTTCATCACTAAAAAGCTAATCTGTGTCATTCACATGAATTTTTCTACATCTCTGCAACAAATTATTCTTAAAAAAGCTTATACTTATATTTACTTTGTGCTAATCAGAAAAAAAAAATAGCAGAAATAGTCTCATTACTTGCTTCCTTGTAAGTAGAAGCGAAATAAGGGAGTACCATAGGTTAAAGTGATAATCAAAAGCTGGTTGTTATGTCACTGAAGTTTCTTTGTTTGTATGGACAGAAGATGACAAATTCCTGTATGAGAAAAGTAAGTTTTCCATAGCAGAAACCAAAAACAAGGAATGTCTCAAAAACGATGTACTCCACGAAAAAAAAATGTTTATAACATAAATTGTGTGTTTTAATGTGCTCTATATTTTCTGTGTAGTAAGTTTTTAACTATCACTTACGGTTTAACAGTTATTAAAATTTCCTTAAAATTCATCCAGAATTACTACTTTTCAGAGGTTATTCCCAGAAAATTCAAGATATAAGTTTTATTTGTCAGCTAAATGTATTTAATATATGGTATTTTAATCAAAATCGTTAGAGCCATGTTTGAGAAAATTGAAATTTTCGAAAAAAAAAGTTCATGTAAACGGTAGTTCTCAAAATCTTCGTGTCATATCCCAGGAAGTTACTAAACTTAAATACCAAGTTTGGTATTTTAGCGCCTCTTTGTTTTTGAGTTATCGTGTTCACAGACAGACACACACACACGGGATTTTTGTGAAAATGCTTTTTTTGAATATAGGGGACCCTAAAACATATATGTCCAGTGAAATCTCGGTATCAAATATTTGATAGAGTGCAATACCTTCTCTATACACTATGTAAATAGTAAGTGTAGATAAAGTAAAAACATACCTGAAAAATCTGATGTGTTCCATTCACATGACTTTCTCTATATCTCTGTAAAAATTATTGTTAATAAGCTTATCTTTTATTTATTTCATGCTAATCGAGAAAAATTGGCAGATATGGTTTTATTTCTTGCTTTATTGTAAGTAGAAGGCAAATAAGGTAGTACCATAAGTTAAAGTGAAAGCCAAAAGCTGGTTGCTATGTGACTGATGTTCCTTTGTTTGTATGGACAGGAGTTGACAAGTTCCTGTATGAGAAAAGTAAACGTTTTTAAAAGCTGAAACAAAGAAAAAGGAATATCTCAAAAACGATCAACTCCACGAAAAAATGTGTATAGCATAAATTGTGTGTTTGAACGTGCTCTACATTTTTTGTGGGTTAAGTTTTTGTCCATCTCTTACGGTTTAGTAGTTCTGCAGAATTCATCCATAATAAAGTAGTATTCGGAGGCTATTCTCAGAAAATTTAATATATACATTTTATTTGTCAGGTCAATATCTTTAATATACGATATTTTAATCAAAATTGTTAGAGCCATTTTTTAGAAAATCAAAATGTTCGAAAAACGTTCCATGTAAAGGGTAGTTTGGGGTGGGGGTATTTTTCTCAAAATCTTCGTATTGCATCCCTGGAAGATACTAAACTGAAATACCAAGTTTGGTATTTTACCGAGTTTTCGTTTTTGAGTTATCGTGTTCACGGACACACACACGGACCTTTTTCTGAAAATACTTTTTTTTTGGATACAGGGGACCCTAAAACATATGTTTCTGGTGAAATCTCGGTATCGAATTTTTAGGTGGAGTGCAATACCTTCTCTATACACTATGTACATAGTACGTACAGAGAAAGTAAAAATCAAGAAAATCTGTTATGTCTTACTTTATCTCCGTGTAAAGAATTCAACAACAATTTTCAAATTGTTGCCATGTAGCTCTTCATGAAGGTTGTCGTCGTACCGATGATACCTGTATTGATATGGACTACAGTTGCCATGTAGCTCTTCATGAAGGTTGTCGTCGTACCGATGATACCTGTATTGATATGGACTACAGTTGCCATGTAGCTCTTCATGAAGGTTGTCGTCGTACCGATGATACCTGTATTGATATGGACTACAGTTGCCATGTAGCTCTTCATGAAGGTTGATGTCGTACTGATGATACTTGTATTGATATGGACTACAGTTGCCATGTAGCTCTTCATGAAGGTTGATGTCGTACTGATGATACCTGTATTGATATGGACTACAGTTGCCATGTAGCTCTTCATGAAGGTTGATGTCGTACTGATGATACTTGTATTGATATGGACTACAGTTGCCATGTAACTCTTCATGAAGGTTGATGTCGTACTGATGATACTTGTATTGATATGGACTACAGTTGCCATGTAACTCTTCATGAAGGTTGATGTCGTACTGATGATACCTGTATTGATATGGACTACAGTTGCCATGTAGCTCTTCATGAAGGTTGATGTCGTACCGATGATACCTGTATTGATATGGACTACAGTTGCCATGTAGCTCTTCATGAAGGTTGATGTCGTACTGATGATACCTGTATTGATATGGACTACAGTTGCCATGTAGCTCTACATGAAGGTTGATGTCGTACTGATGATACCTGTATTGATATGGACTACAGTTGCCTGACTTATACTTCCGACCTGTACGATTACGTCGGAGGTACGTTGAGGATTTACTCCAACAGCCGAACCATTAATTTATTCCTCTTTGCTACTTATTTGTTTCCGTTATAAGGGTTTGTTTCTTATTGTTTAGTTATTTGTTATGAGAATATAAAATCTTATAATGATCATTTAAAGATATTTTAGGATTTATTATACTATTTATTATTTTATCCCTGTTATCCCTAAAAGAAGCGATGTTGGATGAATTGGGTTGTTTGATGATATACTAGTGCTTTCGTGTAACTGGTTAAATAATTGATGAGATGACAGAGGCTATTGGGATATGTTTCCGCATAGACGGTACAAGCACGAAATGGACTCTACCTATTCTAGACATTCTCGGGCTTCAAGCCAGGTAGTGATGAAGAGTCATCAGCAGGATGATGAAAGATTCATCTTGAACGTCTAGAATATGTTTGTCGCCAGGAAAGCTTCAGATCTTATTTGTATTCCACTTACTTTACCCACATTGTAGCTTCCCTTCACGACTCACCTCTGGAACTATTACAAATTAACTGTGAAGGTTGCAATGCAATCAACGGGAGAAATCACAATGTAAACAAACATAACATCATCATACCTAGTAACTAATCAATTATTTCAATGGAATACAGAGCTACCGGTGGGGGACAATTTTCGAAATACAATTTCCCATTAACTATTTGCAAGAGAATCCTACAACCAACGCCATTGGCTTTCTAATTAATTTTAATTTTATTTTATTAAGCCTTTCAAAAATGTATGTTCAACATATAGAGTTTCTAAGCATTATTAGAAACTGTGAATAGCCCCTCATAGTATTTCTTCAATAGCACTTTCCATTTTCGAAATAACCACCGTGCAAGTTTTAGGTGAGTGCAAAGACTCGATATCTACAAAATTTCCGATATTCTGTTATGAATATGAATTTAGAGGTGATAATGAAATAGAGATAACGTATTATAAAATATATGATTCATAACGGCATAGCTTGCTAAACCAATTGGACCTAAATTAAAACTGTTAAAGTAAAGCTGTGTAAAATTTATAAAAGTTGAGCTTTCGTTCAGTCTAAACTCATGACCTACTTTAAAAACTGAAAACATATTCATTAAAATTCATAATTTTGTTACAAAAACGGTGAAACCCTTAGAAGGACTTGGCTTTTTAAGAGAACTAAATTCGTCTTACAGCGCTGAAAATATCAACTTTGTCCTCCGAAGATGTATGGCTTTTACACCAGGATTCTATATCATTTTCGGTGAAAAACTAACGTATTTACACTTATCCAGCCTTGCACAAGCAATTTTAATATTCTGCTCATTTCTTTAAAGCTTTGTTTAATGGAACTTGTTTCTAGTAACAATCAAGCTGGTCTTTTATCTGCTACTTCTCTTGCATTACATGTGCATTTACTCTAGTAGTGTCATAAATGTAACAACCTTAATTGCATGAAATAAAGAGCATATTATCACAGCTGTGGGAAAATTATGTTACATTTGGCAAAAAAAGGGAAAAACTTAGTATAGCTTAATTAACTTACATTTGTTAAGCTAATTGTGAGCAATTATTAAGTTTTATATTCTACATACCTATTTGACATCTAACAATTTAGAATCAATTTAAATGTGTTTTCTAAAAAAGGTCTTTAATTTCAGGCCAGACCTCTGAAAGTATGTATGCTTTTGCAAATAGAATTTATGATAACATCTGACATAAACTTTGACCTATGTATTTGAGCTTTCCCTTATAAATAAAAAATTCAGCTGTGTTTTTTAAAGTTGATAACAGGAGTGTACTTATCGCACTTATACTGGTATAACTTACATATGTCTGACATCTAATGACTTCTATCAAAAACATTTCTGTTTTCGATTGCATGCTCAAATCTTACCGGATAATTCAGTGTACGAATGCTACTCCTTTGCTACAATGCCATCCAATTCCGCTGAAGGGTAAACTTTTACTTTCCCCCGTTACATGTCTATGGGGACAGGACTAATGTAATAAGTCACACGACATTAAGTTTAACACATTAAACTACTATTGTGTTTGTTATAATTATGTGCAGATATTATTATTAAATAAATGTACCTTTCTTTACACTATAACGAGCAGGTTAGGTTTCTTTGAACCCTTTGTCCTTCCATATTCTTTCTTGTCCCTCTATGTTCTTTCCATAGTAATTTCATTCATCCTTTATTCTGTTGGTTTCTTTCAGGGTTGAAAGTTTCAGCGATGCGGATTGCCAGGAAAAAGTGTGTTCATGATTATCTCCGTCCCGTTCTGTTGGTTGCCGGGGTGACCCTGGTGGGAGCGTTGGCGAGGCCCACGGTTCTCCGACTGAGGAGCTACAACCGTAGGGGTCCGGTCATTACTGTGATGTTGCTGCCGGTTCCAGCTTTGCAGTGTATTTTTTCACCAAGTGTATCCACTAGCTCTGGGGCCCACCTTGAGTGGTATAGTACGATGCCCAGTTCCCTCCGACCGTATCCTAATCCTAGATTATAATCAATTATACTTTATAAGTTTTGGTAATTTTTACTTTCTGCCCCGTATCTACAATGTACAATGTATTGTATTCCACCCAAAAATTCGATATCGAGATTTCAGCGGAAATACGTGTTTTGGGACCCCCTGAATACAAAAAAAGCATGTCCAGAAAAAGGACCGTGTGTATGTTCGTCCGTATGTCTGTGTACTCGATAACTCAAAAACGAAAAGTAGCTAAAATACCAAACTTTGTATTTAAGTTAAGAATCTTCCAGGGTTGCGACACGAAGATTTTGAGAAAAATCCCCCCACCCCAAACTACCCTTTACATGAAACTTTTTCGAAAATTTTGATTTTCTTAAAAATGGCTCTAACGATTTTCATTAAAATATGGTATATTAAAGATATTTACGTGAGAAATAAAGTGCATATCTTGAATTTTCTGAGAATAGCTTCTAAAGACCTGTTTATTCCAGATGAATTTTGCTTAATTTGGCATAACTAGTAAACCGTAAGAGATAGACAAACACTTACCCTACAAAAAATGTAGGCCTTGTTAAAATACACAACTTACGCCCTATACATTTTTTTCGTGGAGCTTACCGTTTTTTAAGTATTCATTGTTATTGGTTTCAGTTGTGAAGTACTTATACTTTTCTTAGACGGGAGTGTCCGTTTTTCTTTTGTTCTACTCCTGGCCAAGAAAAGAAGCGATTTGTAATGACAATCGCATAACGACAGCTTTTAAAACATTTGACTATCGATTTAGCCTAGTGTATTCCCTTATTTTCTTCCTACTTATAAGGAACTAAGTAATAAGAACATTGTGCTGAATACCTCGATTAACAAGGTGCAGAAAGAAGAATAATCTTATATAAGAAGTTTGTAGAACGGCTAGAGAAAGTCATGTGGGTGTAACACATCAGATTTTTCACACTGGTTAGTTATCAGAATGTGTTATTGGTTCACCAATCTCTGTTGACACAGTTTATGCTCCCGATATTACACGCCACTCCGAAGAAGCAGAATGTGTTAAAGAGGAGAATAAGGATGAAGAAGAGAACGTGAGACTGGAAAGTTCTTTGGTGTTCTCTTGAACTTTAGCATTTAATTAACCTATCAAAGGAACCAAATATTTATAAACTTCAGACATCTATTAAAACTGCAATCACCAAAATATAAAAGACGAAGTTTTTCTCTTATTTGTTGTAAACGTTAATTTTGCTAAATGATAAAAAATGATTGCATTTCACAACCTTGCAACTTCTGATTTGTTTCAAATTTGCTTAGGAAATTTAATAAACGATTGACGATTATATACATTGCTGTGTAGGAAATATTTGGGACATATTGTGATGTGTGACACTCATCTGATTTAACAGGTCACACTCAATCCCTGAATTACTCAATTAATCAATGTATTCATATATCTTTAGCTGGAAGAGGTTCCAAGTAAAGCAAGCTGCCGAATAAACATCCTAAATTATGGAAAATATGGTAAGAGCATTTCACAAACTATAGCCTGAGGAATGTGGATTTTATTTAGAGAGGATGGATGATAATAAAAATTTGTCTGTGTAAGGAATTATTCGGAATGATTTATATTTCGCCTAATCTACGTCTAATATTGTTAACAAATACCACATAATTTTATGTTCAATCTTTTTGTTTCGGAGTTAAAGTGCCTAAGCACATACAAACACACAGTGTGACATAAAACAGTGCTATGGAACTTTGAACTTTGGTGTGTGATGCAGTTTGGAAGGAAAACATTTTCGGTAAAGCAGGAAGTCCTATAACAGTTATCCTGAAATGCTCTTTTCTAGCGATGTCTCGTTTCCAAATATAATTTATTTTTCAATGTTATGGATCTCAAATAAAACAAAATTAACAAAGTAGGTCCGGGTAACTCATTTGTATGTATAGTGTGTATTTACTACATTTATTTTATAAATATAGATAAGTTGATCATTCTATTTTTCGGTTTTTGTAATGTCCCATATTTTCACTTTCTCTACACTTCCTATGTACATCGTGTATAGAGAAAAATTCCATACTGAGATTTCACCGGAAATATATGTTTCAGGGTTCCCAATATCCAAAAAAAATCATTTTCACAAAAAGATCCGTGTGTGTGTCCGTCCGTCCGTGTGTCTGTGAACACGATAACTCAAAAACGAAAAGTTGGTAAAATACAAAACTTGGTATTTAAGTTTGGTATCTTCCAGGGATGCGGCACGAAAATTCTACGAAAAATGCCCCTAACCCAAACTACCCTTTGCTTGTAAAAAAAAATGGAAATTTTTATTTTCTCAAAAATGGCTCTTATTAAATACTTATATTATACACATCTATATGGCAAAGAAGATATGTATCTTGAATTTTCAGGGAATAGCCTCTGAAGCCCTCGTTATTCTAAATGAATTTTTCTGAATTTTATGTAACTGGTAAACAGCAAGAAATAGGCAAAACTTACTATATAAATATGTAGAGGACTTAAAAGGCACAATTTTTGTCATATATGTTTTTTTGTGGAATTAACATTTCCAACACATTCCTTGTTATTTGTTCCAATTTCAAAATATTTAAACTTTTCTCACACGGAAAGTTGAAAACTCCTGGCTCTGCGTAGAAACGGATATTAACCACACGACAGTGAGCTTTTTAGCCTAGTGTGTTCCTTTATTTTACTTCCATTTTCAAGGAAGCAAGGAATTAGGACAATTTCTGCTAATGTTTATCTCGATTATATTAAAGTAGGCAGCAGAATATATTTTTAACAACAATTTGTTAAAACCATGTAGAGAAATTCATGTGAAAGACACACATCGATTTCTTGCTAAATGGCTCGGTGGCCCAAAAATATTTCGGGACACTCAAATGCCCCGCTTTTTGCAATAATGGTGCATCCGGTTTAGATTTAAGCTTTGTTTAGTGTACAATTACAAATATGAATTATAGAATGTGCCACTTATAAATGCCTGCGAAACTAGTTCTTAAAGATTGAGCACGTGCGCTATAATCTTTTACTCTCATATGTTGGCAACACTTGTATTACTCTTGGTTAAATTAAATTTGAAATACGTGATACCTTGTGTGTCATAACAAATTTTTCAAGTATACTTATTTCTTTCTCTACAGGTGCTATGCACATAGAGTATAGATGAAGTATTGTATTCCACCCAGAAGCTCGATACGCAGATTTCACCGGAAATATATGTTTTGGGGACCCTGAGCCCGAAAAAAGCAATTTTAAAAAAAGGGTGTGCGTGTGCGCGTGAATGCGTGCGTGTGTACAGCATAGTTCTAAAACGAAAAAACTGTTAAATAGCAAATTTGGTATTTAGGTTTAGTATCTTCCAAAGATGCGACACAAAGATTTTCAAAAAAGAAAAAATCCCCCCCCCCACTACAAACTAACCTTTACATGGTAAAATTTTCGAAAATTTTAATTTTCTTAAAAATGTCTCTAACAATTTTGATTGAAATTCCGTATATTAAAGCTATTTATATCCGAAATAAGATGTATTTCTCGGCCTCTGAAGACCTCTTTATTCTGGATAAATTTTACCGTAAGAGATATACAAAAAATCACAAGAGATATACAAAAAATGGAAATCACGTCAAAACACACAATTTAAGTTTTTTACGTTTTTGTTTTGGAGGTAGCCGATTCAGAGATATTCCTTGTTATTGGTTTCAATTGTGAAATACTTAAACTTTTCTCAGACAGGAGGTGTCCGTTTTTCTTTTGTTCTACTCCTGGCCAAACAAAGAAACGATTTGAAATGACAATCGCATAACGATAGTTTTTAAATCATTTAGGTACCACTTCAGCCTAGTGCATTCCCTTAGTTCCCTTTACTCATCAGTTTTGTTTTATTTTTTTTCTTCAGAGTGCATCTCAGTGACCACGTGGCGTTTAAGTTATTTAAGTGTATGTGTAATCATGTAGTCGTGTAAAAAAAGCCAAAACGAAAGTGTTCCTTCAAGAAAGAGTTTCCGTATATCACGGCAAATGATGAAGCCATGGATGTACATTGTGCAAATCGAAATTCGATATTGCATATGTCGGACCCTCTGATATTGTGAATCATGTTAAGACGAAAATACTCCGTTGGAGTGTACAAGCTCAAAAGTGCCAATAAAACCATGACTGACTATTTGTCTACACCTGCAGAATGACAGGGATTTAAATGTAGGTCAGGGTAACTCATTTGTATGTATAGTGTGTATTTACTACATTTATTTTGTAAATATAGATGGTTTCTCATATTTTTGGGTTTTTGTAATGTCCCATATTTTTACTTTCTCTACATTTACTATGTACATCGTGTATAGAGAAGGTATTGCACTCCACCCAAAAATTCGATGCCGAGATTTCACTGGAAATATATGTTTCAGGGTTCCCAATATCCAAAAAAAGCATTTTCACAAAAAGGTCCGTGTGTCTGTGAACACGACAACTCAAAAATGAAAAGTGGAACTTTTTTTCGAAAATTTCGATTTTCTCAAAAATGGCATTAACAATTTTGAGTAAAATATCGTATATTAAAGACATTTACCTGACAGATAAAATGTATATCTTGAATAGCCTCTAAAGAATAGTTTTTTTCTGGATGAATTTTACGGAATTTTGAATAACTGTTAAACCATAAGAATAGACAAAAACTTACTACACAAAAAATGTAGAGCACGTCAAAACACACAATCTATGCTATATAATTTTTTTTTCCGTGGAGTTCATTGTTTTTGAGATATTCTTTGTTTTTGGTTTCTGCTATGAAAAACTTATACATTTCTCATACAGGAGTTTGTCAACTGCTGTCCATACAAACAAAGGAACTTCAGTGGCATAGCAACCAGCTTTTGACTATCACTTTAACCTATGGTAATTCCATATTTCGCTTCTACTTACAAGGAAGCAAGTAATAAGACTATATCTGCTATTTTTTTTTCTGATTAGCATGAAGTAAATAGAAGTGTAAGCTTTATAAGAATATTTTGTTGCAGGGATGTAGAGAAAGTCATTTGAATGGTACACATCAACTTTTTCTAACATGTCCCAGGTCAGGTTTTTTTCATGTATTTTTTATAAATTTCCCGTTTTTAGACAAATCTTATTATTTAACGTTTATACAAAAGTCACTCACAATGACGAGGGTTTCAAAGTCTATTCGCATAAAATGTAAAATAAAAATAATGAAAATTTCATTAGCATAATATGATTTTTAGCCAACTTCATTAGATCCATTTTTAAGAAAGAAAAGGTTTCACAAAACGGTCCATGTAAAGAGTGCTTTAGGGTAGAGCGGTTTCTTCGACGTCCGTTAGTATTTAAAGGACTTTCGTTTTTTAGTTTTTCTATTCACAAACATGATGTCGCCCTTTTTCAAAAATACCTTTTTTATTCTGCGGACCTCAAAAAAATTTCCGATGAAATATGAAGATCGAATTTTTGCTTGGAATATAACCTCTATCCCTGCTAGGTGCATTGTATCTGGTATACAAATAATGTTAATCAGTGGTGTAATGCTAATTTCATATAACCAAGGTCACGGTTCCAAACCCGGTGAAGGACGGTAGATTTTTTTCAGGCGTAAAAGTTCTTAGCATGACTTCCTTCGGAAGAGAAGTAAAGCCGTTTGTCTCGTGTCGTAGATTTACGGCACGTAATACCCTCGAGCCTCATAAAGGTGCCTCTGAGCAAAGTTAATTGGTCTAAAGGCGCTAACAACTACAGCAGTTAAACGTCGTCCATAAATAAAAAGCCATTTTATATCATTTTAAAAATAAAAAACGAATGTTATGTTTGTTACACTATCAGTACTTTGTCATCCTCAGAAATCATTTGTATTCGTTTTAATGCTGGTGCTATAAAGTTCATTAAATTTTGTTGTGTTATTTTGAAATTAATAAAGTGTTTTTGACAATATTTGTATGTGCTATTTTTATTAGATTTGAAGTTTATTCTAATTTTATATGTTACCTGTACTTAGTTCTACAATTTATTTTTATCATTGTACATTAACTTTAAAAATGCTAATTGTGTAGTTATACTTTGTCTACATGGCAGCCTTCAACTGAGGAAAGTAATTAATAACATTCTTTATACTCATATATTCTTACGTCTTCTTAATACAAAATTTATTCAGAATGAAGGGGCTTCTGAAGTGAAGAGTATTCCAAATAAGCATATTTTAAACTGGTGGTATTTTAAAGAAAACCGTTAGAGCAATTTTTATTAATATCATCATTTTCGAAAAGTTTTTTTTAAGGTTACTTTGAACATCTTCGTGTCGATTCTTGAGATATGCTGAATTTGAATATTGGGTTGGTATTTTACAAACTCTTCGTTATTGAGTTATACTGTTTACGACACCTGCTCCCCCCACACATACATACATACAAAATTCACTATACGTTGTTTGACACTTCCCTGGTTATTTGGTCTGTGACAGCATTACACCTTTGTTAAAGAATGGACAATGTGGTTTTATTTACTTTCCATTCTATTCTCGCAAAATATCATGGATTAAGGTGTAACATTCGTGAATATAGAAAAATCTGCTGTAAGGGTGCAATACAAACATTATATGCAAAACTGACTTGCCTATTTTTGTAATTTCTCTATGTACTAAACGTGATGCGGTTGAAATTTTCACTGTCCCTTTTATTTAACTTTCTTCCGCGACGTCCATCACCACGGAAATAAACACCCAGGAAATACGCACCACATAGTCTCCTTTCGTAGCCGGATTACTCGCTGGGGAGACGAATAAAAAAAAAGGCTCCGATATTGCGCTTAAGTTCACCGCAAGATACAGCGGTCTTCACGAACTCGCCAAATGAACGACACATTTCGTCGTAACCAAAACCCGCTTTCTAACTCACCCGTTTGTTACTGACTCACTTGCATCCTTCAGCAGGTGATATTTCTGCACAACCTTCTCGATCGTTCTGAAATTCTTTTGGAGGCGGGAGAAGAGAAACCTTCACAAAAGTTCTTGATAGCCTAGTGTTTACACTAAGCGAGAGTGCTTTTTTACTTTCTCTAGCCCCGTATGAACAATGGATATAGGGATAGAGAAGTATTGTATTCCACCCTAAAATTCGATGTCGAAGTTTCACCCGAAATACATGTTTTAGGAATCCCTGAGTCCAAAAAGCATTTTCAGAAATAGGTGTGTGTTTGTGTGTGTGAACAGTATAGCTAAAACGATAAAATGGCTAAATACCAAACTTGGCATATAGGTTTGGTATCTTCCAAGGAGGCCACACGAAGATTTTCAAGAAAATCTCCTCCACCCCAAACTACCCTTTACGCGGAAAAAAATTCAAAAATTTTGATTTTCTTAAAAATGGCCCAAACGATTTTGATTAAAATCTCCTATATTTAAAATATTTACTTGACAAATAAAATGCATATCTTGAATTTTCTGGGAATAGCTTCTGAAGACCTCTTTAGTCTGGATGAATCTTACGGAATTTTGCATGTGCTAAACCGTAAGAGGTGGACAAAAACTTACTATACAGAAAATGTAGAGCACATTAAAACACACAATCTATGTTATATATATTTTTTTCTTAGATTTAATCCTTTTTAAGATATTTCTTGTTGTTAGTTTCCACTTTTTAAAAACTTATACTTTTCTCATACACGACTTTTTCAACTCCTGTCTGCACAAAGGAATTTCAGTCACATAACAACCAGCTTTTGACTATCACTTTAACCTTTTTCGCTTCTACTTACAAGTAAGCAAGCAATAAGACTATTTCTGCTATTTTTTTTTTCTTGATTGGCATGAAATAAATAGAACTTTAAGCTTTTTAATAATAATTTGTTTCAATGTTGTAGAGAAAGTCATGTGAATGGGACACCCAAGATTTTTATCTTTGTTTACATCTTAGGGGTCAGTGGGCCGATAATTCCGCTCCCAGCTCCTTCACTATAACAGCGTCATGGGTTTTCACTTTAAATTCTTGGACCTTTATCACAAGCCCTCTTGGTCCATGATAGGAATCTCTGTTGCATAATCATTACATTTTTAAAATAACAGTAAAAATCTGATATATCGTTTTAGAGAAATGCATATTCTTTGCTGCTTAGAAATTAATCGTCATTCAAATTAAACAGGATATAAAATAGTGTTGCAGTGTTAGGGATACAAAATGTTTAACCATTTCATGATTGCATTATGAGTAGAGACAACCCCAGATAGTGAGAAATTCTGAGATGAAAGCAAATTTAAAATTTAACCATTACACAAAGCTTTTACTTTAAAATCTTTAGATATTTATTGCACTTAAATATCCAAATATTTAAAGAATTTAAGTTATATTGTAGCTTAGTAGAGGTTATGCAAAATTATTTCTACTTTCTTTTATTTCTCACCCAGAGATGACATTAAAGTAGTTTTTACTTTCTCTACACATACTATGTATATACTGCACAGAGAAGGTATTGCACTTCACTCAAAAATTCGATACCGAGATTTCACCGGAACTATATGTTTTAGGATACCTTGTATCCAAAAAAGGATTTTCAGAAAAAAGGTCCTCGTGTGTGTGTCCGTGTGTCTGTGAACACGATAACTCAAAAACGAAAAGTCGGTAATATACCAAACTTGGTATTTAAGTTTAGTATCTTCTAGGGATGTAACAGCAAGATTTAGATAAATCCCCCCACGCAAAACTACCCTTAACATGGAATTTTTCTGGAAAGTTTTGATTTTGTCTAAAACGGCTCTAATGATTTCGATTAAAATATAGGATACAAAAGATATTTATCTAACAAATAAAATGTCTATCTTGAATTATCTTCAAGTGCTCTGAAATTATTTTGAAATGACAATCCCAATGGCGACTTACAATGTTGTAGGTACTTTATACCCAGGATTCATAGTCAACATGGTAAGTTGCCATTGGAGTTATCCCCTCAAAATTATTTGAGATCACCTTGTGGTTTACCGGGAAACATGCGAGTCATTTGAGAAGTTTAGTGCTGTGCCGGCATGTTGCCATGGTAGCTCAGTGGAGTGCAACCGGCTAGAGATCGGGAGTTCCGTGGTTGAAATCCCGACTATGGCATTGAATTTTTCAGCCTGACCGCACCTATCGACCTCCGGTCCAACACACGCTTGTGTGAAAAAACAATTATGTCAATACCTGTAGCTTATTAAAATACATGATTAATAAACATTAGCAAGTAGAAAATTTATTGTGAAACAATTTTAAGCTTGATGATTTAAAAACCCTTGCTGCTACCCTGAAGTTCTAGAAGTGGGGTAGCAGGCAAAATTGTTGCAGACACGTTCTTATGATTTTCATTCTTGAGAATTTCTCAATGTGACTGGGGTAGAATTATATATTTATACATTTAAACCACTCATATAACTGGCGCAACAGATCTGAGCATGTGAACATCTTAATGAGAGCTAGGAAGCAGTTTCAGATAAGCAGTTTACCAGTCGATTCAAGCATGCTGGAAGAGTGCCTGTCACAGTCAATGTCTGTCACCTCTTATGCACCTGCACTATATGGCGCTGCACTGATAAACACGTGTTTTCATATGTATATTCATATCTACAAAACATCTATACAAATGGCCAACTATATAAATAATGTCAATCGTCTGCCTCCAATTCTTCCACGCCTTACAGTCCTTCGTCTTCGCTCACGTCATTGTCATCATCAACGTTATCGCTACTTTCTTTACCATTATCCTGGATTAGAATTATTTCTTTGATTTTCCACAACTCTTTATAATGATTTTCAACATCTCGATATACATTTTCCCATTCTGGCCTGCCAATTTCTGCAATTCGCTGGCGACACAACTGTTCCACATCTTTTAATTTAAAAGCACTATGTTAAGTTTCTTCTCTTTTTTTCCTCTCTTTCTTATCTTTGAGAACACTGGAAACCGAGCACAATGAAATATCAATTGTCTTGACTATTTTTCATTCTCTTTCTACAGGATTTTGAAGAACTCGGGGAACATATATTTTCTTCCTTCTTATCTGCCTCTTAATTCATGAAGTCAAGGACATTTGCAATTATTTCTCTGCTCTAAGTAATACCTTGCCACTTAACTTTGAAAACCTAGAAGCCATGGTTAAACAAATAAAATAAATAAAATGAACACTATTTACTGCCCACTTTGGATACAAACATAGACGGAATACTTTCGATACAGACTGTGCCTTTCTCGCTGTGCCTTTAAGTAGGCAAAGTATCATATCCCAAACTCCGATAAGCTAGGCTCGATACTTGGGTTGGCGGTCACGGTCACGACATTTTTGGCTACACGAAGCTGTGCTCTGAGTGATACGTGAAGTCTCAGCGAGGAAGGAATTGCTGTGATATATAGTCGTTTATCAGAACAGTTACTAACGTTAGATAGAGCTGCAGAGAATGTTCTTGTAATGGATGTATTAAGCATTGTTGGAAATGTGGCAAATATCTCTCTCGAAGCTGAACGCATTATTGTAAGACAACTACAAAGAAGAGAGCAAAAAAAATGTTGTGCGCTTCAAGCCCTGCATCTCACCCGAGATATATTGCTATTGTGTCAACTCTACGAGAAAACCTATTGTCTTAGGAATCCTGCTGCTGTAACTTAAGTGCGAACGACGCAGAGTAAATTATGGCACGTTTTGTTTCGCACACGATTTCAGATAGCTTCATTGTTCTTCATGCGTAAGTAAATTTAACTGTGGATGTGCTTGTGAACGTTAGACATTTGTTTCAATCAATAAACGAAACCGAAATAAATGTTGCACTTTCTTGATTTTCTGCACCACTCTCACATATATCCAGATTTTTTCTAAACGGTAGACAAAATTCCAAGTCATTGTATCTCGATGATTAATTGTTTTTATTTAGCGGTGAATGCGCAATAATTTGCAAATATTAACAGCATACTTATAATATTAAAAATAATGTAAGGTATTTAAACCAAATTCTACCAGAGTAAAATGTTTCAACAATGTTGTTTACTACTCGTTCTGTCTTTCAGTTTTGGATTTACTACGGAAGATGTTAGACATACTCTGAATATTTGAAAAAAAGATAATTTTCATGCAAGATGGCGCTCCACCCTACATATATAACCTACAAAACAATGAATTGTACAGATCTCAACAATATGGCCCTTTCGATTTCCCAATTTTAACCCGTCCGACCTTAGGTTATAGAATTACCTTAATGAATCAGTTTTCCTGACACATCTAACAATCCCACTGCAATTGAAATATATTATTTTGCAACAAATTTTCAATATTCCAAGCTATTATGTGTAAAATACTCTACATGGTGTCGCAGACTATACATTGAAAGAGAAAACGGTGGATATCTTTAATAAACGCTTATTTACCCAACAATGACCTGTGTGAACACCTCTCCAATGTTTTATAAACCCATTGTTTGCCCAACACTGTGATTTTTTGGTTATGTTTCCTTCCCAAAATTGTAATATATTATAGCGGTTTTATATTTACACTAACTTTACAAGAGCATATATACATATGTCTATTGTATAGATCTTTCGTGTTGAACTGAAGTGAAAATAAAACAAATCCATATCACGTTCACATTAATTTTGTCCACGTACCATACATGTTATATTGTTTGTTCTTGTTCTTTTTAATTGAGATAAACATGTCAAGATAAAAGTGGGATACAGGAAGCTGAAGTGATAGTAAACTCTTAAACTTTTTGTGGCAATATGTTGGTTTTAAAGTTCCACTTAGCGAGAAACAAATGAATGGCGATTAAGCTCTTAAGAATATAGTTTTAAATTTCAATAACTAATAAAAATGAATATAAAAGCATTCATGAAAAAGAAATTTATTTGAGATGTACAATGCGTTCTTATTTTATTTTAATCAAACTTACAGACACTCTTGATAAAATAAAGCACTATATTATAATAAAATAAAACTAAACCCAGAATTTTACAGTGAAAGCATTTTGAGATGGGAGAAATTATATTGCTCATATATCTTTAACACGTTGAAATTAGTGCATAGCTTGGTATGTAATACGGAAGAAAGTAGGTTTAACCAATAAGGATGTATCAATGGTCCAGAAGGGTACGCCCCTGGGACGGAGGGATAGGGTCAGAGGAGACATCTAGGAGTGACGGCACAACCATTACAGGGTACCTACAGTTACTTACTATATTGACCATTCTCCATAATCGGATACAATTTTAGAATTCAACACAAACTATACAAATAGCACGAGCATCAACATATAAAAAGATGAAGGTAACAGTTAAAAGCGTTAAGAAGGTTAAGGACGAAAGTGCGTTGGTAGAACTTCAAAATGATGAAGACTGCAAAGAATTTGTCCACGTCATTGGTGCAAACAAAGACAGTCTTAAAGCTTTTGCACCTAATAAATATAATCGTCTTATTATAATCCATGGAATAGAAGCTGCGTTTGCTGAAGAGAATTTGCTGGAAGCCATTACTGAACAAAATCAGTATGTCAAGCAGTGCATGGATGATAGCACTCAATGTATGAAAGAAGTGATCATGAAGCGATCTAGAGACGGTGAATCACAGTTTGCTGTACTAGAGGTGACACCCTCGATCTACCGAGCAGTGAAAGCTGAGGGCAAGTTGTACATTGATTATAGTCGCTGTATGTACGTGACCGCATCGCTGTAATGCGTTGTTATGGATATACAACAAACAAATGAAGCAATAGGAGTTGCTGTTCATATTGGGTTGATAATCATAATATTAAAGAAAGAATTAATTATGGCTAACACATTGTACAGATCACTGGTATCTACACAAGAACTTTCATTTAGGGCTGCACTGGGCTCACAAGTATAGAGCGCCATGAATGATAATTTAATAAAAGTACTGTGTGTTCAAGAACCTAGTGTAAATCAGAATTCTATGCGAGAATTTGGTTTAAATTTGTCTAAATATTATTGCTCAGCAAGTTAATTATGAGCCAGAGCTTCAATTCTACATAATAACAAGAATGCGATATTACTGTTTCAATACAGTACTCCAGACTCTGATGTCATTTGCCTTAATGTTGGAAATATTAATGCATACATATGCAGTTTATAATTCATTCAATATGTGATATTAATGTGGCACATTCAAATTTAGAAAAAATATTAAAATAACTCAATGAAAGCCATCTACTCATTGTTTGTGATATTAATGTAAAGCATAAAGCATGGGGAAGTCCCACTGAAAATGACCCAGAATGAACATTTTTTTAATTTTGTACTTCACGTCGTTTTCATTCCTGAATAATGGAGACTTACAGTAAAGCTGATACAAAAATTTGTATTGATGTTACAGTGTGCTTTACATCACTTCTTCCTTATGTAGCTAAATGTTATGTAGAAAAGAACACACAACCTTTTAAATACCCATATTAGCTGTGGAATTAGAACTCATATATTATCTAATGATGTATATATTTGTACCTGAGAGCCATATTATCGTAAATCCAAAAAATGGCAAATCGAGATTTTGGCACCTTTATCGATAAAGAACAATAGTCTTTAGAGCCCTACTAACACATATCTTGGATGTTTTATAGAAGGCGAGATATTGAGGACCTTATGATTGCAAGTCCCTTCACTCTTTAATGCCCAAGTATCTGAAAAGGACTTAAGATTTGCTGGCTCTAACATCAGTGCTTCTATGATTATTGTTGGTCCACATAAGATAGTGTGGTTTGGTGAAACTTGGCAAGAATGGCGTGTTTATCTTCATTTGTTGACTAAGAAATGAACTATACTAAACATGTGGTTAAATTAGTTAATAGTGGGACATGGCTAGCAGAGGAAGGAAGCTTGTTGAACTTGTCTAGTAAACACGCCTTCAAACTAAATCAGCTTCGCTTACCTTGAAATATATCGGTCATCAGAGGTCGAAATAAGCCCATAAGTAAAGCAAAATATGACAAAATTCTTAAATTATTTCAGTGGCTTCCAGACGAATAAAGATATTACTTCATAACCTACAACATCAAAATGACATAGCTGATTTTCCTGAAGAAGAGCACTGAATTTAATATTATTTAGGATACAATTTTTCTGAAGTCTTGTTTAAGAGCTGTACACACATTTTTAATTTCATAATGGCAAATTTCTTCAACAATGTTAATAGTATGTATTAGGTAAGATTATGTTATATTAATGAGTTTATTACTCATAACCATCCAAAAATAGGTTTTAAAGCTTGGAGCCATACAATCTTGAGTACACCGGTTCATATTAATATTTATTTAACTTTGTATCTGGCTAAAGACGTTGGTGTTATAGTGCACAACTGGATAGGATAAGGTAAAATACACATGGTAATACATTTGTAAGCAATAAATAAAAAAGTATACCTTGAAGTTAATACTGTTTTATTAATTTTGTGATTTTTTCTTTCTCCTGTAAAATCAATAAAAGAGACTTACAATAGAGTGGCTCTCAGGTACAGATATTCAAAGGATAACTAATGATGTCAAATTATTTAATTATCGTTGAAGATATTGTATTATCTGAAGAAATTGTTCTCTGCAAAACCCAAGAATCCATCAAAACTTTTGTAACTTTAATGACTAAGCTTATCACTTCAAGATACTTGGACTCTTTTTCATTATTTTTTATCCTGATCTACTTTTCCAATTTACTGAGGAACGAGCAATAAAACTAAATTGATATTTTCACCACGAATATAAAACCATCTGGTGCATATCCTCACAACTACTCCCACACGAAACGCTCCACGCTATGTGTGTGTCTTTGTACAGTACAACTCAAAAATGAAAAATCTGATGTGTTACTCACATGACTTTCTCTAGCCGTTGTACAAACTTCTTACATAAGATTATTCTTCTTTCTGCGCCTTGTTAATCGAGGTATTCAGCACAATGTTCTTATTACTTAGTTTCTTATAAGTATGAAGAAAATAAGGGAATACACTAGGCTAAATCGATAGGCAAATGTTTTAAAAGCTGTCGTTATGCGATTGTCATTACAAATCGCATCTTTTCTTGGCCAGGAATAGAACAAAAGAAAAACGGACACTCCCGTCTGAGAAAAGTATAAGTACTTCACAACTGAAGCTAATAACAATAAATACCTCGAAAACGGTAAGCTCCACGAAAAAAATGAATAGGACGTAAATTGTTTATTTTAACAGGGCCTACATTTTTGGTAAAGTAAGTTTTTGTCTATCTCCTACGGTTCATTAGTTATTCCAAATTAAGCAAAATTCATCCAGAATAAACATGTCTTTAGAAGCTATTCCCAGAAAATTCACATTATACATTTTATTTGTGAGGTAAATATCTTTAATATACGATATTTTAATCAAAATCCTTAGCCATTTTTAAGAAAATCAAAATTTTCGAAAAAAGTTTCATGTAAAGGGTAGCTTGGGGTGGGGGGATTTTTCTCAAAATCTTCGTGTCGCATCCCTGGAAGATACTGAACTTAAGTACCAAGTTTGGTATTTTAGCTATTTTGAGTTATCGTGTTCACAGACACACGGACACACACCCACACATGGACCTTTTTCTGGAAATGCTTTTTTTGGATTCAGGGGGTCCTAAAACAAGTATTTCCGGTGAAATCTCGACATCAAATTTTTGAGTGGAATACAATACTTCTCTATCCCTATGTACATTGTACATGCGGGGCAAGAGAAAGTAAAAATCGGTTATATAACAAGGCTGGTATTAAAGTTTTGCACCTTCAAGTATGTTTTTAAAAAAATCCCTAACCTCGAATAAGCCTTTACACTGACATCTTCTAAAATTTTGATTTTATGAAAAATGTTTCTAATAGTTTTAATTAAAGTACCACATAATTTAGATACCTTCATAAGAAATGAAATTAAACTCTTGATGTTTCTGGAAATTTCTCTTTATTGTGGATGAATTTTGCTTAACTGGTAAACCATAGAAACGCCATGAAATCTTAATATACAGAAAACGGAGATCCAAATAAATAATTGAATTTATGCGAAATACATTTTTTGTGGTGCTAATCATTTTGAATATTCCTTGTGATTGTTTCAATTTTCTCATAATTTCTTCAACTTTCTTATATGTGAAGTCGTTATTTGTTTTTCTTTCTGCAGGTAAATCAAAGTAACGAAGTCTCAAAGTCATCGTGGGACGATCAGCTGTTGGAAAATTTGACCCCAAGCTACCATAGTACATTCCTCTATTGTACAAGAAAAATATCTACAAGAAAAATTAATGAAAGCATTTCCGTATTTGTTTATATCGATTAACGAGAAGCAGGTAGAAAGCTGGGCCCCATTTAAGAATGGTGTATTGTACAGAAGGTCATATGATTGATATAAATAAGATTTTTCGGACCTGTGTTAGCAGATTGATGTATTCTGTTTAACTGTTTTGTGGCTTTCATAGCATACTGCGTAGCATCTAAAGGTACTACTCGTCTATAAATAGATTTCGTGTCTTCTACACAGTTTCTATGGATTGAAATACCGACGGCTAAAGCTGCATCATGTTTCATCCTTCAGCAATACAGTGCTTTAGATTTCTAACTTCCTTTTATACTAATTTCGTCGTCTGATATGACGTTTAGGTTAAAGGGGGAAAACATATAAGGTATAAACATAAACCTATGTTGAATTGAATGTAAGCTTCCAACTAGGAAAAGTTCTATGTTTGTTGAACATTTATTATTTAAGCAATTTATTTTCATATGTCTTGAAAACTAGCCAATGTGGTTTATTCATGATCTTCCTTAAACTTTGTGAGCATTACACTTTTTGAGGTTTCTCATGCACAAAGAGCATTATTATTATTATTGTTCACGCTTTTAGTGGTCGAGTAGCAGATATATTACCTTTGCAGTGTTTGCCTCAATTAACACCATAGCTACCTTCATAAGTAAAATAATGTGTATTCTTTTTCGTTCTCTTAAAATACGGCGCGAATATATTTAACTGTTTGGTTGGTTTAGTTTCTGCATTTCTATGAAGACATAATTATTTCACGGCCCAAAATAATGTGCAGAAGCAAACCTTGCATTTGAACCGTTTGCACATCTCAAGACTGGATTGGAACATCTTCATGATTCTACACACGGTTCCGATTTTTATCTCCGCGACTTTAATATATTTCCTGCGCTGAAAAGAGCTGGAGCGTTGCCATTTTCCTCTAAAGGAAGAATATGGGACATCTTCAAGTGCTGTGCCTTCCTTGCAGGGTGTTCTGCAAACGGTGTAGTTTTGGAATATATGTATAGATATTGCTGTCACATTCCAGTTCATTTGCAAATTCTATAACACAGCAAAGCTCAGTGATAAAGTAAGTGCACAACTAGTGTCTGAATCTATATCTACGCCTCGTTATTTGATGACCAATTAACAATATTGTGGCTCGTAAGTGAAACGGCAGTTTATACCCCGCATGTTCTTAAGCTTCTTCGTGACTACATCGTTCAGAATCTGACTGGTTCGATATTTTCTTAATTCGTTTTACCTCAAACTATAAGCCCTTTTGCAGTATTCTAATACCACTAAGACCTTCTTCCAAAGGGCAGAAAGCTCATTGATAGGCACCTAAGAAACTTAAAAAACAAACAAACGGTGTGTTCATCTAAGCATTATTGGTGCATTCACTTTCTCAACAGCTCATGTGCAATATACTGAGGAAGTTGACTATTTCACTAAAAACGCAATATTGAGAGTTCACTTTGTAATAGGCCTTGAGAATATCTGGACACAATTTCAAAAAATAGGGTTGTATGTATGTGATCATGAAACCAATAAATAAAAAGCTTATCATATACCTCCTTATTGATATTTAGGTTGATTATATTTAAAAGTAATAATTTAATCAAGAAAACACCTTCAAAGTGGAATGATTTTACATGGAAAACACTAACTCCGTTTCTATCTTCCACAATAGCTGTAACGATTTTTCTCAAGTATTATTTAAGGAGTTTACTTGATTAATATATATATATATATATACACAAAATTTTCAGCGAGCTATCTATCATTCTAAGTGAAATTTGGATAATTTTACATAACTAGTAAATCGCTGTTGATGGAAAAAATCCAGTTATAAAATGTTTACAGCCATGGAAAAAATGATTGAGCGCTGTAACCTTTCAAAGTGTTGCTTTTGCCTCACGGAAGCACACGAAGTTACTCAAGATGGGTTTACACGTGCACGTGTCTATGCTACAAAATAATTTTATACAGCGAGGTAAGAGTAGTTAATTGCTTTATAATAAAATAGCTATCAGGGAGTAATCAAAATAATTGTTTTTCACTAACATGCACGGAAACACTAAAAAAAATCTGATGTGTACCATTCACATGACTTTCTCTATATCCCTGCAACAAATTATTCTTAAAAAGCTTATACTTCTGTTTACTTTATGCTAATCAGGAAAAATTAGCAGAAATAGTCTTATTATTGCTTTCTTGTAAGTAGAAGCGAAATAAGGGACTACCATAGGTTAAAGTGATAGTCAAAAGCTGGTTGCTATGTCAATGAAGTTCCTTTGTTTATATGGATAGGAGTTGACAGGTTCCTGTATGAGAAAAGTATACGTTTTTCATAGCAGAAACAAAAAATAAGGAATGTCTCAAAAACGACGAACTCCACGAAAAAAAGTATACAACATAAATTGCGTGTTTTAATGTGTTCTACATTTTTTTTTTGTTTTGTTTTTGTAGTAAGTTTTTGTCTATCTCTTACGGTTTATCAGTTATTCAAAAGTCCGTAAAATTCATCCAGAATAAACTACTCTTCAGAGGCTATTCCCAGAAAATTCAAGATATACATTTTATTTGTCGGGTAAATATCTTTAATATGCGAAATGTTTATCAAAATCGTTAGAGCCATTTTTGAGAAAATCAAAATCTTTGAAAAAAGTTCCATGTAAAGGGTAGTTGGGGGTGGGGGGATTTTTCTCAAAATCTTCGTGTCGCATCGTGTTTGGTATTTTACAAACTTTTCGTTTTTGAGATATCGTGTTCACGGACACAGGGACACACACACACACACACACACACACACACACACGCGCGCGGACCTTTTTGTGAAAATGCTTTTTTTTTTGGATATTGGGAACCCTAAAACATAAATTTCCGGTGAAATCTCGGTATCGACTTTTTGGGTGGAGTGCAATACCTTCTCTATACATTATGTACATAGTGCGTATAGAGAAAGTAATAAGCCGAACATTGATAGTTGAGTTGTCCGCTACATTTCTTCATAAACATGGAAAACAGTACTCGGAGTTGAAATGGCTCAGTCCTCGGTGCTCTGTTTGAAACATAGTGTACAACATAGGGCATGTTTAATTCCAGTAGCCCCATGATGTTTTTTCTTCTTTTTTTTTTTTTTTTAGTTCAAATTAGTACCCTTTACAACCGATGTAGAATATATTATATAAATCATTCGCGGTGTGAAATGTGAAATCTTTTAATTACTGTTCTCGCAAACTAAAAAACAAAGGAAAACACTACAATCGGATGTCCGGTTGGTTTTAAATGCAACAAAAGGCAACACTTTGGGTGATTCACATTATTTGCTCTCACTATCCTCAATCTTTGGGGCATGGAATCCACTAGAGATTGAAAACAATGTCTTCTGCTAGTGAATCCCAAGTGTCTTGTCATGGCGCACCAGAGTTATTCAATCTGAGACCTCGAGAAAGCATCTGCTTTACTATCGTCCAAGCATGTTCAATTGGGTTGAGATCTGCTGACTTTGTAGGCCGCCGTATCTCTCTAAGATATTCGTGTGCTCTGAAAACCACTTTTGAACTTTGACTGATTTGTGGACCGAATGATTATGCTGTTGGAATCTAAAAATACCTTAAGGATAATGCTCTTGGGCAGACGGTAGCTGAACATGTTCTAGAATTTTAGAATAGGTTTCCCTATCAGGCTTTCCATGATCACGTACCAGCATACCTGCATTTTCCCGAAATATCCATGCTCAAGCAGTAACGCTTGTTCGACCACTCCTTGCAGCTATTGCAACATTTATCAAGGGAATTCTGCAGGAGAAGCTGGAGTGTGGCAATATAATGATGTCAAATCAAAATAGAAATAACTCAAAATGAAGTAATTAAACAGGAAAACACTTTTGGGTTTGTTTACTATTAGGCTAGAATGGGTAGCATGGTGCTTGTTGTCGAAGTCTTTATCAGGAACCAATACAAATGCAAAACACTGTGCAAGACACAGGCGATAACGTGTGTCACAGACACTGTTAGGTACGTCTAGCTGCATGTTGAAATAGCGACTAGTGTAAACCTCGCTGCGATACGAAGTGGGACTGAAATATTCAGCTCTCAGAATGCGTTCTATCATTCCTTCCATGACTGTACTTTATTACTTATACGGTTTAGGTTTAACATTACTATTTTCAAGTATTGCTTTTTTTCTTCTTCAAATGTTTGCAGTTTTCCTATTTGAATTGCATGTAATGTATTGGAAAATATTATTCTTATTTCCCCACATGGATTAACTTTCAATAACAAAAAATAGCTCGTGACTTTAAGATATAAATAGTTAAATGTTATTTGAATGTACATATTGCGAATTTCGAAGTATTTTTAGTAAACAAAATCGTGGTAAATGAGACCACGAGGAAAAAGAAATTAATATTTTTTACAGTCCTAATACTACGTTAGTGTGTAACAGAGAGAAAGAAAGAAATGGGTTGAATGTGACAAGTGTATGTGAAATTTGAGATGATGAACATTCTTGGGAAAATTAAATTGCGAATAGCTTTGTAAGTAAGTTTAATTTTTGTTTAAGTTACATTCTAAAAGTAATCACGTTACTAAAAATGCACAGGAGTATGTAATGGGGTTCTTGCAATTCTTTCTTTGTTCTTCACAAGTTCATGCAGATGTCATGACGCTAGACCAACTTTAGAGTAAGCACTAGACACTGATGGCCGTAGCTAGTCGTGAAAAAATTAGCAGAAATAGTCCTTTTACTTGCTTTCCTTGTAAGCAGAAGCGAAATAAGGGATATCATATGTTAAAGTGATAGTCAAAAGATGGTTGCTATGTGATTGAAGTTTGTGTGGACAGGAGCTGGCAAATCCCTGTATAAGAAAAGTATGTTTTTCAAATCTGAAACCAATAACAACGAATATACCAAAAATGACCATCTACACGCAAAAAGTATATAACATTATTGTGTGTTTTAACGTGCTCCACATGTTTTGTATATTAAGTTTTTGTCCATCTCTTACGGTTTGGAATTTTGGAAAATTCCGTAAAATTCATCCAGAATAAAGTACTTTTCCGAGGCTATTCCCAAGAAATTCAAAATGTACATATTATTTGTCAGGTAAATATCTTTGGTATGTGAAATTTTAATTAAAATCGTTAGAGCCATTTTTGAGAAAATCAAAATTTTCGAAAAAAGTTCTATGTAAAGGGTAGTTGGGTGTGCGGGGATTTTTCTCATAATCTTCGTGTCGCATCCCTGGAATAAACTAAACTTAAATACCAAATTTGGTATTTTACCGACTTTTCGTTTTTGAGTTATCGAGTTCACGGACACACACACACACACACACACACACACACACACACACACACACACATGCACGTTTTGCTGAAAATGGTTTTTTTGGATAAAGGGAACCCTAAAATATATATTTCCGGTGAAATCTCGGTATCGAATTTTTGGGTGGAGTGTAAAACCTTTTCTATACCTGTATACATAGTACGTGTAGAGAAAGTAAAAATCGTATTCTTACGGGGTAGTGTCAGTAAATGTCTAGGAAAATTCGTTCCAGTGTCAGTGCGGCGACATATTAAATCATGACATATAGCACATTACAGTTTGTAGTTTATGACTCCCATCTGAGGAGCGTTTGTAAGAATTAATTCCTTGCTGCGAAACAATAGACTCGCAAGTTGTGCGCTGCCGTTCTGCAAGAAAATTGCACTTGTGCCAGACGATTCTTCTTTCTGATAACTATCTTCTTAAATCTTCATTTCTCGTTTCTCGAACAATTTACCTCACGCTATAGCTGTGGATGCACAGAGATCTTTTCTATACCATTACAGAGCCAAAACTCATATCTGATTGATTGAACCCAATTGTGATTTCTCATAGTCGGCAGCGCTTATTCCACGGTAAGCGGTAACAGCTGATTACACCTGCAGTTAGATATATGACATAAAAGAATATATACGCATATGCAATCATCTCAGGAATTAAACAGTATATATAAATTTGAAGATTTATCATATTAAATTTCAAAGAGAATATATAAAATTATATATATACAGGGTGATACGTAAATATAATTTTCAACTCTAAATTCGGCACATACAAAAACTGCCATAAAATCACCATCTGTCGTACATAACCAGATGGCACGGCCTGGCCCACTCCAAGAGAGATGCCGGTTGGTAGCGAAGGTCCCAGTCGCGTGGATGGTTTGAGAGACACCCCGGCGCGGGACAGGTTGCCTAATCCCCAGAAAAGTGAGATTTTTAAAAACACATAATAGGTACTTTAAATAAAAGAGTTTGAAAGTTGCGACATCAAGTTTCGGACAAGTCAAAGTGTAAGCTATTAGACTGCTATCTTCGTTTGGTGTCGCTTTGAAATGGTCTGTGTGTGTGTGTGTGTATATATATATATATATATATATATATATATATACTTATTATATATATCCTTGAAGAGCCAACTTTAACATATTTTATGGAATTAATATTTATACTTATATTGACAAATAGTTGTTTGTTCTCTTAATCTTTCTCACCAATTCCGTTTCAACGTAAAACAACAATAAAATCTCAGATGTAATTACGGGGTGATAAGGGTAATTTCTTTTTACTTCAAATTCTTTCTCTGTATTGGTTCATATCCTGATTTCTTTTGAAATTTTAAATTTAAGTAAAAAAACCTGTTACATGACCTTCTCGATATTGTTTGTATTACCTCTACCTTTTATTGTATTTATTGTAGAAACTATTCATATAAACGCTTTTTTTTTTTTTTTTACATTTTCTACACATACTATTTACATAGTGTATACAGAAGGTAGTGCATTGGAACTACATTTTTCCATACGGAGGTTTTACCAGAAATCCACGTTATAGGGATCCCCATATCCAAAATAAGCATATATAGAAAAAGGTCCGAGTGAAACAAAATCCCCCAATCTACCCTTTAAATTGAATTTTTTTTTTAAAAAATATCTAACGATTTTAATTAAAATACCGTATATTAAAGATAAAAGACATATCTTAAATTTTCTTAGAATAGCATTTATATAACTTTTTATTTTGGATATATTTTGATAAATTTGGCGTAGTTGGTAAAGACAGACAAACACGTACTACAGAAAAATGTAGATCATGTTAATACACAAAATTATGTCATACACGTTTTTCATAAAATTGGCAATTTCTGAGATATTTCTTGTTATTTGTTTCAGATTTAAAATACAGTATTTTTCAGAGAATCATGGCCCAGCCCCACTCTTGTTCGTAAGTAGGACTTTGAAGTTCGCAGTTAGGGGGTTTGCGGTTGGTAACCTAACGTCACTGTTGCGAAGTCTTACACTGAGACGAGATCCTCGACTTGCAAGCAGATTTTGCTACCTTGCCTCTCGCCCTAGCTCAGGTTCGTCTTTTGTTTAATAATGGTTATTGCCCAATGGAAGGGGTGAGAGGTCCTGTTTGAGGGCCACCAAGTTTTGCAAATAATTATACTTAAATTTTGTCATACTGTTACGAAATCCTTTTTGCTTATCGGTTTGGTGACAATTTATTACAAATATGTCGGCGAGTTAAGATTCTTTTTAGTATTACTCACTGTAATAGGTATTATTACGTCCCAGGATCGTGGCCGCGAGGGAAATAATACATTACAGGTAATATAATACTTGCAAATAATACACTGGTAAGATGTTCTTGTATAATCTTCAATATCACTTGATACAATAATTATTAACACTGTAGGATGGCACAGATAAATTAAGATTGCATTCTCCAGCACGCGTTCCCATAGGACGCTACCCTTGTGCCGAGCAATAATGATCACATGAAGACTGACCAATAACGAATGCACAGAGTTGCGCGTCTATTCAACTCTTCTATAGGCTCGAAAATTATTTTACATGTTTGTCCTTATTAAACATTCTTTAAGGAAGTATATAATAAAGACTTCCTTTTATTTATAAATAAATTACTTTTGGTAGATCTAATACTTATTTCATAGGCTATTTGCCCTTACAGAATATTTAAATACGGGTATACAACGCTAGGGGATGCAGTATACTAGAAAGAACAACTTTATTTTTCATGCACGTAGCAATGCAATTATTATTGTTGAATTTTTTCAAATATTTATTTTTGATCATATATGAAATTATACTTAAAATACACATTAAATTCAATAGCCTGATATTCACAGAACAGTTACAGGCTCTTACTTTCAGTAATTAACTTTGTCTTTACCACATGAACACTAAATCAATATGGCATAAATTTTCTTCCATTAACAAAAAATAAACACTTGATATAAAAATATGTACAATATATTTGCTTTACACATATCTTTAATGCGTATTTATCTTACTCAAAGTCGTTTAATAATTTTTGAGAAAAAACAAACATTTCCATGTAAAGGGTAGTTTGCAATTGAAGTTCCCTTTTTTTTTTTTAATGAAAATTGCAGTATTGCATGCTTTAAAAACACTAAATACCAAGTTAAGCATTCATTCCATGTATTGTTTTGATTTATGCTGTTCGAAGACACGGAGTTTATTTTAAGGGTTTCAATGTATGTACTTTCAGTGAAATCTCAACAACGAATGTAATGTTTCCTCTATCTACTGAAAGTAGAGAAGTTAAAAATACCGAAAAATAAGTTGTAGGATTTATTTATAATCCAGGCCATAACGTACTACTGTTTATAACTTTATAGGAAAATAATTTTAACAAAATAGATAAAAAGTAAGAAATGATTTCCTTTGAATACTTCTTACAATAATTATTATAACATTTCCCTTTCTGCATCACGTCTCACTCCACAGAATGTAATGTTCAATGCTTCATGTTTATTTAATTTACTAAAACTAAGATTGCTTTCTAATATTGTGTTACTGGAAGGACATGCAGGTGCTTTTGACTACGTAATTTGTGGTATTTGCTGAAGAGCACAAGAAAGTGAAGAATTATTACATATAATCAGTTTAATCTTTTAAGTTTTCAGTTAATTCAGTTTTGAAGTATTTGTGTTTTAAATTCTTAACCAAATAGAAGCCTGTATAACATTTAATGTTTCACAAACATTTTATAAACTTAAAGAAGAAGGTAATAGTACGCTAACAAAAATAATATTCGTTGATATTTTAATAATAAGTACATTTTTAATGCTAAGTAATAAGCGTGGAGAGATGTTTAAAGAGCTGTAGATTACAAACTAAAATATGATACCATCAGAAACTAAAAAGCAAAGAAATGGCGCCAAAATTCCAGGATTTTTTATATGTCTGTGTAGTTAACTATCAAGAAATCAATGATCCAAACGTGAGTTATCCATATTAATTAAAAAAAATTAAGAAACAAATGCTACAGACTGGAAGCATATTAATGAAAAGTTTATAAGTCACAAAAACTTAAAGCCATGTGAAGTTACAATATTAGGAGTTCAGGTAGTTGGCAAAGACGCGAATAATGCTACAAAGTAAAACATGAATTTTACAATAAACTAAATGGAGTAATTGAGGACATTGGAAGCGGAATAGGTATTACTTTTGCAGAAAATGTTAATGGTAAAATAATGAAAGAACAGAAAAGAAACTGGCAGGCTATGTAGAAGACATAGGGAATGACACTGATGACATATTAATTTGTCATATGTGAATAGAATTTCTTATAATTGAAATACGCATTATCAGCAGGAGATATGTCCACAGATTTACCAGATATGAGGATAACTTCAGCAAAAATTGGATTTCATTATAGTTAAAAAGCAAACGCAATTGAAGTTGCAAGTTCTGAGAGATTATAGGCGGGTTGCATTTGGTGACCATTTCTCAATCGATTGCAACTTCTTACTTTCTTTTACAATAGGGAAGGGGGGAGAAATCAAAGTTTAAGGCTAGAACCCAGAAAAATAAAAATTACACTCATAATAATTTCACAAGTTTACATGATAAAAGCACCAGTTACCTATACATAAAGCGGTTGAAGAATAAATCAGCAGAAACAAAATTTGAACATACCATAATACACTAGTATACTTTGTATAAAATAAATGGATATGCAGAAGAACCTGTTGAGGAAAAAATATTATAATAAAAAGAGCTTACAGTCTTATTATTGTAATTATTATCACCGTTATCATTGGAAAGTGGAAATACGAAAGGAAGTACAATTAAAGAGAGAATGTTATCTAAAATGGTGGTGTTATATCTGGATAGTTCTTTTTTTTTAACATTCAAATTTGAAGTCTGCATTCAACTCTCATCTTGATAAATTATAGGGAGTATTGCTATATTACAATGTTGAACCTGTTATCATAAACTAGAGCTATCTTAAAGTGTTACTTTGGCCAAAGTTTGGAAAATATATAATTTTATAAATATATAGGTACATATATAGGTTTAATATATATTCTATCCAATGTTAGAATCAGAATTATTGCTCTGGTATTGCATAGAGGTACTCAGCTTTTGGGAAATCTAGTAAGTTTAGGTTTATGATATTTCAGTACCACAAAGAACACTATGAGCCCTTAAAAACTTTAAAATACCGCGTTTTGTCAGTTTTGAATCCCCTTTTATATGATAGTATGTTTTATTTCTTGTGGAATGTATAATAAAATGAAAATATTTTTGGAAATTGTATTTCTTAACTTGTACTGTATCCAATATGGATTATAAGGAACTTTTATTTTCATATAATAGGGAGGCTAAAATTGGAGAGATGCCGTATTGTTTACAATATGGTGTTCATGAAGTTTTAATTATTATAAGCCAAAAATTAATAGATTTTATTAAATATTTAGCTCCTCTTAGTAACCTGAGAGCAATAATTTCGATTTTCACATCAATAAAACAAAATACATTAAATGTACATATTAATAGCATCATATATTTTTCAAAGATGACCTAAAGTAATCAACCCATTAAAAGAAAATTTAGCTCCAGTTAATGGTACATTGTTTAATTATATACTATAGTAGCACTTCTTGTATAATTTAATAGATAGTCATGATCTTGAATGAGAGTTGAATCAACATTCAGATTTGAAAGTTAATTTAAGTTGTGCAAAGGCTGCAAAATTGCTAAGCACAAAGGACATAAAGGATAAAATAGAGCTTAGCAAACAACTAACAGCGATTAGAAAGAAAATACCAGAGGTAATAAACAAAAGCTGGAAAAAGGCGTCAAATGATAGATGAGTTCATTGGAGGAAATAGGAGTTTGGAAGACTTTAAAACGTATTAGAAGGACTGAAAAAGGAAGGGTTTGTAAGGCTCTTAATCTTCAATTGTGGGAAAAGTATGTAATAGAAAACAGAATGCAATATATGATTAAATTGGAGGAGGAACTTCATGAAAAATTTAATGAGTATATATCTTTAGAATTAGAAATAGCAAATGAAGCAACAAAATCGTTAAAAGCACCAAGGATTGGAGATATATCCGTTGAATTGGTAAAACATAGAACAGCTAAAATATAAGAACCACTGAGATATCTATTTGAAAAATGTAAAAATGTTGAGGACGTACCGCAGGACTTGAAAATGGGATACAATTTCATAATATATAAAATTAAGAAATGTGCCATTATAAAATTTATGGTTAGCTTTAAAAGTGGTGGAAATTGGACCTATTTTGATTAGATAAATTCAAAAGGCATGTAAAAATACATATGTAAAATTAAAACTGGGAAAATATTTGAAGTTCGCAAAATATGTCTAAAAATATGGGCTTTGTCCCTTAGGAGAAGTGCGTACAAACAGTATACATCAGAAGAACAGAAATATGATAGCTGAAGCACTTGGAATGAACGGCTTAACTGTGTATGAAGAAGTAGGCGGAATTGCAGCCAGGGCGGATAGTCTATAAATTGCTTCAAACCAATATGTATACATGAGATTGATTTTAGATTCTAGCGTGCAATTTATGTCTCATGTTGGTATCCTGACGAAGCAAATGGAAAAACAATTAACATTTATTAACCCACTACTCCGGATAATAAAGAAAAATATAGCCTAGAAAGCATTACAAATTGAAACTAGTGAGACAAACACAAATTTTGTTGGTTAGTTTTGGACATCACATACCACCTGAAAATAGCCTCAAGTGGACTAAAAGGATTCTTTTTAATTCTAAGACGCCATTTGTACACTCAAAGACAATAAAAAAGCGCCTGGTACTGTGATTTTGCTGAAAACGTGAACGCTTGATCCGGACTCGGGTCTTAAGCTTTTCATTGGTGCTATTTTGGTACAACATTCCACGCGAGTAAGAAAAGGCAAAACCGATTCAGCCATCCACCCTTTTTTCTGTCACTCCTCTCAGAACATTGTAAGCAGTGTTAATTTGGTCCACCACGAATTATCTTTGCAATAGAATTTCAGTATGAGTGCAGAGCAAAGATTAACCTAATTTTATCACCCGGTGAGAGGAGTGGATTATTGTCCAACCAGAAAGTTTGGTGACCTCCGGTTCGCAACTCAGAGATTCATTTTGTCGCAAGTTATGTTTCATGTCCAACGTAGTTTATAAAGCCCAAAACACTTTTCAGAGCTGAGCAAACAAGTGAAAACATGGGCGGGGTTAGTGAAAGATCCTGTCTTGCGATAAGTATTTCCAGCCTATTGTTAACTTCTCCATATTACTTAACAGTGCCTTCATTTCTGTATGTGTTATTTTAAACGTACATATGTCAGGTTCGTTATTCTACATTACTCTGTCCTTATTTTGATATTTAACAATATTGTTTATTTTTCCTTTTTTGTAATATTATTTTATCTCTTATAATGTAGTTAACCTTCAAATATGCGCATTGTTAATAGTATAGTTTATCATTTTGTGAACATTACCTTAAACATTTGAATAATAAATAATAAATATATTCCATGTAATTTGCATATGGTCAGTTAATTCTGACCCAGGAATTTGAAGACGTGAACTATCTTATTTGGAAATTATTCGAGAAATTAATACATGTGGTATAAAAGTAGATATGGATACATTTAAATTTGTGACATTGGAGACGTTAAACAACATTGAGAATTGAAAGACGAAATGTGAATAACTAAATGCACAGGAAAATGAACTACCTCGGAATATAGGTTACAAAATGGGATAAACAGGTTAAAAGAAACCAAACATACATGTTTTAAATCAATAGAAGTATACTAACTTACGGCTCCAGATTCTGAACTATCAGCTAAAAAGAAAATTATTGGCAGTAGAAATGGATTATTGGAGGAGATTTGCTGAGATATTCAGAAGAGAAAAAAATTAGAAATGGGGTTATAAGGGAAAATATGAATGTTCAGAATTCAATTTTAGATTTTATTCAACAGAAGCAATTACAATGGCATAGGCATGCTAAAAGGATGGATGATGGAAGATTACCCAAACGAATAATTGAGTGGATGCAATTTGGAAGGTATAGAAAAGGAAGATTGCATAGCACGTTTATTGAAGGAACTAGAGGAGCAATAATGCATTTGGAAATTGAGGAAGATTTGTGCTCCAACAGGCAAGAACGAAAAAAAAAAAAAAAAAACAAAAACGAAAAAAAAACAAAAAAAAACGAGATGATGCTCAACACTGTATGTAGTATTTGGTGCCGGAAAAGTATTTGTATACTGTGAAACCGGAAATGTGTATGTGTGTGTGTGTACAGGCTATTTCAAAACGAAGATATTTTGGTAGTGTTTAACGCCCGCTTTAAGTACTTATGGCACCGCAGGCGGTGACACTGGTGATACATGAATGATGGTGGAGCACCGGTGGAATGCGATAGCAGGGAAAAAGCGGAGTACCCGGAGAAAACCTGCCCCAGCGCCGCTTTGCCCACCACAAATCCCACATGCGGTCGCTTGGGATCGAACCCCGGCCGTCTAGGTCCAAACGAAGATGTGGACCTTCTTGGTCATACCGTACGTGACACGTGAATATAATTTTCAGCTCTAAACTGGGCACATACAAAAACTGCCATAAAATCACCATGGATTAGCAGTCGTACTTAACCAAATGACACGTTACTAGTCCACTCCAAGAGAGATGCCGGTTAGTAGCGAAGGTCCCAATCGCGTGGTTTTGGTGTGGTTTGATAGTCAGGCCGGCGCGGGACAGGCCACTTTAGTAATGGAAAACGTAGCATGTGGGTGTGGTGTATGCCAACCGTTGTTCCTACTAAATGTGTGCGATTTTTAAACAAAGAAAAATTAAAATAAGTAGAAGAGTTTGAAAGTTGCGACAAGTTTCGGACTGTAAGCTAATCGACTGCTATCTTCGTTTGGTGTCATTTTGAAACGGCCTGTATAATAAATTTAGCGACTTATTTATTTAAATATCGCAGAAAATTTAGTGCTAGAGAAAGATTTTCTATATTATAATAACTCATTATTTGATTTAAGTTGTATACTTTTGTAGATAGCAATAGTTTATCGGAGAGAGTATAATTACATCTTCCAAATTATTAATAAACTCCATGAAGAATTTAATGTGTTAATTGGAAAGAAAAATCAAAAAAGGATCAATGTCCATTTGCATTTCTATCTTCTCTATTATTTTACATCACAATTTTATAGATCTATTTCCATATATTTTTACCAAAACGTGTATAAATTGTACGAGTTGTAACGCAAAAACTAAAGGTTGACGTTGACGCTAGTTGAATGCTACTGCATTTTCGTTTTTCTTTGAAACATACTGCTGAAAAATAACGCCTCATAGACCGTGCATGCCGTCGACTGTTTCATTTTAAAAGTATCTCGGGCCTTTTCCTACACTCTCACAAATGAGGAGAGCCAACATTGATTCCATCTGCATTACAATAGGTCAATGATTGACTGCAGCCTTTAGTCAGTAGATCACTTATATTCTCTTATTAATTTCAAAATGATTAATGATTCTATGAAATAATTTTGAAATTTTTTGAAAAAGCTGTATTATTTACTATTCCAAAAAGCTCACACATAAATACCATGGAACAACAATAGCGTCGTAGTTGTTGCTCTGGGTGAGTTATAAACATTTTATAAATGTATATTGTATAAATACTTAAAAAGTTTAGATACAAAATGTGAATTTAACACGAAAGTAAATAATGAATGGAATTTATGTTGCAAAACGTATACTTGTAGACATCTTAAAGTTCGTGATACATAACTTGCATGCTATGTAATATAACTTATTGAATTCACAAGCGTTTCTCTACTCTATTGTTTATATATTTGTGTACTTCACTTTAATTGCAATAAACGTTTGTACAAATTGATTTAGTACACATTTCGTTTTAGATACAAAGAGAATAGCGATGATCAAAATGTTAACACCTGGACGCTATTTACGAGGTGTGATCAAAAAGTTTCCGGAATGACGTCATAAATACTACACAACAGTTTGTTTTGTCTAATCTGCACTGCCACCCTCGAAGTAGTCTCCTTGGGAGTTGATACACTTGTCCCAACGCTTCTGCCACTGCTGGAAGCACCTTGAAGTAGTCTCCTTGGGAGTTGATACACTTGTCCCAGCGCTTCTGCCACTGCTGGAAGCACCTTGAAGTAGTCTCCTTGGGAGTTGATACACTTGTCCCAGCGTTTCTGCCACTGCTGGAAGCACCTCGAAGTTGTCTCCTTGGGAGTTGATACACTTGTCCCAGCGCTTCTGCCACTGCTGGAAGCACCTTGAAGTAGTCTCCTTGGGAGTTGATACACTTGTCCCAGCGCTTCTGCCACTGCTGGAAGCACCTTGAAGTAGTCTCCTTGGGAGGTGATACACTTGTCCCAGCGCTTCCGCCACTGCTGGAAGCACCTTAGTCTCCTTGGGAGTTGATACACTTGTCCTAGCGCTTCTGCCACTGCTGGAAGCACCTTGAAGTAGTCTCCTTGGGAGTTGATACACTTGTCCCAGCGCTTCTGCCACTGCTGGAAGCACCTTGAAGTAGTCTCCTTGGGAGTTGATACACTTGTCCTAGCGCTTCTGCCACTGCTGGAAGCACCTTGAAGTAGTCTCCTTGGGAGTTGATACACTTGTCCCAGCGCTTCTGCCACTGCTGGAAGCACCTTGAAGTAGTCTCCTTGGGAGTTGATACACTTGTCCCAGCTCTTCTGCCACTGCTGCAAGCACCTTGAAGTAGTCTCATTGGGAGTTGATACACTTGTCCCAGCGCTTCTGCCACTGCTGGAAGCACCTTGAAGTAGTCTCCTTGGGAGTTGATACACTTGTCCCAGCTCTTCTGCCACTGCTGCAAGCACCTTGAAGTAGTCTCCTTGGGAGTTGATACACTTGTCCCAGCGCTTCTGCCACTGCTGGAAGCACCTCTGGAAGTAGTCTCCTTGGGAGTTGATACACTTGTCCCAGCGCTTCTGCCACTGCCGGAAGCACCTCTGGAAGTAGTCTCCTTGGGAGTTGATACACTTGTCCCAGCGCTTCTGCCACTGCTGGAAGCACCTTGAAGTAGTCTCCTTGGGAGTTGATACACTTGTCCCAGCGCTTCTGCCACTGCTGGAAGCACCTCTGGAAGTAGTCTCATTGGGAGTTGATACATTTGTCCCAGTGCTTCTGCCACTGCTGGAAGCACCTCTGGAAGTAGTCTCATTGGGAGTTGATACACTTGTCCCAACGTTTCTGCCACTGCTGGAAGCACCTCTGGAAGTAGTCTCCTTGGGAGTTGATACACTTGTCCCAGCGTTTCTGCCACTGCTGGAAGCACCTCTGGAAGTAGTCTCCTTGGGAGTTGATACACTTGTCCCAGCGTTTCTGCCACTGCTGGAAGCACCTCTGGAAGTAGTCTCATTGGGAGTTGATACACTTGTCCCAGCGCTTCTGCCACTGCTGGAAGCACCTCTGGAAGTAGTCTCATTGGGAGTTGATACACTTGTCCCAGCGCTTCTGCCACTGCTGGAAGCACCTCTGGAAGTAGTCTCCTTGGGAGTTGATACACTTGTCCCAGCACTTCTACCACTGCTGCAAGCACCTCTGGAAGTAGTCTCCTTGGGAGTTGATACACTTGTCCCAGCGCTTCTGCCACTGCTGCAAGCACCTTGAAGTAGTCTCATTGGGAGTTGATACACTTGTCCCAGCGCTTCTGCCACTGCTGCAAGCACCTTGAAGTAGTCTCCTTGGGAGTTGATACACTTGTCCCAGCGCTTCTGCCACTGCTGCAAGCACCTTAAAGTAGTCTCATTGGGAGTTGATACACTTGTCCCAGCGCTTCTGCCACTGCTGCAAGCACCTTGAAGTAGTCTCCTTGGGAGTTGATACACTTGTCCCAGCGCTTCTGCCACTGCTGGAAGCACCTCTGGAAGTAGTCTCCTTGGGAGTTGATACACTTGTCCCAGCGCTTCTGCCACTGCTGGAAGCACCTCTGGAGGTAGTCTCATTGGGAGTTGATGCGCTTCTGCCACTGCTGGAAGCACCTCTGGAAGTAGTCTCATTGGGAGTTGATACACTTGTCCCAGCGCTTCTGCCACTGCTGGAAGCACCTCTGGAAGTCCTCTTCTTTCAACATGTTCAGAGCCTTCTGTGATTCGCTATGGATGACATCAATGTCCTGAAAACGGTGTCCTCGGGGCCGCATTTTAAGTCACGGGAAAAGAGAAAAGGCACTGGTGCCAAATCTGAAGAATAGGCGTGGTGAGGAACAGTATTCCTCCTATCTTTATCCAAAAATTGGCGAACAGAAAGGGCTTAGTGCGCGGGCGAATGGTCATGATGCAGGAACCAGTCACCACTCCTCCATTTCTGCGACCGTTTGCGTCACACATTCTTCCTTAATCTTTGCAGCATTTATTTGTAGAACACTTGATTCACTGTTTGTACATGTGGTACAAAGTCCTTATGTACAATGCCTTTAATGTTAAAAAACACAATCATCATTGACTTCTTTCGATCGAACTTGTGTGGCCTTTTTAGGTCGTGGAGATGAAGGACTCATTGTGAAGATTCTTGCTTCGTTTCTGGATTGTACCCATATATCCATGTTTCATTACCAGTATTAATTTCCTCCATAAACTCTGGGGCATTTTGTAACTGTGCAGCCAATCACACGGCTTTCCTTTTGGTCATTTGAAAGTAGGCGGGGTACGAAATTGGCGAAATTCTTCTAATGTCCAAATTGTATTTCAAAATGCTTTGAACACTTCTAAAGGGAGAGTCCTAATGAGTCAGAAAGTTCTGTTATTGTAATGGGCCTATCATTTGAGACCATTTCCCTCACCTGATTAATAATTTCATCAGATTTGCTAGAACAGGGGCGTCCCGAATGGTGTGCATCTTTAACTGATATCACACCAATTTTAAATTTCTAAAACCGCTCAATGCTTGAGTTTTGCCGACAACTTCCTCCCCTTAGGCTGTTCTTATCATTTCATAGGCTTCTGCTGGAGTTTTACCGAGTTTAAAGCAAAATTTGATATTTGTTCTTTGTGCTTCGAAATCTGACATTTTTGCTGCGCGGAAAAATCGCAGAAGATACAAAACACGTGCTTGCTTCAGAGCGTCTACCTCGTCACTGTATGGTCACAGAAAGTCACGTGACCTCTCATTTTTATCAGGAACGAACGTCGCATGCACAGTCCGGGTAAGAATTACAGAATCAGCATTGTTGTGAAAGCTTTTTGATAACACCTCGTATACTAAACTAAAAATTCCTCGCGTCTTTCATGGTATAGCGAGAACCACTCAGATTGAAAGAATTTTGCCAGAATATCAATATGCTGAACGATTTGACTAATTAACAATGGATAACTCGGATACATTTAATGGCACAAAAAAGTTATTTAAGAACATTGTGAGTTCTGAAGCAAGATCCAGAATTGCGGACAAATAGCCATGTTTGTTTAAAGCTTTACTTGAAGTTTTCATTGCCTTCTTTGTAAGAATAACTCTTTTACCGTCATTTTGTATTTTTATGTTATTACTATTTGGCTCCTTTTTTAAGAAGTCAGAATTTTGTTGCGGTTTTGTTTTCGTCAGTCGATTTTTCATATGACGACGAGATCTTTAATTTTGTGTGAATAACCTATTTTGGTAACAAATTTTAGCAGTAACCAAAGTAAAGTTTGAAACCTTTTACACTTCCCCTTCTGACTTCGTCGTGGAAGGAGGTCTGAAGAGACTATATCTGAGGAACACATTTCTCGTCAGTGAAGAAGATAATGCTATAAAAAAATGTGTGCTTCAATGTAATATTATGTCGGAGAGTAGATCAGCTATAATTTTTTTAGTTTTCCGGGGAACTGAGGAAGTCATTTTCCGAAACATTTTAGATTACAGCTATAAATAAAGCACAACCCTTGAAGGGAAATATTCGTAGTAAAGCGAACATTTTCGACGGGAGTAGAGAAATTTCATCGGCAATATAGTCGTTAAATCACAGAGGATTTTCAGTTTTAAAAGAAAGAAGGCTATCTTTCAAATTTGAAACTGCGTTGGAAAGTTTTGAAAAAAGGCGAGCCTTATTTTAAAGAAGAGAAAATGTTGCTCCTTTCGAAGCGTAAATTTCTTGCACTATGTATGCGCCCTGAGTATAACTTCCCAAGAAGTTTTCTACCGATTGATCTGGACCCGGGTAGGCAGACTCATTGTACACAACTGCTGCAAGTAACACGTTTTAAATTCATGCTGCATTTCCAAAGAGATATACATTTTCGCGTAGAACTTTTTAAAATATCTCAAAAGAGTTACCATTTATAAAAGCTTATACCTACAAAATTCCTTCAGAATGACAATTTACATAAGTGTATCTTAAACATATGGGTTCTATTCAAAGTCCTTGTAGCTATTCTTGAATAAAACAAAATGTGATGTGTTCCATTCACATGACTCTCTCTACATCTCTGCAACAAATTAATATTTTAAAGCTTATGCTTATATTTACTTCATGCTAATCGAGAGAGAGTCTTAATATTTGCTTCCTTGTAAGTAGAAACGAAATAAGGTTAAAGTGATAGTCAAAAGCTGTTTGCTATGTGACTGAAGCTCCTTTGTTTGTATGGACAGGAGTTGACAAATTCCTGTATGAGGAAAGTATAAGTTTTTAAAAGCTGAAACCACAAACAAGGAGTATCTCAAAAACAATCAACTCCACGCAAAAAATGTATATAACACAAACTGTTTGTTTTAACGTGCTCTACATTTTTGTGTGGTAAGGTTTTGTTCATCTCTTACAGTTTTGAAAAATTCCGTAAAATGTATCCAGAATAAAGTAGTCTACAGGGGCTATTCCCAGAAAATTGAAGATATACGTACATTTTATTTGTCGGGTAAATAAATATCTTTATACACAATATTTTAATCAAAATCGTTAGAGCCATTTTTGCGAATATCACAATTTTCGAAAAGCTCCATGTAAGCGCTAGTTTAGGGTGGGGGGATTTTTCTCAAAGTCTACGTGTCATATCCCTGCAAGTTAGTAAACTTAAATACAAAGTTTGGTATTTTATAGACTTTGCTACACGAGTCCTTTCACTCAGGTCAAAGTAAGAGAAATATTCCTATGCATATGCGTATTTTGTCCACTCTTGCGCAGACCAATTGAAATACAGGATGTTGCTGATAGTGTAATAGAAAAGTTAATTCAATTGAAAGTATAAAGAATTGATTTTGTATATTATAAGCCTAAAACTAAGTTTGTGGAAAACTGAGCAATTTCGGAATATTCATTCATATGTATAGTGCCTTCCAATAAACTAAATGTACATTTTAGGTGTGTCAGTATCTTCAAAGGTTCAATTTGTTGGGGGTATGAAAAATAAATCGGCCATAGGCGTGAATGTGCACTGCATTGCTCGAAATTTTAACCTGCCACTCACTTTGAAGATTACTGTGACGATATTAACCCAGTATGACGAAATATGGACTATTATAAATCAAGTTGCCACTGAGCTACTTAGTATATTAGGTCACATAATAGCAAGAAAATATAAAAGCACGAGGAATTATGACATTACTACAAGCAAATCTATGTTGTGTATCACCCGAGCACAGTCATCTGCTATCGTAGTGCAGTGGTAAAACGCTCGTTCAGTATCAGCAAGGGTTTATAGTTTAATCTCTAACATATGATAATGCTTACCAATTTACAGCTCTCTTTCAGGTGAGCTATTGTTGTTTTCGAAGACAATTCCGGAAGTTTGAATAAATATGACAATTATTCAAAGAAAAAATATATTTAATCTGATCATAAAAATAAGTAAATATATAAAAATAAGAGCCGCCTTACACCCATAGTTCCTGATACCAGATTACCATGTGTTCCTTCCTCCTTTGCATTAGTTTGCGGTTGGTGTGTGTTGTTTTTGCTGCTCGAAGTTATTTTACATCTGCAGTATAGGTAACAGAAAACAGACATAGGTAAATTTTCCTTCGCAAATAGAACAATAAACTAATGGAACAAAATACCTGCAGATTTACTGGAGACTTTGCCTCAAAGTGTAAATAGTTTTAAAAAGAGACTAAAGAAGAGTGATTTATAGCCAGGATAGTAAATAAAAATATTGGGTTATTATTACTGTTGTTACAATTATGTATGTATTAGTATACTATGATGTCATTGGCATTTTAACAAGGTATTACCCACATTATTGTTTATTTAACTCAATTGTATTGTACATTGTATTATTACATTGACAGCGCTGCCACTGGGCCACGCCCTTAGCAGTGAAATAAAGTATCTATTTAGCTATCTGTCTGTCTGTCTGTCTGTCTGTTTGACTATATGAATATGATTTGTTTCATTAACAAAACATTGGTTCTAAAAATAATGCATTTAGAATATTTTTACACCCAAAGATTCCAATTTTGTTTGTGCAGCTGTACAAAATATTTTCTTTAATAGTAGCCAAGGCCGAGGTACGAGTTACCAGCTCTTAGTTTTCGTAAAAACCCAAACATATGGGGACCTATAGCAGAAGTTTAAAGTGCTAAGGGTTGAACGGATTCAAGGCATAATGATTACTGTAGTCTTTGTCGAATACCATGGCGATGGCCACCTTTCTAGAAAGTTGCCCGATGATGACGTCATTGAATGACATGCCAGAGGGCCCCTTCGGAATGCTGAGGAAGCGGAAGCTGACATTCTTCAGGTGGCACTTTGCGTATCTCTTTGTGACCACAGCACAAGAGGAAGGTGTTAGCTTTATCGTGGCGTTGACATTATATAACAGCAAGTTATTCTGTGTGAAGAGTGCGTTTGAAAGCCAGCCCATAACTTGCAGAAACTTTCTCCCCCTTGTAGAACCATTGTGTCACAGAAACCCGGCCTTTGCCTCCTACTTATCAATGATACTGGCAGCGAATTTCATAAATGTCTTGAAGAATTGCAACCGAGAGAGGAGTCAAACACTATGTGCAATTAAAGGAAGTGTTATACGCTAACACCATATCAACTCTTTTAAAAGCTGATGATATGTGATTGAAGTTCCTTTGTGTGTATGGTCAGAAATATCAATATCCCGTTTGAGAATAGTGTAAGTATTTCAAAACTGAAATTAATATCAGGGGATACCTGAACTAAATGAAAAAAAATGTATATATGTAACATCAGATAAAGTGTTGTGAGCTTTAACAAACTCTCTATTTTTTGTAAAGTAAGGTTTTGTCTACCTCTTACGGTTTACCGTTATGCAAACATTTCTCAAAATTCATCCAATATAAAAATGTCTTCAGAGCCTATTCCCAGAGAATTCCAGATATACATTTTATTTGTCATGTAAATATCTGTAATATATAATATTTTAATTGAAATTGTTAGTGCTTATTTTGAGAAAATCGAAATTTTTGAATATTTTTCTTGTCTGAGGTAGTTGTTATAGGAGGAATTTCCCTGACAATCTTCCTGTGCCATCCTGGGAAGAGAGTGAACTTAAATACCAAGTTTGGTATTTAACGGACTTCTCGTTTTTGAGCTATGTTGCCCACAGGTACATACACACACGGACATTTTGCTAGAATATTTTTTTGAAATGAGGGAGTCTCAAAAATATATATTTTTGGTGAATTTCCGGTATCGAATATGTGTGTGCAATACAATACAATCTCTATATATTATGCACATCATACATATACAGAAAGTAATAAATATTGGGATACTTCAAACCAATTTGAAGGGATATTTGCAAATGGTTAGCTCTATAAAATATACGTATGTGCCATAAACTGTATGTTTTAAAGATATCTGCATTTTTGAGCACAAAGTTAGGGTTTCTGAGCTATTCAATAGCCATTAAGAATAAAGAGGACTTAAGAGGCTATTCTCAAAATATTTAGGATATACAGTTTACTTCTTCGCAGGTATATTTTATATGTTGTATTTTAATCAAACTTATTAAAGTCATTTTGGAAAATGTAGAAAAATCTTCCTTGTAGAGTGGGGTTGGGGGATTTGAGAGAAATCGTATCGCATCCATGGAAAATTCTAAACTCAAATGTAAAAAATTGAATTTAATGCACTTTTCGTTTCTGAGTATGCTACATGCGCGCGCGCGCGCGCGCGCGCACACACACACACACACACACACACACACACGAGGACCTGTTTCTAAAAATCGTATGAATGGATACAAGGGAGTTCAAAAATTGTATTTCTGCTGAAATCTGGGCTTTGAATTTTTGGGTAAAACGCAATACCTTTATTAAAAGTAACAAAATAACAAAACTGTTCCTTAAGTTGAAATTATTTATAGGAAGTTCTTCTTTCATGGTAGGAAAATTTAGGCGAGAATGTCTTTCAAATTAATACTCAATTGTAGAAAGGATATATAGAATTTTAATGGATAAAGGCGAACCTGAATTCTGCATATAGTGTTTCAAGACATATTTTAATATGTAGTGATGTTGTGTTGTGTTCCCGAAAATATATTAGCCTCCCTTTTATGTCACACACCTGTTTTCCTTGAAGATGGAACTTATTAATAATGCTTACTTACTCTGCCACCTATGGATAGTATGTTAGTAGAATTAGCGTATTTGAAATTTTGGTTGGATTTCATGGTTTGCGGTCCACCGAAGAACATGGCTTATAAAAATGTTCCGCATCTTATATATTTGCGCAAGAGAGAAGAGAGAAAGACAGAGAGACAGACAGACAGAATAGCATAAACAATAGACCAAATTACGCCGGATTAATAAAAAAAAATAGAACTCAGCAAAATGCAGTTTAAAGATCCCAGATGGGGACTTAATAACATTTCTCTGAACACAAAGTACATGTTATTTTTTGTTATTTATTTATTTACCTAGTTTTTGTAATATGTCTTATAACGAATATATTTAAAACAGTCTCATAACAAGTAGGAAGTGCATTCAGTAGTTCTCTATGAATTAGCATTTGAAGCTCTCATCGGGATCAATAAGTTTTTTATAACTGGGAAACCATAATGTGTATACAACGGAAGGCACTGCAAAATGTATAACTCATGACAATATTTAGTTTTGATATTATTGTCACAGTAACAATTTCGGAAATATCAATTTTAATGTACGTTGAATTAAGCCTATCCATATCAATATCACCTAATATTGGTTTGAAACACAAAGGAGCGATACATTTTTAATTTCTCTAGCACATAATAGAAATAGTAGATATAGAAAATATTGCATTCCACCCAAAATTTCGATTCTGAGACTTCGCAATGAGCGATCCAATAATTTTGATTGAAATTTATTTTCGTGAAAAATGAGACATATATCTAGGATTTTGTTGGAATGGCCTATGAAGATCTGCTTATTATGGATGACTTTTATGTAACTCGTAAACGGCAGGAGATACATAAGATTACTACAGCAAATATGCCTGTCATTAAAATACACAAATTATGCAATATATGTTTTATAGAGTTAACCATTTTTAAGAAATTCTATATTATTATTTTAAATTTCAAACTACTTAAGCTTTTCTCATGCGGAAAGACAATTTTTGATTTAATCTCTTTTGATTTCAGATGGCAGAATTTTGTTGAAAGTCTTCGTGTCGCATACTTGGAGCGCGTGCGTTCATATATAGGCGACTTTTTTTTTCTTCATAAAATGCCCGTTTTGAACACAGGATATGCTAATAATACATGTATTTCCACTGAAATCTTGATGTGTATGGAATGTTAACATTTTCAACTTTTTCTACCAGAACTAGGTTTAAACATTTATTTTAATGCATTTTTCACGAAACCGCGCTGTTTAATTACGTTTAGAGGGATTTAAATGGTCGTGCATAAAGGATCGGATCATTTTAAAAGCTTAGAAGCGTTTGATGTCCCCTTCGGCTCAAAATACATTTAATTTATTTTTCAATTAAATGATTATTTGATATAAATATGCTGAAATACTTCTGTTATACCTATTTTAGCGTATGAGATAAATGTGTTTAAAAAAATTATAAGCTCTGAGGCTTTGAATGGAGGGAATGTTTATTAATTCCTCGTTGTACAAAATAGTGTTTACTTTGCTTTGTGATTTCTTGTGGTTTTCTTAAAAAAAGAATTAGTTTTATAATTAATACAAGTATATAACAATTAGTTATTTTTAAGCCATAGAATATAATATAACTAGTAACTTTTAGAGATTTATAGTTGGTACTTTTAGGAACAGCTTTCCTACTCACTGAAACTCTGCAGAGATGAAATAAATTGGTTTTGTGGTTTTCTATAATGTTTAAAATAATGATTAAAACAACAAAAAACATCTTATAGTTCTAAAAGATGTTGTATAATATAGGAAATGCTTTGAAAATAAGGCAATAGATGAAATGAAAGAAACAAAGCTGCTGTTGCTACCAGCAAGGAAATTCTGATGATGATATGGATAAAATAAAAATGTTATTCCTAGAACCATTATTTACAAATACACAATCCAACACATGATTTTCTCTCTGCTCATTTTCAACAGGTAACATTCAAAGCTAGCTTTTAGTAGTAGTTGCTCTCTTGGTTTCCTATACGTTATCTGCATGAAACAATGACAGTTTCCTGTTGGTGCTATTGATGATGATGAAAACCTAGAGCCCTTTATGTTGGCTCTCATTGTCCTTTTTTCCCTTCTGAGCCGGTTTCAGTCAAGTTCAGTGGACAAATTAAATCATACTACATTCCCAATATTTGCACTCTTACATACCTGAGTACCAAAAAGAAGGAGCTCTGAGTTATATACCGAGAGGAAGGGAACTTATTACATTCCTTCTAATATGTGCTTCATAGAAGCATTAGAAAGAAAAAAAGCGTAATGGCATTTTGCTCTTTGATGAGCATAATAAATGTTTTTTGTTTCAAATTGGATGCTAATTCCACAAGAATACACGAAGGCAATAGTTTGTTACTTGTAAGATGCGTAGACTAACGAATTTCTACATTAGTTTTGGTAGGAATTAGGGAGATCACACAGAGTTTCGAAATAATTAATTACTTAAAAGAATTAAAGGAATATTCCGAGCAGCTTTGCAGTCGTGAATTAACTCGGCAATCTTGAATTGAGGTTGGTCAGGCTTCCGAATCGACTTTGTTCGCTTGTAAACACGAAGGAAGGTGGTGTAATTTGTTCGGATATACCGAGTGCAACTGACAATCTGTACAATCACACTGTAAAAACAGAAGGAATTCCTTCAATCTCCTAAGCGTGTTTATGAACTCGCCTAATTTAAGTCATACCACACAACCTGCAGCGTTACTAGTTTGTCTGTTTCTTGTTTCCGACAACACTTAAATACTTCCGTAGGAGATAAAAGCGTGAGATACAAATTTGTTCCAAATAACGAAACCTAACACTGGTTTAAATTAATGTAATGAGATCACTTGAGTTCCCGTATATCTAAGTAGCCGGTATATTTAACTCACAGGGCAAAGGTTAGAATTGAGCGATACCAGAATGGGCAATATCTAGCTCAAGTATCATTGGTTTGATGCGAATGTTAGGTGCACACTGTATTGTGATTGTCATATGTTAGTGATAGGGTGATAAATAAGACAATGCTGAGTATAAGTGAATCAGCTCAGTGTCCTCGTTTCCATGCCAGTATGTGACAACATCTAGCTCAAGTATCGTTGGTGTGTATTTGCAGTTGTGTATTGCGATTGGTTGAGGCCGTTCGTCCCACGACGATCTCGCTGTGGATGTGTCTCAGTCCAGATAAAACACATGTCGAGACTGACTATAGAAATCCTTCTCAGACAGCCCCTGCAGATACAACACAAATGTCGAAGCCGACCGTCGGAACTCCGCTCATCCAGCCAGTTAGCCAGTCAGCCAGCCGCTACAGATAAAACACATGTCGAGACTGACTATAGAAATCCCTCTCAGACAGCCCCTGCAGATACAACACAAATGTCGAAGCCGACCGTCGGAACTCCGCTCATCCAGCCAGTTAGCCAGTCAGCCAGCCGCTACAGATAAAACACATGTTGAGGCTCACCGTGTATCGAATTAATGTTTGCCTAAGGGAACTCTGTTATAACAAACCAGGTATCACTGGAAGCTTACCTTTACAAACTAATGCACCAGCCAATGATCCCACGTTTAGGTTCCCATGATAGAAGCAGTCTCGACTTCCCTTATACATCCATTAACTCTACACACGTGTTGAATGATAATGGATCTCAAGTGCTTCTGACGCCGGAGAGTTTGGAGAATGTTCTATGAAGCAAGCAGTATTGGAGGTCCAGTCTTATGTTTGTGATACTAATGGATCTCAAGGGACTCTGAGATTCCGAGCAGAGGGATCCTTTCTCATTCATCCTCCCCTGATAAAACATACATGTAGAGTTAATATGTGTATAAGGGAAGGTACGGTTGTAACAAACCAGCTATCAAAAAGGTTTGTATTAAGGGAAGGTATATAAACTGAAACAGCCAGGCATGGACAATGTTCCCACGTTTGGGCTATAGTACACAGGATTATGAAGCAACGCTTAAAAACATGTGAGAAATTTAACTTGAACTCATGAGACTTCATACTAAACAAGCTTAGAGTGTCAAGCTTAATATGTTACTATGGCAAATAAACATGATGGTATAATATCTTAAATGTTGTTGGATTTGCCTCGTGGATCTAATGTATGTTGTTTTGCCAAAATTGCAAAAAATTAATAACATTAATAATAGTAATAAAACAATAAAACAACAATAATACTAACAATAAGAATAACAACAATAATGTGAGACGATGACGAATACATAACCATAACAATGGTGATGATATCATTGATGATAAGAATCATGAAAATGATAATGATTCCGATGGTGCTGTCGCTGATGATGTCAATGATAACGGTGAAATTTATAATATCGACAATGAAGATGGTTGACGATATATGATTATGACGATGTCGACTATAACGACGATTGACGTTGAATGATTTTTGGTGACGATAACGATGATGATGTCGCCGACGATGTTGCTGAGGATAACGATTGACGATCGATGCTGATGTGGAAGATGATGAGGTCCAAAAAGATGAGGATGGTGAGGATGGACTTTGAATGACGTTGATGACGATGATGATATCGCCGACGATGTTGCTGAGGATAACGATTGACGATCGATGCTGATGTGGAAGATGATGAGGTCCAAAAAGATGAGGATGGTGAGGATGGACTTTGAATGACGTTGATGACGATGATGATTTCGATAACGATGAAGAAAAAGAGCTGGACTTTTGGGACTAAAACGCATCCATCTAACAAATAAATACTGTGGGTACAGAAATTGAAAAATAAAAAAAAATATATATATATAAATATTTGGAGCCCTTGAAGTTTCTTGCTTAATCACATGAGTCGCCTCAGAGTTTCTTATCTGTCTCTTACATGCCTCGCTTATAAGGGATTATTGGGGTCACAGTCCGGTCATTAAGTCATATTTATTACTTTGATTGTGGAAAAAAAGGATTTGTTGTTCGATTTGTTGTTTTCAATTCCCCTCCCTTATGTCAAAGCCAAAGAAAGTAGCCTGTTAACATCATCAACCAGCGCTTAAATAGAGGTATAAAGCTACCAAAATTTAGCATTGTTAATAAACGAATCACAATGTACTATCCGCGAATACACACATCGAACCGACAATACTTCTGCTAGATATTGCCCATTCGGTTTTCGCTCGGGTTTGAACTCATTCCCTGTTAGCTAATGTCATCATATACATAGTATTATGCGAATAGCAAATGCCTTGGATTCACATAAAATGTGCTGTATAGTTTGAAAATCCATCTAGCATTATACACAGAAGTGATCCTTAATAAGCCGCATTTTGCATAAGAGGCTACTTAAGAGATATTCCGAATTATGTATCCGCTTTCAACTTTAAGGTGGTGAACTCTATGTTCCACTTTGATTAACTATTTGTAGCTTCTACCATTATTGAAGACATGTTTCGCTCATCGTCATCTCCAAGAGTAGCAACTCCCGCATCCATATTAATATGTAAATTAGGCGTCATTAGTTCAGAATCAATTTCTATAAAATTACATATCTTGGGGTTCGCAAAATGGTTCTCTAGTCTCAGAGTACTACAAATAAACATTTTCTCCCGCGTTTAGATGGTGATACCTTAGGTGCGCCTGGCAGGTCCGCGCATACCCGGTTAACACTAATTACTCTGAAGGAGGGGCGGGGGGTCCTCAGGTATCCCAGAGGCATGGACCTCTTCAGTACTGATGGCATTACACCGTGGGAATGGGAGCTGTTTAGAGGGCTCCTATTCATTATTCGGAGATAGGTCTGATCAGTGAGTTAGTAGTCAGCGGAATTCAGCAGTCAGGTCCAGGTTATTCCACAACTGAGTTGGTGAGTTACTTTGCGGGCTTCTGTTGGTTATTCGGAGACAAGTTTTGGCCAGTGTTCAGTAGTCTGCGGAATCCACGGGTCGGGTCCCAGCTGCTCACTACCTGGCGATGCATTTGGTGCCGAATTGAGGTGAAGCTTTAAGTTTCTGCGGACTATGCAGCCCATCTATGGCTACATTGCAGCCATCCATATGCCAGTAGCTTGCTGCTAATAGCAAAGTTTTTTTTTTTTAGTTTATATATGTAAAATATGAAAAACTGCTAAAATTTGTTCACTGTTCTACAACATGTTACGATGGACGTCTAACTCAGAATTAAAATGAATATGACTTTGAACAATTTATCTCGAATACTTTTAGGGAAGAACAATATTCCCGAACTGTCATGAGCTTAAGCACCTTAAAATATATGCCTAAACTAAAGTAATTTAAAATTGTACAAATAATATTCTGTTTTATACGGCTGCTAAAGTTATACATTTCTGCTTCGGAATGTTTTATTCTCTGGAAGAAAAAAATATCTGAACAACGCCTCAGTTTCTAAAAATATATCTGTAGTTGCAAAGTGTGGTTCAAATTAAAACATATGAATTTTCATAGTTATGTTTATAGGGATAAAGCTGAACTCTACCTGCGGATTGTAATAAATAACATATGAAAATTTAGGGGTCTTAGACTAATGTTAATGCTAGTTGTTGCTGGAATAGTGCATGTGTACTGCGTTCAATCAAGAGTAAATTGGTTGCTTATTCCAATCTGCTAATTTGCAGATCAGTTGTTCTGCTCACCAAAACTTCGCATCGCAGCACATGAACATAATCAAGGTTTTCAAAATTCATCACGAGTTGCATCTAGAAGCTGTATAGCTTCGCGGCTTCAACTTGAATCGCAACAGTCTATTTAACTCAGTCCTCTGGGTGGTGTATGTGTCTCACTCCTTCTTTTGAAGCCACGTTATACTATAAAATTAAATGTAAAAAGTATACAATATATATATATTTCCTAATGTTTATTATGTTCATATTTACAGCTTTATTTATACATAGGAATTCAAAGTTTTTACATCTTTCTGTGCTCAGATATCTCTTTTTTTCTCCACTCTTCTCTATTCATCCATTCCACGACTTCCAGTTCTCTTGCTGCTATTCCAGTTCTTAAATATCACATTCAAGAGTTTCGAATAACCTAACTATCTAACATCTAAACATGCATTAAAATATTAAACCACCAATCCAAAAATATACTGAATCTTAGACCTGTTCATTCCATTAAAATAATGAAAGAAAAAATATTACGCATTTTAAAGCAATTCTTAAAAAAATTATTACAAGTAAAGTTTTAATTTCGAATGAGGTTAGAAGATCATCACTTATATACGTATTTGTGGTAAACGTCAGCGTCTACCCATTTAAGTCTCATGGAGTCAAAGCTTTACTTTCTGCGTTGAAATGTCCAGAAACGAATTACCGCAGTTGATTCTCACTGCACAAGGGTTTAATTGTGCACAAAAACAAAAAGAAAAACCCATACAAAAATAGCAACAAAAACAACAAAAATCAATATATTAAAAATGCTAAAAATTCAGTAGCAAATACCTTCATTAAAGATAGTAAACCCGCCTGATAAGAGTTCACGTATATTTTCTCCCAGATTTGTTCAAACATCCCGCACGCTCTCCTTGTACATTCATACTACGGAGCCCAAAACGAATTACTAAAACATTTTTATCTTCCATGGTCACGCAGGTAGTCTCTTATTTAAGTCTTCATTTATCTGTTCATTGAATGTTATTGTACTAAAACTTCTGATGTTAAGCACATTTAAATGCATTTAGATTTTACACATCTTACTGCCACTTAAACTTATTCAAGTAAAAACTAATAAAAAATTACCTTCCCATCCTTTTATCTTATTTAATTAAAACAGGCATACATCTCAAAACAATGGAACGTACAGGATTCTAATGAAGCACTAACTTATAGCTAAGCTTGTGAATTTTATAACATACACAAAGCAAGAAACGTCTGCTTAAAGCATAGGTCACCTTCCTATCCAATATTACAGAGAAGTTATTTAACATTCTTGAGACTACAATATTCAAATATTGTGTTAGATACAATTGTTAGGCATGCCAAATAAATGCAGCTCCCTGTACAAAATTGGAAATGTGTTACCCAAATACAGAAATAAACAGGCTTCGCTGGATTAAATTTTGGGTATTCACGCAGTTTGGCCTGTTGAGTGAAACAAATCAAATAAAAATAGTGTGACATTTCCCATTGAATGCAGAAGGAAAACATTTCCAGGCTTTCATAGATTTCTTAAAAAAAAAACTGTAAACGTTATCCATACCTAAATGTTTTAAAAATGCTCATTAAGAGATAATAGTAATAGAGATGTAATTAGGTATATAATATTAGAAAGTCTATGGATTTATTATCTTTGAGTTTTATTTATGATGAGTATAAAAGTAGCCGTTTATATAGAGTTACATAAAAAGGACAATATAAGTGATACCAACAAATGTCGTTGACAGATATTCGATTATATTACTCTTTAATACGATTATAGTTATTTGCTGTATTAGCAAAATCTAAAACTTCTTCTTAAACAAGGAGTAAAGTTATAAATCAATTCACATGACTTTCTCTACAACTCTGCAATAAATTATTGTTAAAAAGCTTATACTTCTATTTACTTCCTGCTAATCGAGAAAAAATTAGCAGAAATAGTCTTATTTCTTGATTCCTTGTAAGTAGAAGCGAAATAAGGGGGTACCATAGGTTAAAGTGATGGTCAAAAGCTGGTTGCTATGTGACTGAAATGCTTTTGTTTGTATGGACACAAGTTCACAAAGTCCTGTATGAGAAAAGTAAGTTTTTTTATAGCTGAAACAGAAAACAAGGAATATCTACAAAACCATCAACTCCACGAAAAAATGTATGTAACATAAATTGTGTGTTTTAAAGTGCTCTACATTTGTTGTGGGGTAAGTTTTTGTCCATCTCTTACAGTTTAGCAGTTATGCAAAATTCCGTAAAATTGACCCAGAATAAAGTAGTCTTCAGAGGCTATTCCCAGAAAATTCAAAATATGCATTTTGTTTGTCAGGTAAATATCTTTAATATCCGACATTTTAATCAAAATCGTTAGAGCCATTTTTTAGAAAATCAAAATTTTAGAAAAAAGTTCCATGTAAACGGTAGTTTGGGATGGGGGGATTTTTCTCAAAATCTTCGTGTCACATCCCTGGAAGATACTAAACTTAAATTTGTTATTTTACCGACTTTTCGTTTTTGAGTTATCGTGTTCACAAACACACGGGCATACGGACACACACACACACGGACCTTTTTCTGAAAACACTTTTTTGGGATACAGGGGACCCTAAAACATATATTTCCGGAGCAATCTCTGTATCGAATTTTTTGGTGGAGTGCAATACCTTCTCTATACAGTATGTGCATAGTGCGTATAGAGAAAGTAAAAATAAAAACAATATTATCGTTCAGCGTAACTTTCGGCGGCTGGTGTTCATTGCATAAGTTTCAGGCAAGTTAAAATATCCTATGAATTAGAAGTACAGGCTATAAAATAAATAAACAAGACAAACTTTAACTAAACAGGGTTTGTATTAATGGGCAAAAAGCAAAATGAAGCGTCATTGCACTGGTTCGTTTATAATTGTGTTTAGCTTACATTATCTAGAACATACATAAAAGTCAGTTATTTGCTGAAGGGTAGGTCTTTCAGTTCACATGCAGCCTGTTTCGTATTCAATCCTTAAACATTTCCATATATGGCATATTCATGTCAATCATAATTCTGTTTAATATCCTCTTCTGCTATGTGCTTCATTCCTTCCGTCCTTTCCTTTCCCTCCTGATAATTTTCAGCAATGCTAATTTTGTTAATTCGGTTTAAAACGTTCATTTACATTTTAGGCACTAATTTTGCTATATCACAATATAACTCTTTATACAGTTAAAGTCGTTTTTAAGGCTTTGCTTCACTATATCGGAATTTACTGTACAGTACCGAATTCCACTTACAGCTTTTACGAATCTGACTTTTTCTCAAAAAATCACTGGAAATATTTCTCTAATAAAAACTCGATTATCATTGATAAATTGTGAAGCGTCACCATTTACTTCACTATCAACTTACTTCCAAAAATCTGATGTGTTCCATTCACATGACTTTATCTGCTTCTGTGTAACAAATTATTGTTAATAAGCTTATTCTTCTATTTACTTCATGCTAATCGAGAAAACATTAGTAGAAATAGTCTTATTACTTGCCTCCTTGTAAGTAGAAGCGAAATAAGGGAGTATCATAAGCTAAAGTGAAGTCAAAAGCTAGTTACTAGGTGACTGAAGTTCCTTTGTATGGCCACGAGTTAACAAACTCCTGTATGAGAAAAGTACACGTTTTTCAAAGCTGAAACCAAAAACAAGGAATATCTCAAAAACGATCAATCCCTGGAAAAAAATTTATGTAACATAAATTGTGTGTTTTAATGTGTTCTACATTTTTTGTGCGGTTAGTTTTTGTCCATTTCTTATGGTTTAGCATTTATGCAACATTTCGTAAAGTAATCTTCAGAGGCTCTTCCCACAAAATTCAAGGTATACATATTATTTGACAGGTAAATATCTATAATATACGATATTTTAATCAAAATCGTTAGAGCCATTTCTGAGAAAATCAAAATTTTTGAAAAGAATTCCATGTAAAGGGTAGTTGGGTGTGGGGGCATTTTCTTGGAAATCTTCGTGTCGCATCCTTGGAAGATACCAAACTTAAATACAAAAGTTTTTTATTTAGCGTTCTTTTCGTTTTTGAACTATGTTGTCCACAGTCACACACACACGGGGACCCCTTCTCTTTAGCTTATTCTGCCGTAATCCTGCAGGTTATTTCACACATAGCTTATACAAGGCTCTTCTCTCTTTCCAGTATGTCAAATTCGGGTTCTTCATAATTGTCTTCTGCTCTCAGCTAATACGTGATCCACAAATGCAACACACATTCTTACCTTTCTTTAAGAAACGTTTCCCGATTTTTTATGACGAATACTTTTCGTTCTAGATTCGGAAAGTTATTCCAATGAGGCTTGCGTGTTGACATATGTATATTCTCAGTACATAGCTGCAGCATTTTAGGATTTTATTTTTTATATGTCTTGATCTTGTTTTTCTTTGGTTCTGTCAATCTGTTAGGCATCATTCCAAAACAATCGTATTTCTAATAAATTACGCCACTCAACATAATTTCAGTCAGTTATTTTCCCTTGTTTATTCTCTTAAACAACTAATACGCTTAAAACTTTTTTTTCTAACCATTTATGGTTCACATTATGCTTCTACAGTCTTCCATCTTTAAATTTCTGCTTCTCGTTTCCGGAAATGGAGTTATATTTATGGACGCTCCATAACTGCTGTGGTTCTCAGCCTCCCTTTCTGTACCGGGAGTGAAAGACCTCTTAATTTTGCTCAGAGCCCTCTTTAGCAGGCTTGGGTTCTGTTACGTGCCGTAAATCTACAACACGGCACTAACGGCTTTACTTACCTTGTGATTGAAATGCTAAGAGTTTTCACGCACGAAAAAAATCCACCGTCCTCCGGTGAGTTTGAATCCGCAACCTAGGGTATATGAACTTTTCTTTTCTTATCTTCCTATATTTTAAAGTTAATTCTCTGGTATTTCTAATTCAAAGCTGTACGTTGTTTCTGTTATGTTAATAGATACTTCTTTGCAGCTGAATTGTATGTATCTGCTCAGTAATGAATGGCAGCATACTATGCATCTATTCGTGTATTTCCAAAGCCGCTGCACTGTCTTTCTAGACATAACTTCAATAATAGGCTTACTGGCTTCTTTTACTCATTATACTGCCGGCAGTAGATACACAAACAACAAAAAGAACGAGAGGCTGGTAACAAACCAAGAGCCAGCTCGCGACTTTGAATTCATAAACTAGAAACTAACGAGAATTGCCTTGCAAATGCTAAGCAGACAACAACAAACAGAATGAAACAGGTTGCACGTGAATAAACGTCCGATACTGTAACATAGGAGAATAACAAGGTGAGAGACAATGGGTCGTTGTTCATATAATCTTAATACTGCGGAGACATTATTTGTGATGTAGGTAATTCTCATTTACTTATGCTCCTTCGGCTAAGCCGAAATGTACACCAAGGGAATATTATAAAGAGGATATAGGATCACTTTCATGCGTTCTACAATGTGAATTATAATAAATGAAGACTAAATGAACGGCTTAAACCACAAAAAGAGTCGCACAACAGTTATAAAGAGATGAGAAGCGGAGAGGGAGACATGTGTGACACAATACCTACAAGTTTTAACCTAGCAATCGGCCGCAGTAATTGTAGATCAACTAGTTAATTTTATGTTCTGTCTTCACCTTCAGCATGTCAGCGGTGCGGATGCCACTGTCTGTGTGCACTTTTTTTCTTCTCTATGTATTATCCATCGATATGCAAAGTTAGTTCAGTGTTTGTTGCTCTAATAATTGTAGATGTAAACAAAAAGATATAAGAGCATGAACAAACAAAAGTTCATTTTAGGTGTTCTTCAGGCTTCTATCCTTCATTTTCTTTCTAATTGTTTTGAAAAAGAATCTTCACTAAGGCTTTAAACAATAAAGGAAATTTGCAAAACGTATAAAGTTAATAAAAACAATTTCAAAATACTATTGGTTCTAACATGTTATCGATTGTTCTTCGTAGTTAGAGTATGTTACAGCACTAGGTCTCATGTCGGAAACCTTTATGTAATAGATATTGAGATTTTTGTTAAGTTATGGGGATTAAAACTTGTATTTCTTTTCACCAAAAGGTATTAGTGACTACCTAAGTATTTGGCACAGTTTGTGATTGTCAGCCTAGGTATTTCGTGTATTTTTACTTTCTCCACACGCACTATTGTATAGTGTATAGAGAAAGTATTGCACTCCACCAAAAATTCGATACCGAGATTTCACCGGAAATATAGGTTTTAGGGTCCCCAATATCCAAAAAAAGCATTTTCACAAAAAGCTCCCTGTGTGTGTGTGTGTGTGTGTGTGTGTGTGTGTGTGTGTGTGTGTGTGTGTCCGTGTGTCTGTGAACACGATAACTCAAAAACGAAAAGTCGGTAAAATACCAAACTTGGTATTTAAGTTTAGTATCTTCCAGGGATGCGAAACGAAGATTTTGTGAAAAATCCCCCCACTCCCAACTACCCTTTATTTTCTCAAAAATGGCTCTAACGATTTTGAATGAAATTTCGTATATTAAACATATTTACCTGACAAATAAAATGTATATCTTGAATTTTCTGGAAATAGCCTCTGAAGAGTAGTTCATTCTGGATGAATTTTACTAAATTTTGAATAACTGCTAAACCGTAAGAGATGGACAAAAACTTACTACACAAAAAATATAGAGCACGTTAAAACACACAATTTATGTTCTATACATTTTTTCGTGGAGCTAGTCGTTTTTGTGACATTCCTTATTTTTGGTTTCTGCTATGAAAAACGTATACTTTTCTCATACAGGAACTTGTCAACTCCTATCCATATAGACAAAGGAACGTCATTGACATAGCAACCAGCTTTTGACTATCACTTTAACCTACAGTTGTCCCTTATTTCGCTTCTACTTACAAGGAAGCGAGTAATTAGACTATTTCTGCTATTTTTTTCTGATTAGCAGAAAGTAAATAGAAGTATAAGCTTTTTAAGAATAATTTGTTGCAGGGATATAGAGAAAGTCATGTGAAAGGTCCACATTAGATTGTTCGTTTTAGAGATAATCTGAAAATGTACCTGGTTCTGCAGTATCTGAAATACCAATGCTAGTTTTAAAATAATGTAATAATACGTGCATATTTAGAAGAAACTGAATGAACAGGCCTCAGAATGTTCATTTTCATTTTTGCTTCCTGTAACTGGACTGACTCACTTAGAATAAACGTAAATAAAGGCAAGCTAAAAATTGTTCAGATATCCCATCTAGCTTTGTGCCAAATCAGGAAGAAAGAAAGTGGGCAAAAAAAGTATCAATGTTTTGGTAAGATTCGAATCTGAATCAAGCATTTTGGAACTCATTCAAATACCTATAGCCTCTATCGTCAAGTCTATAAGGTTGCTCTGCAGAAAATAGGTCTAGGTAGCGATGTTTTCAGTTTAGACTATAATCTGCAGGTTGCATAAAACCAGATAATAAGGGACAGGTGAACCACCTTGTATAGGAAGCGCACCTGTTGGAAAAACCAGTAAATTGTTTCCGCAAGCGAATACAGATATCAAAGTATGGCCGACAATCCTTTCACGACTGTCAAACGCAATTCTATGGTTATATGGGTTTATTTAATTCATTAATTACCGACAGTTAATAAGAAACGTTTGTAAAGCAAGCTGGTGCATAGCTCATCGATTTTGAAATGCATACCTAGAATCATTGCAATTATACTTTCTGGTGTGCAAAAAATAACTCACATCACGAAATTGTAAGTCCACTCAGGAACCATCCGCCTTATATGTTGGGAGATTGTGTGTGAAGAAGCATAGGTGAGTAATATTTATTAACATTGGACTAATTCGTTTTACTCTGTGTATTTGACAATATGTCTGCATGAAGAGAATGGCATTTTCATTATTACCCTAATGTGTAAGCTGAAAAGACAAAATAAGCCCACCTCAGAAGTATCTTTGCTTCAAGAGGTTCTGAATTTGAATCCCGCTTAGGGTGAGATACCTGGATAAGTTTTACAGGAGTTTCCCCCTATTTTTAGAAGACAAATGTCGTGCAACTTTAAGTTCTGTGGGTCGTCTTGGGAACATTGCTTTATTCATTTCTTTCATTCGTCGTACGATATGACGTACTAGGTAAATAATCGTTAAATAAAATACCTATTCAGTGTCTCTTTATATTGATTCAGTTGACAGAAGATTTTATTAAAAATAATCAATTAAATTATCTGTAAATCAGGAAGTGAAGATGCTTTTAAAAGAAATGGTATCTCAATGATCCACCTTGTTCAAATATAGATTTACTTCATGGGAATTTATTTCCTCTTGTGTAAAAAAACCTCGTCGTTAATTAAGGGTTGTTCTCATGTAGGAATTCGTAGAGGGGTATAGTGCTTTTTTGGCCTTCTATTGTAAGCACAGTTATATGTATTATTAATGTTTTGTTCTCCATGTGATCGTTTACTTATTTCTGGATTAGCTGAGAAATTCAGGCGATTCGCATTTGCGACTTCGCGGGCGCGATCTCCATCGACCGTGTAGTTTGACTTGCTGTTTTTCGTAGTTCCCCATTGTCACTTAAGTGATTGCGGATGTACTTATTCCCTACGGTTCTCTCTCCATCATTCCGCCTTCATATCATTTATTTATGATCTTTCAGGTGTGCTTCTGGTCTCCTGGAATGTGGCACTGCTGGTAGACGGCGCAGATGCATCCACACACTAAGTGCTATTCGCGGCGTTGAGGGTGCAATGTGGTGATATGATCGCTGTTGTTGCGGGGGCGGCGACACTCGACGAGCGAGACTCGCAAGGCATGGAGTTGGATACTGTCGCCGAAATGAAGTTTTAGCCACTGAGTTAGGGATCTCCGCGTGTCTCGGTGCTATGTTCTACCTGCGGCCTGTATTGCTCTGTGGTTCCCTCGCTTCATCCTCTCCTCTTGTTAGCGTATAGTTCATCAACATATATTTCAGTGAGTGATGTATCCACTGCCGTTGTGGGCTCCTATCATTTACCGTTATATCTGGACTAAATTTGGATTCAGCAAGCTCCCGATTTTAGAGTTCCTGGGCTCACAGCTAAGACATTTTAGTGTTCTTTTCCTATAAATCATGAACCAATTGATCACTTAACATACAGTTAGAGACCACAACCTCATCCTAATAAGCCTCGTTAGTTTGTTGTCTAATAACATATGTTGTCAACAATCTGTTTTATATGCTTGCCGGTCCCCATGGCCGCGCTCGCCAAGGCGTCCCGCTTTGGTGCTTCGTAGCGCTGGGGATCGTGGGTTCAAGTCCCGCCTTGGGCATGGGTGTTATATGTTTGTGTATATGTGTGTGTTGTAAAAGTAAGAAAACAGTAATAAACAGTAATAATGCGGATAACAAAGTAAAAATAAAAAGGTAAATAAAAGTAGGGTATACAGTGCCGGAGTCCTGATAAGACTCCGGTACTGTATTTAGAAAAAAAAAAAAAAAATATGCCAAAATTGTGTACCATCAAATTATACTGGATATGAGCTTTATCATGGTCATTTCAGAATTTACCATATATTTTTTGATGATGTTGGTGTATTATGATCTTGTACTGATTAACGAGAGGTTCTCCATTTAAGACTACTCTGAACCAGCAATTCAAAGAGTTCAAGCCAAGAAAACTGATTCAGCACTGTCATTAAAATGAACGATCATTAGTCAACTTCTTTTTATTTTATTGGTGACATAACTTTACGGCATCTTCGCCCCAAGTTGTAATATTGATAAGTTAGGTATTCAGAATAATCAGATACGTTTTAGCTGAACAAAGACTACATTTCTTCGACTTTACATTTATTGCAATAATATTTTTCAATCTTTCTTTTTTTCTTTGTTTCTGTAAACCCTTGTGATATAGTGATCTCAATGGTACTATATTTAGGTCCATTAATACCTCAAGAGCGTTGCACGACAATTTATATAAACTATCATGAAGACTTCCTTAATTCCGAAAAAATATTGCTAGAAAGGTACGTGACAATAGCATGCAGCAAAGAACGGCATAGCTGTGGAGTTAATTACTAAGAAAAGGGTAAAAATTTAAATTTGCTCAAGAATGTGAAATAATTTCGATAAATCTGATGCAAATTGTAAGAGCAAAAAATATTGTAGCGATTCTTACCGCTAAATTTTCGGATATCATTGATTTTGCATTGAACACCACTGCCTCCTAGAATTGTGTTGAATCACTTATTGATTCCATACCTAAGAGTTTAAATGCTGTAGTGTTGAAGGCTATATATGAAAGCGAGGTTGTCATGTAAACAAGAAATTTTCAGATTCAAATAAGATACACAAATGTTGATATTGTGGATTATATAATCATGCTGAGCATGTATTATAAAGGGATTCTAGCTTTCGGATTTGGATATTGACAATTGTAATATTGTGTTGTGAATGTTGTTATTCAAAATAGTTTTGAAATAAATAAAATATCTAGCACAAACAGCGTTAAATAACCACTATCCAAACCTTTTCCTGGCTGCAATTACCCAGGCAAAGTTTTGTTGGTTACGGTATTTACCTCATTGGCATGGACAACTTACGAACGGTTACGTCTCTCTTTGACGTTTCTTCTAATGCCTATGTCTCTCAGTATTAGTATTACAATGGATTTGCGAATATGTTGGCAGTAATGTAATACGGATACTTATGGCCTAATTTCTATGACCGGCACTATGATGTGTTAGGTCGTACTCATGAAAGTTGGTTGTTCCCAGAATACAACTACTCTGAAACTCGCTTGGGGGGACTGGGCCTCCTGAGCATGGGCTTGGAAGCACTCCAGTCCAACTGTAAACAATAGCTGCCGGCTCCGGTAGCTGTTATCGCGGGCGGGTTTGTGTTGACGTTCTATCGGTGTAGGATTGTAGTTTCAAATCCCGCTCAGCTTTTGGGTTGTGTGTTGTGTGTTATTCCATTCATGCTTCCATCTGTTGTCATTCGGATCTGGTCACCTATCCCATCTCTCCCCTCATCTTTCCCTTTCGGAGTCAGGCAAATAGCAAAGGGCAACAAGGATCTTATTGTCACAACCACTATGATTGGAGCTTAGGGGTGTAGTTTGGCGTAATCAATACTTTATTTTCTTGGTTTGACGCCTCATAAATTCTAAGCAGTGTTAAGCAGTTTACAATCTTAAGGGGGGAAAAGCCTAGAGTACTTAGTGAGCCTTACCTTGAAGTATTGTCGTGTACCGAGGAGGAGTCGTGGAGGCTACATTGTCCGGACTTGGCAGATCCGCAAGACGGAGACAGGCAGCGTCGCGGCCCCATTCCAGAATGTAAACCATCTCCCCGATCGGCGCTATCGAACTCCCTTCGATCTGACTCAATCCTAATGACGTAATTTCCTGAATGTGGTGAACCGACGCTTAACTTGAGTGTTGCATTGAGCGGAAACACGTGATCAATCCATTTTGTCTGATGCAACATTGTTCTAGAACTTTCCATGGAAATAACGTCATTCGAAAAGTCCTTAGTGGTAATCTAAGCAAGTCCGGCATTCCCACTTACGTCCTGTCACGAATGAATCTTAGCAAAGCCTCTCAAGTCAGAAAATATGAAACCAAAAGAATTTAGAAGTGTGACAGGGCAATAATATATTTCAAAGTATTGTAAAATGAAAACCTGATGTGTTCCATTCAGATTACTTTCTCTATATCTCTGCAACAAATTGTTGTGAAAAAGCTTATGCTTCTATTTACTTCATGCTAATCGAGAACAAAAAATGGCAGAAATAGTCTTATTACTTGCTTCCCTGTGAGTAGAAGCGAAATAAGGGAGTACCATAGGTTAAAGTGATAGTAAAAGACCGGTTGCTATGTGACTGAAGCTCCTTTGTTTGTATGGACAGGAGTTGATAAATTGCTGCATGAGAAAGTATGAGTTTTTCAAAGGTGAAATATAAAACAATGAATAACTCAAAAACGACCAACCCCACGAAAAAAGCTATTTAACATAAATTGTGTGTTTTAAGGTGCTCTATATTTTCTGTGTAGTAACCTTTTCTCTATCTCTTACCGTTTAGCAGTTAAGCAAAATTCGGCAAAATTCATCCAGAATAAAGAGGTCTTCAGAGGCTATTCCCAGAAAATTCAAGATACATTTTATTTAGTACGTAAATCTCAGTAATATATTGGATTTTAATCAAAATCGTTAGAGCCGTTTTTTAGAAAATCAAAATTTTCGAAAAAAGTTCCATGTAAAGCGTAGTTTGGGGTGGAGGGATTTTGTTGAAAACCTTCGTGTTGCATCCTTGGAAGATACCAAACTTAAATACCAATTTTAGTATTTTACCGACTTTTCGTTTTGTGTACATAGTTCGTATAGAGAAAATAAAAATGGTCCTCCTAAACATACATGCGACAATGTCTGTCTTGAGTCCTGGCTGTCTCATCCGTGCCTATGCCGGGCAATCCTAAAGGTAAATTCTCGAAGCCAACTTCTAGATTACACAACCTTCTGCTTTTTTCCCTTTTGAGTTATTTGTACATTACACAGTGCTCAGTGTTTCAGCGCTTTCGTACTTTTGCGGCTCCATTCATATCTATGGTACACTCCTAGGTAAATGATATTACTTTCCAGCGATGCATTCTTTTTCATTGCAAATCTAGTTTGGATATATTCAGATTTCTGCTCTAAGATAATGGATGCAACGTACATCTTCAAAGATTCCTTTTTGAAAAAAAGAATATGTAGAAATTAAGTCCTGAAATGTAGTATCAGTAAAGTAAGGTAAATAATTATTGAAAACACATGAGTCAAACCCTATAAAAGCTGTACTGATTATTGTGAACTTCTGAAATGAAGCGTCTAAAAATAAGCTAGCTAAGAAATTCTACGATTATTTAGCATTTACTATATATTTTTTATGAAAGAACTTCTTGAACTATTTAACGTTTTTATAAAGTTTATTTCATGGATTTTTCAAAGGAATGAGGTTCAACTGCGTAAGATAACGATAGAGCACTGGGCTTTATGAAAGCTTATATTCATATACTAAAACTGGAAGGGTTTTATTCCTATGTGGTACGAAGTATGAAGCAATAAGAAATAACAATAGTAGGCCTATTTTTTGGATCTCGAGGAACAATTACAAATATAAAATAAGAACTAAAGCTTTCCTGGCGACGTATTAATTCAAAATCTTCTCGGGCTTCTAGCCAGGTAAAAACTTGGCTTGACACCAACGTTTCGAAGAAGTGAATCTTCTTCGTCTTCAGGGTGAACTGATGGTTTGAGCTTGCGGAGACTGGTATTTATAAGAGCTGGGATGAAGCTAATATCTGATTGGTTCGCGTGATATTATGGCCTGGTATTTAAGATGACTCCAGTGTAATTGGCAGGCTGAGGGCAGCCCGAGGTGTGTTAGACGTGTCCCTGTTATCGGAGAGAACTTAACCACGTACTGACGGGATTGTGGGTTTTGTAGGATGGCGGGTGTGTTTTGGGGTTGTGGAGTGACAGGAGGAGGCGAATATTGCTCCTCGACGGTTGCCTTGATGGTGCAACGGCCCTTGTGCACCGCTGGTGTGTTTTTATCAAAATGTTTCTTTTGAGATTATAATTTTGAATCCAAGCAACTCTTGAAGGATTATAAGGAGCTTAGCCGTAGCAGCTGTTGATGGTGCTCCTTCGTTACCGGGGATGCCCGCAAGCCATGCGGGGAAGCCGGTATCGCCTGAAGCGGCGGTTCGTGGGATCGTAATCCCCAAGAGACCTAACGAGGGCGCTCCGATGGAATGGTAACCCTTCGTTGAATTTTGTTGCCCGACGCCTAATCTCGTCCTCCAGTAGTCTATTCCAAGACTATTCCAAGAAAATCCAAGATAACATTTTATTTGTTAGCTAAACATCTTTAAATACGACATTTTAATCAAAATCGTTACAGCTATTTTTAAGAAAATGAAAATGTTTGAAAAACATTTCCATGTAAAGGGTAGTTGGAGGTAGGTGGATTTTCTTGAAAATGTTTGTGCCGCATCCTTGGAAGATACAACAATTAAATACCTAGTTTGGCATTTAACGGTCGTTTCGTTTTTGAGCTATGTTGTCCAAACACACATACACACACACACACAAGGAACTTTATTGTGAAAATACTTTATATGGATTCAAGAGTTTTAAAACATGTATTTCCGCCGAAATCTCGGTATCGAAATTTTGGGTGGAATACAATACTTGCTCTATACCCTATCTATATAGCATATGTAGAGAAAGTAATAATGTGGTTATCACTGTGTATATATCTGGATTTTCGCGCTCAAATAGAAGTTTCTTTTGTTGTGAATAGGCTGAGGACCCGAAACGCTGTAGATATCTAAGACCCGATCACTACCATGATGACCTCACAAGGTGTGATTTCGGATTATTCAGCCTTCCGGAATTATTCCTCTACCATATTCCAGCTCGCTACCAGTACTTACTTAAAATTGAGTTTACAGACCATTGCTAGCAGGCTTTACTGAAAGCCTCTGATGGTACTAATTTACTTAATGCGAATACATGTCCCGCTTCCGGCCTGTACAATCTGCGTCAGCTGGATATGTTCCATTCACATGACTTTCTCAACATCTCTGCAACAAATTATTGTTAAATAGCTTAGGCTTCTATTTACTTCATGTTAATCGAGAAAATATTAACATTTATAGTCTTATTACTTACTTCCTTGTAAATAGAAACGAAATAAAGGTAGTAGCGTAGCTTAAAGTAATAGTGAAAAGCTGGTAGATATGCGAAGATTCTTTGTTTTTGTATGGACAGGAGTTTACAAATTTCTGTATGAGATAAGTATGTTTTTTAAAGCTGACACTAAAACCAAGGAGAAAATCTTAAAAATATTAACTCTTAAAATGCTTTTTTGGGGGGGGGGGATTCAGCGGGTCTCAAAACATATATTTCCTGTGAAATTTCGGTATCGAATTTTTGAGTGCAATGCAATATCTTCTCTATACACTATGTACATATTACGTATAGAGAAAGTAGTTAAACATATATGAGGAAGCATGAGTGGATATTCTGAAAATAAAGCCACATATTAGACCGTTCTACAATACATTAGCAGTGCCAGTATTTGAACTGGGATTAAATAATAAATGCCATGAAAACATTAAACACTTATTGGAAAAAGACACAATAAGGCACCTGTATATTATTTGATTTATATTTTTTAGTCTTGAATGAGTTTAACACCAAGTGGAAGCGTTATGAGAAGCACATTATAAAACTAAAAACAAATAAATAAAATAAACTAGTCAGTGGAAATTAAACTGCATTGTACTGCATGAGAAAATCAACTTACTGGAAACAACCCATAGATAGTTTGTGTTACAAATATGCAAATAAAGAAAGTACTACCTACCTATTTAGGTAGAGGAAGTATGAATAAGAAATGTATGGATGCGAACGCATAGTTTTTTGAGAGGAGGAAGAAGATGAGGAAAATAATAAGAAAAATGTTGTGATACATATCAGTTGGGGTTAAATATTACGGGTCAGATTAAAATATAACTAAATATACTATGAAGCACAATTCTATCGTGTATCCATCTTATATGCATTATTAATGTTATTATTAACGGTGTATACATTATTATAAAATTAGATTATATTACATTAAAATGTTTTTGTAATCGGTATTACACAGCAGAAAAAACAGTGAGCATGATTTGCAAGTATTATTTGAAATTTAAAAAAACATAGTTGAGTTACAAAAAGAAAGTTTGCTACCGAAGCAAATAAATATTATTATAATAGGTTACACAGAAAGCAGCGATATTACTTGCAATAAATTCGTGGGATGAGAAATTACAATCACATGCCTAGTCTGTGATTTGCATAGATTAAGAAAAGGAAATGAAATATATGAGTATAGAAATAAAAGTCTGCTAATGAAACCAATGCTTTTATTTGTTTTTAAAAGTTTGAATTTTGGACAAAAATACCAATTATAAAAGTCGCGTAAATACTTTAGAGAACTATGCAAAGGGTTTGTAGTGCATTTTAGAAATGAAAACATATTCGGAATAGTCCATCTTATTGAGGAAACTATAACACTTATTAAACTTTATACCACAGAAAACCATTTTTTTTATATTCTTTTAGGTATCACGTAATAAATACGGTTCCTTCAAGAGGAAGAGATCAATTTAATTGATTTTAATGACTCTCTGTAATAATTGGTTTATGTGTCAGTGATTGTGTGAATATCCAATCCAGAGAAAAATCCTGATTCGTATTCTGCGCCCGTGGCCGCTAGCCGTTCCACAAAAAATTCACGATGTTCGCAGCCAGCTACGTGGGGGAATGAAAATGAAATGAAATAAAGAAAAACGAGCCGTTGCCTGATGCATTCAAAGTAGTAACGTCTTAAACAACATACCTCAGCACTACCCATTCGTTTTATGGCAATCTTGTTAAGGGACTGATACAGCAACATTTCTTTTAACGATTTTAACAACACTCATATTGTTTGTCCAGCACCATAACATTTGACCCACTTCTCGTGTCCACATTTTCTTCAGGATCTTAAAACCAGCAGTTCCTTCATTCTGACTGTGACAACCCAATTAAGTCTAACAAAGATATACTCAAAAACCGTGATTATTAAAATATTAATAGTAAGTGAAGATTAAAGAATTGATGTGCACATCAAAATTTATCATCATTGCTATTAAACCTTATTGCGGGTAAATATTTGACAGAAATTCATATATAAACCCGCGATTCTTTATTCCAAATTAAAGTTAATCCAAAATAAATATTTGGTTCGTATCTGTGTTTACCGTATCGAACAAATCAATCCTTAAGTGATTATTATCAGAGGGATTTTAGTAAGCTTCTTTATTTCATATTGATTTATAATGAGTTAATCGAGATTATACAAACTTAGTGTACATTTATGAATCAATAAGAATGGGAACACCTTTCTTCTTTAATGATCTAGCACTTGCATTAAGCAATTATTAGATCGCTTTCGCCCTTGGTACTTGTGGGAGTTTGCCTACAAACTAATGACATGAACGCACTCAGTCGCTGAAACGATTCCAGAAGTGCTCACTGAATTTGTTAATCCTTACGGGAAATCTAAACCTCGTCTGAAAGCAAACCAGAAACTTTAATATTAATTAAGGTCTTCTTGTGTAAATTGTTTTACCCACACAAGCCGTGTGTAGAATAGGAGTTTGATAAAGTCAGACTGAAAAACGCAATGCCATAGCTGGGATTTGAACCACGAATCTTCCGTTCTCTAGCGGGTTGCTCTAACCACTGAGTTACTATGGCAGTATGCCGGAATGGCATTAAATTCCTCAATTGACTCTTAATTGTTATTCTCCACATAAGCAGTCTGTAGGACAAGGGGTTTGATATATAGAATCAGAGTGAAACTGCAATGTATTAGCCGGGATTTGAACCACGAATCTTCCGTTCTCTAGCGGGTTGCTCTAACCACTGAGTTACTACGGTAGTATGCCGGAATTGTATTAAATTCCTCAATCGACTCATATTTTTGAAGGTAAATCATAAAGTAATCTCAAATTATTTTGAAATGAGATAGCCCAAGGTGACTTACAATATCCTAGTTTAACCAACTATTAGATCAATTAGTGTTAATTAATTGTTATTCTCCACATAAGCAGTCTGTAGGACAGGGGGTTTGATATATAGAATCAGAGTGAAATTTCAATGCATTAGCTGGTATTTGAATCACGGATCTCCCGGTCTCAAGCCGGTAGATCTACTTACTGAGCTACCATGGAAAAATGCCAAAGCGACATAAAAGTTCTCATTTGTCATTCATTACAGGAAACTTCAACTGATTCTTGAATTAGGTAAGGCATTAAAACAGACTCATTGGGTGGCACCATACGATCAGTTCAAGTGACTGAAGTCCCAAATGGATCTCAACACCGAGAAGAGAGCCAGAGCAACCTTCAAAAAAGGCCAGAATCACTGAAAAAAAGCTAAACTATACACTTCATTGAAAATTTATAGAGATCGTAAAGAAGTACAACGATTTCAGAATTGTGATAAAATGGGAAAAAGCTAGTAAACTTATCAGCCCGACAGTCATTTATAAGAACTATCATCTTTGCTGAAAATGTATGCTGGTCAGAGAGGTGAGGTCATAACAGACATACCTATCTAAATTCACGATTTTTAATATAAAGTCATTAAACTTAATTTAGAGCCTTATTGCTATGCTAAACGGACGCTGATTCATTTATTTTTGAAAACAGTGCTGATATCTATCGGTCATCTCCTTAGTGTGGTGGTAGCGCAGCTGCTTACTAAGCGGGAGACCTGGGTTCGATTGAAAGTACCAGTGAGAGACCTGGCCCGGGGTGCACTCAGCCTCGTGAGCTCCCTGGGGGGCCAACTCAGGAACTACTGGATGGAGAAGTAACGGATCCAGGTCATGAGGACCGCATTAGCCGGCCGGGAGGGGACTCGAGGCGCTGACCACGTGTCACCCTCCAATACTTCACCCCATCCATGTCGTCTGTAGTGGACCGAGATGGGAGACGCAACGGCCGTGCGGTAGGCCAAGGTTCCTCGTGAGCTGAATTATTACTGATATCTATCAATCATTAAATACAACTTCCACTTTTTCGACACTTCAAATTACAGAGTACACAACTCTTATGGAATACAACAGGCCAATAGAAAAGTAATTGGTTTGTTCATGAATGAATTGGGTAGCAAGATTGTGCAAGAGTATATGTGGTCTTGAGATCCCAATTATATCTATACAGGTATGATGGTAAAACTACACGGAGGCTGAGGACATAACCTAGATGCAAATGCTAACCTTAAGTGTCGATAAACACATTAACTGTCTAATGGGCTCTGCTACCAATTGTTGTACAAAGCAAACTTTTCGGAACCATAAACACAATTAACTATAGAAACAAGTAAGTTAGCCTTGAAATGACGAGAAGTGCAAGTTGCTGGATGCATACTGTTCCCCCCTTGCGTGATACCGTCGTTCTCTAAAGAATTATGATGAGGATGCCTGATAATCCCTAACTCTACCTTGACAACATTTTACCCAAAACATGTAGGCATATATTAATATTTTTATGAAATATGTAACTTCCAATTATTCATGTATACCCCTTTTTTCTTTAATAGCAATAATGTAATGAAGAAAAACATTATCCTTTATAATGCAATGAGACAAGAAAGAAAATGAGAATATATTAGTAAAAACAACCTCTATTCTCATTTATGCATTCTTATTGAACATTCCATTCTTTTTACACCAACTCCATTCTGAATTTGGAAAACCATACCATTTACAAATTGTTGTACGCTCCACGTCTCAATAAGTAAATGTGAATTAGGATATTTAGTGGTTAATAATTCATGGCCATAAAATCTCCTTGAATGCAACTCCCACTTTGTCCTTTATAATAAATGTAATAGATAGGTTGTTCTTCACACGAGCAACTTGGAAGAATCCCCTACTCGAGTTGTGAAGCAATTCTTTCTGAAGTGTTCTATACGTTTTTGGTATAACCACCAGCACGAATGATCCTCTACTCGCTTTTGAGCTGTTTTAGTGGCACACCGTGAGAAGAAGATCGTTATTTTGACATCTTTGGTTTTCATGTGGATGTTTTAAATAGTAAAATGAGTGGTAAATGTCGTAATGGTTAATCATACTTTTCCAGCTTTTCAAAAGTAACTTCCATAGCATTTAATACGCTAATCTCAGTCTAATCTTTCGATGGTGGCGAATAAGTATTTTTGGATTAGTGGTCAATTGCAATAAGAAATTAGTACGAGCTTTGTTTGGCATACGTGATGATTTCAACAAATCAATTTGCATCGAGTTATTCTATCATATACAAATTATTTATCAGTGTAAGAGTTTTGTCTTTGAAGGAGCATAGAATTTCTTTGCAATAGTTTGTTTAAACATGCTATAATTCCTGAAGCTTTGAAAGTTCTAATTATTTCATCAATCTCAGTCGATTGGTTTTATTGGCTGCCTCTTGTGATGCAATAACCAAACTTAATCGGTTTACCAGTGCATTAGAATTTATCCAGTAAATGTAGTGCAATGCCCTATTAGGATAGTGTTCCTTCCATTTGAGACCTATACCTCTATATGATTAGAGCAGGAGACGTGTCGTCTTCTTAGCTTATACAATTTGCTTGAACTTTCCTTGATTGGTGGAACCGCATCTATGAACAAAAGTGTTTCTTTAAGTCATTTTCAGTGTATAAGAACATTTGTGACAATTTCATGAAGCTTAAATCATAAAACCCTAGGAAATTTTCTCAGCATCCCCGTCTGCTCTGGAAATTATAGTTATTGTACAACATTCTGCATTAAAATTGTGTGTGGAGCCTTCCATACGACTTCAGCAACCAGCATACAAATAGAAACAGATGAAATACATCTTTACATAAGAAGAAAAAAGTTATCAGTACAATATGCTCTCAGAGTAGCAGCAACCAGTTGTTCACCTGCATTCAAATATATCTTTTCAAAGAAATGTAAAGATAAGCACACCGCATCCAGGATAAATCAGCTACCACCTCACCCGAGAGTCACCAAATATTGTGAAGAAATAAATCTTAATATAGCATTAACTGTATCTAAGGGAATTCACATTTCTACACCCTGGATCCTGTTTAATCCAAAGGTAGTATTGGAAATGGCCAAGCATATTAAAAGTAACACCAATTCAATTCAGTTTAAATGTTTATTTCATGAGTTAATAAGTAAATACTCAAAGCACTGTGTAACTTACACTGATGGCTCAGAAACAACAGATGGGTCTGGCTGTGCTATAGTATCTACTAATATTTCATCCTTTAAGCTTCCAAAAGACTTCTCAGTAGTTTCCTGTGAACTCCATACAATTAAACATGCCCTGATACAGGTACATAATTCAGATAAAGACCATTTTATCATCCTTTCTGATTCCATGAGTTCTCTGAAAGCAATATATAACCCATAGACTACAGATAAATTGATTCAAGACATACACATTGAAAATCCAGGGTAAGGAAATTATTTTCATATGGATACCTACTCACAGGGGTATAGCTGGTAATGAGGAAGCTGACAAGGAAGCCAAAACAATAGCAAAGGATCTAGTTTCTACCTCTCACATCCCTGCTCCTCATCGAGACCTTGCATCAGTCATAGTCACCAAATTCAAAGCAGCATGGATAAATCATTGGTGTGACACATCCTCCAGCAAACTACAGGAAATAAGGTCAATGAACAACCAGAGTGTTACCTATAACAAATTCCGCAGAAAAGATCAAGTTAAGATACTAAGACTAAGAACAGGCCATACAAAACTAACACATTCCTATTTACTGTCAAAAGAAGCACCACCATGTTGTGATTTGTGTATAAGTCCTCTTACAGTTAAACATATTATATTTCAGTGTCCAAAACACAGTCATGTCAGAAAACAGCATACAGTTTCAAATATCTTTGCATTAACACTTACAGACCCAAAAAATTAGTCATTGTATTAATATACCTTAAAGAAATCAATCTATATAGCTGTATATAACTCTCAGAATTGTAATTACTAACATGTTATACCTGTTTGTCACTGTTTTCATATGTCAATAAGCATTAGAGGTATATTTTCATCCCTATGTACATAATGATTTACTTATAATGTTCAAAATTGTCATTGTATACTAGATGTAAAACTGTATATAAGGTTTTTAATGTGGTCGCTAGTAGTTCTGCGGCCTAAAATAAAGAATTAAAAAAATCTTACGAATCTCATTCACTTGATCGCATTTATCGTTAAATTGGATCGTATTAGTAATTCGCATATAACAGCCAGCCCCAGAGCACACCCATGTAAGGAATCCACTTGATCCTTATTCTGCAGTAGAGTAGAAATAATCGCGCAAGTCCTCTTCTTCCTCTTCATAATTAGATTTTTATGACGTTTTAATATATCATTTAGAGTTTTGATTTCTGAATGTAGAACTTCAATATTGAGTGGCAAATGTCATTTCGGATGACCCTGCCATGCCGAGCATGGATGCCTTATATTTTAACTATAACTCTAATTGAATACAAAGGACATTCTTTCAGCAAATTTATATGATACATTAGGAAATACATTTATTTGATATCAATATTTGGATGAATAATATTTAAACAGCCACTGAGATGTAATAGAGACAAATAAAGGACAAACTACTATCTTAAAATAAGCTGAATATGTTTAACTATGACGTCATATATCAATACGTGAGTGTTCCTCAGCACGTTGGAGTTTCTCGTTCAGAGGCTGGAGTCAATGCCTCAAATATAGACCATGATAAACAGCCGTCTGTTGGAAACATCATATTTATGCCTATCTAGAGGATATATCTACCAGTTCCCTTTCTCATACGGAAAGCGTGAACCTGAACGACAATGTTAACACTGTATCCATAGAATGTTCAAAAGAACGATACAAAGAAAAATACTTCTGAAATAATGAAAGGAATTATTTCTCAGTCTTAGCCTTGTGAACTTCAGTAGTCTTGACCGAGCAACATCTGATTTCATAACCGATATTTTATTCTTAAGACTTGCAAAGAAATTGGTTAAATCGAGATTCAGACTTTTAAAATATTTGATGTAAGCTTGTGAGACGAGTTAGATTGTGATTAGTGGAATCTCTCACGAGCATGCCCATTATATTTGAAACTTTTCAGTTCCTCTTTGGTTATGTTGTGTATTCCTGAGACGTCCCTCAAGATGTTTTTCAGCTTACGGGTTGTCTCCTCTAAATTTATAAGTTGTTCACTGAAATCATATTGAGCTTAAATGAACATATGCGCATTATACCCAGAACTTTCAACTTCTGATTGAATACGTTAAACACGGATTTCAGACTGAGTTGCTTTCTCCTGAGATGTTTAATAGAATCAAACATTAGTGTTTGTAGCTGATTCAGTGAATTATGAGCTGGATACATTTAGAACTTTCTTCTCAAGGGATTCCATCTTGACCATTATATCAAAATCATTGAATAATGATACCGATATATACACAAAAGGTATGAACACTATATATAAAATACATTACACATACATTTGTAAGCCATCTTTCATTTACAGCCTCCGTTTCTCAGGATCGGCCATTTCGGTTTTGTCTACTTTCAGGAAATCTCTCCTTGCCATCATCATCATCATCATCTAAAAGTGATAAATCTTCTAAATGTCATGAATGTATCATCCATGTACCTACTTCCTTTCCATAAGTCATCTTAGATGTCTCATTTTGTATTTCCTTCATTTTAACCAAGTGAATATATTACAGAAATGGTTTCATTACGTTGAATACATGATGATGAGTCGTTAATCAACTATATAGTGGAGAATTAGTAAGTGCTGGCTTTAAAATATCTCATTGCATGACAGCAAGAAGCAAACCAATGACAATTCAACAAATAAAAAATATGAAATAATTGAGTGTAAAGGCCAATAACAACAAATATGTTGGAAATGATTAATGCCACAGCAAATTGGCCTACATTTTGGGTTTAACGATTATAATAATACATTTTACTAAAAATTAGTACAATTAGTACATTATTCCTCTAACAAGCTGCTTTAAATTCATTTGATTTATATAGAATAATGGTTTTTATTTGTAGAAATTTCAAATATATACGTTGCTTCTCAAGCAACGTATACATTTGTGTTGTTTTAATACAAACTTAGAGTTAATCTTAAGAAATCTCTGATGGAAACTAAAATGACATGGAAAGATTTTGTTGAAGCTTGATGTTCCGCACCTTTGGAAGATGCTGAACTTAAATATCCGGTTAATGACTTTATTTCATGGAGAGTTTCTTTTAGTTATGTTACTCATAGACGCACACGTGTACGTGGCAGTTTTTAATTTTTTATAATGCGGGAAACCTCAAAGGTATTATATTTCGGTAAAATCACATTTGCCAAATTTTAATACAAATACGTGCTTTCTGTTCTTACTTTGGTAAAAGGTAGAGAGAGTTAAAATAAAACACTATTATTCTGTTCAAGCTACAATAAAATAATAACGAATGAAGTATTTTGACTATTATTTATAAATGATTTACAAAGACGTTCTAAATTATGTTCAAAATGCTATAAATACTATCTTGCTTGCATTGCTATTCAGTTTCATTATGTAACATTCATGTTTTACAGTAGAGCTGTAATGAAAGTAGCATGCAATTAGTTATTAATTAAATATCAGTATTGCATTGTCTGTCAATGTTAATGAAGTAGATCAAAATGTTTGTGTATGTGCGATTTTGTTTGTTTGTTTGTTTTTTAAAGGGAAGACGCCAGGGGACTGCAACTGCTCTTATCTAGAGCACCGTCTCCAATTCCTTGAGGCCAATCCTCAGAGATCGCTTTTGTTCTGCTTTCTTTGTCTGTCAGGGTTTCTGTTTGTTGCTCAAAGCGATCAGTTTTTCCCTCTGGCTTTCGATTTCCAGAAACATTCCGTCAAGCACTAAAAGGGTTTATCACGCATCTGAGTTCTTCAAGAATGCAGTGGCTGCTTTTGTCACTGCAGCAAATGCTTTGTTTCGTTTATCTCAAAGTTGACACTGGAGCAGAGAAGTTTATTAAATATTGCTGCTGAATCGCAAACAGACAAAGCTGTGGGAAAAGTACCAAGAGTACCGTTTGTTTTAATTCGTTTCCAGTTTCAAGATATTGCACAGTATTTTTAACATTCCCAAGAATAAGGCATTCATGCTACCCCATTCTCTTGTAATCCGCTTTTTATACATTCTACTGCCCAAACGATGAACCTCATTAATTTTATTATTTATTTCATAATGAATTGGCTGCCTTAAAACTCGTTCTTTTTTGAAAATATATTTTTCTGTTTATAAAGGATATTTTAAAGTTTTATTGTATTTTTTATAACTAAATACTGGGCAACAAGTATACAATTAATATATTTTCAGCATTCCTGGTATAAGTAAAAGAAGCAAAGTAGAATAGATATTTAAGTAGTAATTGCCTGAGACACTTTATATATTTTATAGGAATAAAATCTTATTCAGCCTGAAAAGCTGCAATTTCTTGACCATTTTCGTCATATTCTGCCCAAAACTAATGCATTTGTTGCATTATTTTTTTTACTTTCTATATACTAGTATGTACATAGTATATATAGAAGCTATTGCACTTCACCCAAAAATTTGATACTGAGATTTCACCGCAAATATATGTTTTAGGCTCCCCTGTATCCAAAAAAGGCATTTTCAGAAAAAGGTCAGTTTGTCCGTGTGTCTGTGAACACGATAACTCCAAAACAAGAAGTCGGAAAAATATCAAACTTGATATTTAAGTTTAGTATCTTCCAGGGATGTGACACGAAGATTTTGAAAGAAATCCCTCGCCCCAAACTACCATTTACATGGAACCTTTTTCGAACTTTTTGATTCTCTAAAATGGCTCTAACAATTTTGATTAAAATGTCGTATATTAAAGATATTTACCTGACAAATAAAATATATATCTTGAAGTTTCTGGGAATAGCCTCTGAAGACTACTTTATTCTGGATGAATTTTGCATAACTGCTAAACCATAAGAGATGGATAAAAATTTGCCCCACAAAAAATTGTAGAGTACCTCAAAACATACTATTTATGTTATATACCTGTTTTTCGTGAAGTTGGTAGTTCTTGACATATTCTTGGCTATTGGATTCAGCTTTAAAAAGGTTATTCTTTTTCTCATACAGAAATTTGTCAACTCCTGTCCATACAAACATAGAAACTTCAGTCACACAGCAACCAGCTTTTGACTATCACTTTAACCCATGGTACCCCCTTATTTCGCTTCTAATTATAAGGAAACAAGTAAGTTGACTATTTCTACTATTTTTTTTGCGATTAGCATAAAGTAAATAGAAGTATTAGCTTTTTATAAATAATTTGTTGCAGAGATGTAAAGAAAGTCGTGTGAGTGGAACACATAAGATTTTTTATTAATTATTTATTGATGGAATATACTGTTAAGTGTAATATTTTATATGATGATTTTTAAATGCATCATTAAGGTGTTTGCAGTTAGCAGGCAATATATGGTCCAGTAATACACATCGTTAACAATAGACTGTGATGTAGGCGTGGGTAAATGTACTATCTACATGTTCTGTGTCCTTATAATCACTCACTTGGTTATTTGAGATGAAGATATGAGTCGACGTCAGTTATTTAAATTAATTGAGATTCAGCATTAAGTATTTGAAGCTCAGATATAGGTTATGTTTTTATTATAGCCAAAATATAAAATATAAGATTAACTGTAAGACAGTACATATCTTGTCACAGGGAAAGATTCATTCAGAAGGGAAAGATAAACCATAGCTAATAATATAAACTATACCAATAACTGAAATACAAATGTACGTTGAAAACGCTAAGCGAAGCAAGATAAGTATAAGTAGTCGAGTTGTCACGTGCTTGTAGCACCGTGTACCGTTAAAGGATAGGACATTGAACCGAAGAGGGTGGGAGGACACTGCCCGAGGGGAACATAACGGGAAAAGAGATGCTACCGCTGGTCAAGGAGACACCTTTTTGAGGCACTTGGCGTGTAGCATCGGCAGAGAAAGGATGTGATATTTGGGTGCATGGTGGAACCCTTAGTTGTGACGGAAACTGTTAATTTTAATACAGACCACTGCACATCCGAGATCACTGCATCAAAATTAATACGTAATAAAAGTCGTGATCGTGTAAAGTATAGTATCACAGGAAGAAAATTAAGAGGAATGCGTGTGTGTTCGACGGCGGAAAAAGGCCGAAGTAATTGAATAAAGCACTTGTGTCGTACCATAACCTGAAAGAGTTTCCATGCCAGTAAAAATCCTGATCTAGGACACCCTCATATCCATACCATTCCTATTATCCAAAACTCCCATTCGAACCCGTAACCACGTTACCGCCCCAACTGGTTTACTACAACTCAACGGCGGTTATTAAGCGAATCAACAAATGTGATACTTTCCTGTTTCCATGCTATTTTAACGTCAAATAAATTAATTACTCACAGTAAGAACTTGTCTTCACTTATGCGATATTCTAGATCCTGTTGTCTATAAAGTAACATTTATAAACGATAAAATCCATCAAAATTCTATGGAATAGCGTGATAACTGCACGATACAAATTGGTGCATACTCCCTATCCTTTCTATGTTAATACGGGTTCATAGAAACTGATCTATAATTGATTAAGCATGTGGTATATCACATTTAGCACCGAAATATTTCCATTTAATGGCCCTGATTAGTTCTGCTGTGTGTATTCATGTAGATGTGCTAAATGCTAACTAACGTGTCGAAAATCTCTGGGATAATCACAGATAACTCAAAGCTATGTCTGTAAGTATATTCTGATAGAGTAATTGCTCATTTTAGCGGATCTTTTTAAGTATTTAGTAAATTTTTACGGGCATTTAAGCTCACTTTTATAAGAACTTTCTTCTGTAAGTGTAGTTTGGGTAGTTTAGTATTATTTTAAACACTGTTACAGACAGCATTGTCAATGCTTTATGAACCTTCTAAAATACGTATGTTATATAGCATTTTCTCCCGTCTTACGTTACCTGTTTTGTTATATTTTCTAATGTTGTTTACTTTCTTTAGCACGCACATACACTCTACAGAGGAGGTACAGAAGGTATAGTATTCCAAATAAAAATTCGATATTCATATTTCACAGGAAATATAGGTACATTCTTGAAGACTCTTGAATTAGGAAAAAAAAAAAATAACAAAACGTCTGCGTGCGTCAGTATGTGTGCGTCTGTGTATGCGTGTGCGTCTGTAAGTATCCATGGATACCTTAAACCAAAAAGGAAAAGACCCTTGCACGCTTATCTTGATATTTATGTTGTATTTTACAATGATGCGACATGGAGATTTTTAGGAATATGTCCAACACAAACTACGATTTAAATGAAATTTGTTTATAAGTTTTTGATTTTCTATAAAATGGCTGTAAAGATTTTCAGTAAAATTACATATATTAAAGATATTATAAATAAAATATATATCCTACATTTCTGGGTAAAATCACACGAAGTCATCTCAATCTGAATTACTATTGCATAACTGGTAAACCGTAAGCGATAGAGGAAAAGCCTACTACACAAAAATGTACATCTCGTTAAAATCTAATCAAACGGGAACTTCACATCAATTTTGCTGCTTTTGGGCATGGCAAGAGAAACGAATATTAATGACAATCGTAGAGCACAAGCGTCTTAAGTATATGAGTATCGCTTTAGACTAGTATGTTCCCTTATTTCTCTTCTACAAACACGATAAAGTAATAAGACCATTTCAAGTAACATTTATATTGATCAGTACTCAGTAGATACAAGAAGAATGTTTTGTAAAAATAGTTTGTTTACAGAACGCAGAGAGAAAGCCATGTAAATAGTACACATTTAATTTTTATGCTTATTCTCATACTTTTCTTAAACTTTTTCCAAAAAATTCAAATATTTTGAAGTTATTTTGGCGGATATTATAAGCTTTGAAACATGGGTTTATTTATACCGCTTTACAGAATGGACGGGCCAATTCATAGTTTGAGACCGGTACAAACCAATAGGCGTTCACCATGATGATGATGATGATGATGACGATATTTATAGATTTGTTGTTTTGACCCTCTGTGAGTTATGAAATTTTATGACTAATGAATATTTCAAACTTTTTTGTTGCAGTTAAAAAACGTAACTGTCCATATTACCAGAAATTGTGAAGGTGTGCCCGGACAATAAAATAGCTCTAGGCAGTCGCTTGTTTGAAGCATACTTCTAATCATTATCAGAGCTAGGAAGTTCGTACCGATTTCCCTATGTAGAGCAAGAACGGCCAGGATTGCTGATACCATGTGACACTACTGGCGCGAGCAAACGTCAACATAGAGTGGAACCCATTACTGCAAAACAGCTATCACTGAATCACTGCTATCACTGCATTACACAGAACCACGTCGGTAGGAAGGAAGGCGGTCGAATAACATCTCATCGTTCTACTCAAATGTGAGCAAAATTAATTTGTTTTACAGCTGTAGTAAGCTTTTTAGCAGGGCACTTATTCAGAAACGTTTGGCAGTTCTAGTAAACAAACTGTCAAACGTCGAGTAACAGAACTGCTTCACAGAAACATATGATTGATTGCAAATTTGTTCAAAAGTTACCCACAACTATAGCACAGTTACAGTCCAGAGCTGAACTGAATCTGTACGGCATATAGAATTGTCAAGTCAGCTATACCAATCCACGAGCATTCTACCAGAAATAAAAATTAAAACTAAAAGTGTAATTGAATAGAATATACGGTTCAGTGTGATGTATCGCATACAAGCTGCACTTTTAGATCCCAGCAAATGTTATTTGCTTGGTGAATCTGAAACCTCATGCGAAGTGGAACGAATATTTTCGCATTAATATCTTGTTTGTTGGAACGTAGAATGAGGCCTAAGGAGGCTTCAGAAGAACATACAGTTTTCAGTAATACGACTGAAGATGAATAAAGATTTAGTTTAACTCCTGCTTTCGATTTTAACTGGTAAGAGTGTAAAGATATTTAAGAAATTAACTTTGTTGAATATTATTTTACATTCAGTCAGCAAATATCACATTTCATGTTATAATTGCTTGGGTGTTCATAATGTACATATGTAAAGTAGGAAATCAGTCAGACAAAGTAACAACAAATTGTATGTTGTACATAAGGAGTGTTTTTATGCATGTCTCGTAATTTTTCTTCTCTGGAAACAGAACTATTTGCTTGACAACAGGTTTGTTTACCTCTCCCGCCTGCGTTCTTATCAATGACTGTGGTGAGATTGTCGGTCTCAACATGTATTCGGAACGGCGAACGGTACGAACTTCCTAGCTCTGGTCAAGTGTTGCTTGATTATTGGAGGGCAATTTTGTAACGCATAAATATCTTTCTGCGACAATTGCAGAAAGTGATGAACAAATTTTAAAACTTTATTGGTGTCAGAAACATTGAAAGTAGCAGCAGTGGCAGCAGCAGCAATAATGTTACAATTTGAATATTATTTATCTACGTTTCCATTATATGCTTCTGGTAAGCAGAAGGTAATTAGAACTATTTCTTAACAACTAAACACATAAAGAACTTGCACAATGATTTAAAGAATTAATATTTTTGCCTAATAACGTTTTTGTATATTTACATAATGTTAGATATTGACGTGCGCATAGAATAAGCGCAATTATATCACAGAACGAATTTAATCATTTATTGTATAATTCTGTAAGAGGGATTGTTTAGGCTAAATGATTCATTGTTTATAACAGCTATTTTATTAAAGCATGTAAAGTACAAGTAAATCTGTGCCTGCTCAATCGACTGCGTTGATGCTAATGCGTTGTTTGTGTCGAGAAGTTTGTCACACTGATATCGACACAATGACACTCGTAAAAATAATGATGGACGTGTGGTTTCGTGTTTAAACTTTCAAATCTTCATTAAATTGAGTTATTGATGAGGCTGAACTCGTGTTTTCTGTTTGATCATTAGCGCTTTGCCGATACTACGAATTGTAATAATTATTTCAAAACTGCCTTTGAACTCACAAATGTTGCTTGCTTTACTTCACATCTGACTTTTTCATACAAAAAAGTTTACTAGCTATTAAAAAATCCAATGTCTTCTTGCGTTTTTCTCTGAAACAAAATCTGATTTCATTTTACTTGCCTGCAAATTAAAGTAACTCTTTTTTACTTTCGCTGCACGTAGGTACTATGTACATAATATATAGGGAAGGTATGGCACTCCACCTAAAAATTTGATACCGAGATTTCACTGGAAATGTATGTTTTAAGGTCTCTTGTATAAAAAAAGAGTATTTTCAGAAAAAGGTCCCTGTGTATGTGTGTGAGTGTGTGTGTCTGTGGAGACGATAACTCATATCGAAAAGTCGGTAAAACACCACACTTGGCATTTTAGTTTAGTATCTTCCAGGTATGCGACACGAAGATTTTGAGAAAAATCTCCCCACCCCCAACTACACTTAACATGTAACTTTTTTAGAAAATTTTGATTTTCTGAAAAATGGCTCAAACGATTTTGATTAAATTATCGTATATTAAACATATTTACGTTACAAATAAAACGTAGGTATATCTTGAATTTTCTGGGAATAGCCTCTGAAGACTACTTTACTCTGGATGAATTTTACGGAATTTTGCATAACTACTAAATCGTAAGAGATGGACAAAAACTTGCTAAACAAAAATGTAGAGCACGTTAAAACACACAATTTATGTTATTTAAAATTTTTTCGTAGAGTTGACCGATTTTGACAAATTCCTTGTTTTTGGTTTCTGCTGTAAAAAACTTTTACTTTTCTCATACAGGAATTTGTCAACTCCCGTTCATACAAACAAAGCAACGTCAGTCACATAGCAACCAGCTTTTGTCAATCACTTCAACTTATGGTACTCCCTTATTTCGCTTCTACTTGCATGGAAGGAAGTAATAAGACCATTCCTGCTAAATTTTTCTCGATTAGCATAAATGGAATAGAACCATAGGCTTTTAAACAATAATTTGTTGCAGAGATGTAGAGAAAGTCATGTAAATGGAACACATCAGATGTTTAATAGTTGTGATGAAAAAGAAGTGTTAACAAGGCTGTCAGTTTCGAGGATCATCTGGTGTGCTGGAGTTTCGTCTCTCAAGCTTTGTTTATTACAGATAAATCTAGTGACACGAGGTTGTCTCTTTTAATGCACTTCAAAAACTACGATTTGGGCCGGACTTCAGTCTGTGGGCTAGGATCGGCAGGTCAGCACCTACCCAAATGAGCAACCTTGTCATGAGTAAAAATATTTACTTAAATAACTATTCTCATTTTTGGTTAATACAACATCAGCGATAAATACCTCCATCTCACAATAAGTATTTAATATAGAATACCTTGGGCTATTTTCACGGCCGGTGTCGTTATATTTAAAAACTGTAATATCCGGGCTGTTTTGCCGTGGTCGTCGGTTAGAATGTGAGCCATACGTTTCATCGACTTCTACGGTCAGCATCTTCAGTGGCAGTCACTGTAGGAGGTAAATGCGATGCTGCAGAGGAATGCAGTTTATTTATTCTCATCATTTAGGAGGGGGAGGGTGATAGGTAACGTACACGTGTGTCCAGCCGGCGTGTGAAGATTAAAATTTTAAACTTCCCAGGAGAGAAGATATTGAAATTGAACAGCATCCAAATAACGTAAACAAAGACGGGGGTTACCGGATAAGTAAGACCTGTAAAACGGTATTAGCAAACAAACAGCTGGTTGACTTTCACCTCTCCTAAATGATGAGAATAAATAGCCTGCATTCCTCTCTACCAGTGACTACTACTGAAGATACTGGCCGGTGAAACGTGTGGTTCACATTCCTCTCTACTAGCGACTACTGCTGAAGATACTGGCCGGTGAAACGTGTGGTTCACATTCCTCTCTACCAGTGACTACTACTGAAGATACTGGCCGGTGAAACGTGTGGTTCACATTCCTCTCTACTAGCGACTACTGCTGAAGATACTGGCCGGTGAAACGTGTGGTTCACATTCCTCTCTACCAGTGACTACTACTGAAGATACTGGCCGGTGAAACGTGTGGTTCACATTCCTCTCTACCAGTGACTACTGCTGAAGATACTGGCCGGTGAAACGTGTGGTTCACATTCCTCTCTACTAGCGACTACTGCTGAAGATACTGGCCGGTGAAACGTGTGGTTCACATTCCTCTCTACTAGCGACTACTGCTGAAGATACTGGCCGGTGAAACGTGTGGTTCACATTCCTCTCTACTAGTGACTACTGCTGAAGATACTGGCCGGTGAAACGTGTGGTTCACATTCCTCTCTACTAGCGACTACTGCTGAAGATACTGGCCGGTGAAACGTGTGGTTCACATTCCTCTCTACTAGCGACTACTACTACTGAAGATACTGGCCGGTGAAACGTGTGCTTCACATTCCTCTCTACCAGTGACTACTACTGAAGATACTGGCCGGTGAAACGTGTGGTTCACATTCCTCTCTACTAGTGACTACTACTGAAGATACTGGCCGGTGAAACGTGTGGTTCACATTCCTCTCTACTAGCGACTACTGCTGAAGATACTGGCCGGTGAAACGTGTGGTTCACATTCCTCTCTACTAGTGACTACTGCTGAAGATACTGGCCGGTGAAACGTGTGGTTCACATTCCTCTCTACTAGCGACTACTGCTGAAGATACTGGCCGGTGAAACGTGTGGTTCACATTCCTCTCTACTAGTGACTACTACTGAAGATACTGGCCGGTGAAACGTGTGGTTCACATTCCTCTCTACTAGTGACTACTACTGAAGATACTGGCCGGTGAAACGTGTGGTTCACATTCCTCTCTACTAGTGACTACTACTGAAGATACTGGCCGGTGAAACGTGTGGTTCACATTCCTCTCTACTAGTGACTACTACTGAAGATACTGGCCGGTGAAACGTGTGGTTCACATTCCTCTCTACTAGTGACTACTACTGAAGATACTGGCCGGTGAAACGTGTGGTTCACATTCCTCTCTACTAGCGACTACTGCTGAAGATACTGGCCGGTGAAACGTGTGGTTCACATTCCTCTCTACTAGTGACTACTGCTGAAGATACTGGCCGGTGAAACGTGTGGTTCACATTCCTCTCTACTAGTGACTACTGCTGAAGATACTGGCCGGTGAAACGTGTGGTTCACATTCCTCTCTACTAGTGACTACTACTGAAGATACTGGCCGTAGAAGCCGGTGAAACGTGTGGTTCACATTCCTCTCTACTAGCGACTACTACTGAAGATACTGGCCGTAGAAGCCGGTGAAACGTGTGGTTCACATTCCTCTCTACTAGCGACTACTACTGAAGATACTGGCCGTAGAAGCCGGTGAAACGTGTGGTTCACATATTTAACCTACGACCACTGCACAAGAGCCCGGAAAATACAGTTTTTAAATACAAGCAGTTAATACATGCAGCATCACAGCTGGTTCGCTATTCACATTTAACTACAGCTCAGTATTACTTCTCAAATTCTTTGTGCCCTTTGCGGCAAACTCTATAAAGGTAAACATAGACTTCAATTCACATCACTCGGCCCACCCTACAGAGCACAGAGTTTTCATTGCTTTAAAACATTTTAATAGCTTATTTCAAGTTCAAGTTCTACAAGTAATATCGAACAAAACGAATCTCTTCCAGACCGTGTTATATCATTTGAAGATCAAAACAGAAGTGTACAAGGAAACCATGAAGCTATATTTTCTATGTTTCATAGGATATGTGGGCAAGAGAAATTTTTGAGATTAAGTTAAGACTTTTATAGTTTTTTTTTTTTTTTATACAAAGCAAAACATTTATTCCCTGAACGTAAACATCCAGAAATAAATTTTATGTTCTGCTACAAAAGAAAAAGTGACGTCGTAAGCAGCGCAGTTATACAGGTTGGTGCGAAAGTCACTGGACAGTTGGTTAAAAGAAAACAAGCAAGACGTAGTACAGTAGGAAGCTTTAAGCCGTTAAGTTGTTACTAACACTTCAAAGATTTATTAACGCAGATGAAAAACAGTATAAACATAAAAATAATTGTAATTATTGTTTGTATTTGTAATGAAACAAACTCAATCCTCGCCCAGTGTCCAGTGGTTTTTGCGTCTTCCAGTATACATCAAGTAATCTAGAAAGGGCAAACAAAAGATACAGAGAAAAAGTGCCAGTAAAATATGAGTATCAGAAAGTTGAGTTTCTATATTATAACCGTGAATGTGCTGATATAAATGATAAGAAATAATACATGTTTCAGCAACGAACGATTCGAAAATAGAATTCTATTCTGCCCATTCATCTAATGCCGAGTTGGCAGCACGGGATCATACAATGAGTCTCACTGTCTTAAAAAATGAAGTGCAGAGCGCCGTGAGGAATGTCGTATTCAAGAGAACACTGGTGCCAGAGGAGTTTAAAAAGCTGAAACTTTATTCATCTATAAGATTGGAGATTCCATGTGACCAATAATTATATGATTTGTCGTGCGGAGGGCAGTATAACGAGTATTGGGTAAACGAATGCGAAGTTACGCTAGATTTTCCAAAAATGTGAATGATTTTACAAAGTCAGCGGGCACTATACTTCAGCACATCAATTTTGGAGCTAGTTCTAACATTTGTATAGTACCGCAAGATAGACTGACATTTAATATTTTAGGAAATAAAACGGTGTGCAACAATGTAGGAAACAAAGTTTTGAAGAAGCCCTTTATCACCTTCAAAGTTGTATAATTTATTATCGAATCACACACTAATAATATTACTCATAACACCAGAAAACTAAACTAGTTCTTATAAAGAGAGAAGTAATGCAATGCTCTCCTTTATCATGTGTTTTATACATTATTGCTGGCCTTCCTAAATTAACACGCCTAGGATTTGCTGATGACACATTAACTATGGCGAAAAAAGGAAGAGTGAGAAATGCAACCCACAGAACCTTCTATCAAGAGTTTTGAATAAATTGGCTTAGCAATAATAGAAAATAAATTTAAATGTATTTCCGTTAGACAGGGAAATCTAGTTTATGAATCTTTGTCATTGAATCACGGCGAAGTAATACCATCTGCAGCTTTCAATGAGAAGATCCATTGTATTGGAGAAAATGATTATAGTGAAACAGCATTTGATGCAAAAATATCATTGGAAAAAACTTAAGAGTAAATTAGATGCATTAACATCAACCCCTTTCTTACAACTGCACCAAAAATTCCATATCCCATCAAAAACTCACACGTGGAACGATATTTGTATGCCATTTTACACTAGTTAAGCTGATTCCAACAACATTAATTTGTGGTTGATGTTTACAAACGCTTTGAAAGAAAGTCCACAACTCCCACAGACAACTAAACTCATATTCTGTGCTGAAGAAGATCTAAAGGACTCGGATTATTAGGTACTGTCGGGTAGCCTTCCTACAGCACACAAACGCCTGCAAATGTAGCAACATATACATCAACAACACTCGAGATCTCGCTACCCAGGTTCAAAAATGTTTTGAAAAACTTGGATTACTCATGGACATGGATTTTGAATAACAAAAGCTTCAAAGGATAAGACACCAGCTCCGGAAACAGGAAATTAACAACTGGTGTTCACTATCATTAAAGGAAAGGCAACATACGGTTGAAGGATTATCTACCTGGACATCAATGGATACGTCAGCCTGAAGGGTTCAGTAGTTCTATTGGAAAAGCGCACTTAAATTAACAGTTAACGTGTACCCGCTCCGTTTATTACTTGGCAGGTTCCTTGCCGCCGTTGCAGCAGTGAGTTTGAAACCATTGGCCATGTCTTCGGTGCTTGTTCTCTTAATGAAACATTGAGAAATTCACATTTTTACATAAAATCCATCAGAAAAGATATGATTGCCATATCACCAGACTCACCTCATGGATACATTATTGATCCAACAGTCAGAACATAGGATCATGAAACCAACCTGAAGACGTTCATAGGAAGAAACGCGACCTGTATGGATGGCCCCGAATGTCTTATTTTAAAGATGAATACCATCTGAGATCCACCCAAATTCTAGGCCTAATGATATGAACAAGAGAAGCTTTACAAATAATTTCTGCATTTTTTCCAAAATAGTAATTTATATCCAAATTCCATTAAAGAAATTGGTTTAGCGGTTTAAAAGAGTCGCTCGTAATTTTAAAATGTTATTTTATAGCATACCGTTTGTTGAAATATTCACGAGAAAAAACTTTTTTATATTGGATGTATTTAACGTGAACTTTAATTTATATATCAAATTCAGTCAATAACAGAGTATATATACTTCACAATTTTGTATTCATATTTGTATTTGTAAAACATGTAAGCTACGTAGTAAAATTGTCTGGAGTCTTTCTCAGCCTCCAGTTGGAGGAAGCTAAAATGAATAAACTGTATAGATCTTCATTGTTAACTCTACGAACGAAAGGTGAACATTGCGGCAGTGTTATTTCTCTGCTAGTGCCTCCATATGGATGGCCAAGATAGGTTTTCGCACATTGATAAACCATTCACACCTCGATTACAGGTACCGTGCCTCACGCCTTACTGGTGGTCTGTGTATCTTATTCTGCTTCAACATCATCATATCTTTCTTCTCCGCCTTCTTCATATGAAAGATTCATACCCCCTAGGGATTATTTAATAACGCTTGGGGTCAGAGACATGTTGAGCAACAGAGGACTCTTGGACAGATAGATTATTCAGGGATGGCGATCAACCCAATTCCTGGTATGAAAGCGAGGAAGTAGATGATTTGAAATACAGTGGAAATAAATGACTGGAAAGATGAAGGTGGTGTAATTGGTGGAAGGAATGTTGCAGAAACCGCAGAACTCTGAGGAAAACCACTCAGAAGCCTAAAACCTACATGCGGCAACCCAGGATTGACTCTGAGTCAGCTAGGTGAGAGTCAGGCGGACTGTATAAGAAAGTTTAAATTGGGGAAAAGCATACTATACCTTTTACCAAGTATAATGCAAAAACATACATTTAATTAAGAAAACTAAGAATTAAATGCTAAGCAAGCAGTGTGATATGTATCCACATTGTGACCAGTTTCTTACAGCAAGCTCAGTATTAGTACGGCAGTATATACGTACATTAGATCCCATGTCTAGCCTATCCAAGAAAAGTAAATGACTTGGCCTTGATTTTGAAAAAAAAATTTAATAAAGGAAAGGAGACGCATTTTAATATAACAAATATACAACTTTCTTTACCTAGTACAGTATTACGTTGGCCTCTATCTGTTAGCTCCGAAGCATGAAACAGTCAATCAAGGCTTTTGTAAATAAAGTTAATTAAGGCGAACAACCTTTCCCTCTATTATCCCTAAACGAATGCCAATAATAACTACTTTGCTATAAATGATTCTCTTTATTTGTGATTTATGATGTCCAGGTTATAGTGTTTATTTGTAGTTTAAAAAGGTGCTGAAATAAGGGCAGATGCAGTTTTAATATCTCATTCGTTTAATATATATTTCATTGGTCTAATTACACACGCTTAATTTTCCACTCTGAATGTTATATTGTATTCCTCCCCTTCAGATCTCAGCACGATTGAGAGGAATGAAATGTTCGTCAGATAAGATTGCCCATCTCGCCAATGTAGGGCTCTCTGTAGGTTTGTATGGCTGTTTGTGTGTGTGTGTAACTTTGAAGTTACGAACCAGGGGATGAAGAAAACAGAGCTCGGAGTAACACTAAAAAGTTGATAACATTCCCCAGCTGTGTCGCATTACACGGAATAGTATGTTATGGGACAGCAGTTTACAAACATGTGCAGATATAGCAGAGACAATTCCGGACAATCCAAACAGCAACTGGCTTTGGAATGTTGACTATATTCCTCTTTTCTCTCATAATTTTGAAATTCCATAACATATTGCCCACGAAAATGCCATATTTGTTTACAGGCTAGCGGAAGGATTCACTGTCTTTCATATTAATCTCGTAACTAAGTTTCATAAGTCCAAAAGATATGAGCTAGGTATGTTCTAAGCAGATGCACTGAATGCATCACCCATGCCTATTTCTAAATACATATAATTACCAATAATAATTGCTGAAAATAAATTGGAAATTAGAGAGAGCTCAGAACAGGTAACTAAAAATGCATTCACAGAGCTCACATTTTATGGACGAATAAGAATCACAGACACACGCTACTTTCAGCATTGCTTATAATAAAGTTAGCGCTCAGTATAGTAAATTTGATAACCTTATGTATGTTATACTTCTTCATTAATTTTATTAATTGCATCTTTTGAACGGACTACGTTACATCTCCTGCCTTTTGGGTTGGATAATCGTCCACTTCGGCCGAGGCCTTAGGATGTGCCATACGTATACATTTTCAGAAAAGGGTCCGTGAGTCTGTGAACACGATAACTCAAGAACGAAAAGTTGGTGAAATACAACAGCTGGTATTTAAGTTTAGTATCCTCCAGGGATGCGACACGAAGATTTTGAGATAAATCCCGCCACTCCAAACTGCCCTTTACATGGAACTCTGTTCGAAATTGTTTATTTTCTTAAAACTAGCTTTCACGTTTTTGATTAAAATACTGTATATTTAAGACATTTACTTGACAATTAAAATGTATATCTTGAATTTTCTGGAAAAGCTTCTTAAAAGTTTTATTCTTGATGAATTTTACGGAATTTTGCGTAACTGTTAAACGGTAAGAGGTGGACAAAAAATTACCATACAAAAAATGAAGAACACGTTAAAACCCACAATTTATGTTGTATATATCCTTGTTTGTGATTTTAACTTTAAAAACTTATACTTTTCTCATACAGGAATTTGTCAAATCCTGTCCATACAAACGAAGGAAAAAGTCGCATAAGAACTAGCTTTTGATTATCACCTTAACTTATGGTACTCCCTTATTTAGCTTCTACTTACAAGTAAGCAAGTAATAAGAGTATACCTGCTAATACTTTCTCCATTACGATGAATTAATAGAAGCTTAAGCTTTTTAATAATATTTTGTTGCAGAGATGTAGAGAAAGTCATGTGAATGGAACACAGAAGATTTTTATACGTTTAATTGGTAGTAGTGCATAAAAGCTGAATATACACCATATGTTTCATAAGGTCTTACGAATTTGTAAAGTACATTTTCAATCTGAAAAGAGTATCAGATATAACTTTCTTTTAGTCAACCAAGATAAATATCGCTTAAAATTTGAATACAGCTATCGAAGTGCTATTAATTGACTTCAGTTCTCAAAACCAAACCAAAACAGACTTATAAAAACATAATGCTACCATAACATTTGAAACATGGGATTCTCTTCGCGTTCGCGCTAAATTTGAAATAGAAATCCGCCCACGCTTATCCTTAGTTTGGAGTAGCAATCAAGTCTTTTCTCAGAGCGCTTTAATGGACTTGTTTTGCTTCACAGAGCCAATTATCTATCGAGTTCTTGAATAATATATCACTAATATTTTATTTGTAGAATTGTAGTTTATTCACAATTATTTCGTGCAATTCTTATAAGAAACTGCAATCGCTTGATGCAATTATGTGCTTTGTTGAATGCGAATGTACTTCCCCTCGAGACGCTTAAATTCTTTTGCAAGTTCCGACCGGAAAATCCCTACGCTCTTTAGCGTCTACATGGCCGACCTACCAACAGTGCAGCAAGTCAACATAGCTCAGTATGCTGATGACGTGCTGCTATACTGTACAAACACCCACGCAGAGCCTTCAACCCTATCCAGAGACACCTCTGCCTCATCCAAGAGTGGTGCGAGCGTTGGCGATTGTCCATAAATCCGGAGAAAAGCCACGCTATTCTCTTTACCAAGCGCCGCTTTCCAGCAAACTTCCCCACATTCACGTACCTCAGACGAAGGATACAATGGACCAACACCATCACCTACTTGGGGGTGAAGCTTGACAGGGGCGTCACTTTTAGGGAGCACGTCCGGGGGCTGTGGTGCCGGGGCAATGGGGCTGCGGCCTCACTGTACCCGATGCTGAGGTCCTCGATGACGGTTCCCCTTAAGTTGCGCCTTTTGAGGGCTCTCATTATCCCCTTATTAATCTACGCCTGCGAGATCTGGGGCATGGCGGCAGACTCCAGTCTGCTGTTGCTTCAGCGGGTACAGAATAGGTGTCTTCGGGCTATCTATTCTGTGCCTCGAGGCTTTCCAACGAGACTCCTGCACGAAGCCTCTGGTCTACCATACCTGGAGGACGAGATTAGGCGTCGGGCAACAAAATTCAACGAAGGGTTACCATTCCATCGGAGCGCCCTCGTTAGGTCTCTTGGGGATTACGATCCCACAAACCGCCGCTTCAGGCGATACCGGCTTCCCCGCATGGCTTGCGGGCATCCCCGGTAACGAAGGAGCACCACCAACAGCTGCTACGGCTAAGCTCCTTATTATCCTTCAAGAGTTGCTTGGATTCAAAATTTAATCTCAAGAAACATTTTGATAAAAACACACCAGCGGTGCACAAGGGCCGTTGCACCATCAAGGCAACCGTCGAGGAGCAATATTCGCCTCCTCCTGTCACTCCACAACCCCAAAACACACCCGCCATCCTACAAAACCCACAATCCCGTCAGAACGTGGTTAAGTTCTCTCTGAGAACAGGGACACGTCTAACACACCTCGGGCTGCCCTCAGCCTGCCAATCACACTGGACTGGTCCGGAAAATCTGATTCCTCGAAATGATATGTTTTTTTCCCTTTTTAACATAGCGGAAATTACTCAGCCTTCCCACTGCAAATATGTGTACGCATATAATTCTATGCGAGCACATTAACGTACGCGTATGACCTCCAAATGACCTTTTTCCTGTCTCTGAAAAAAAAAAACTCTTTTATTATAATAGGCTTCAGAACCAAGAAAATCAACACGAATTGTCATACTTATTGTTGGAAAACAAAATCGCATAGTTAAAAAAATTAAAACACTTATACGCGACGAAAGCACAAGGAATGCTAAACATTTGCACCCAGTGATTTCAGTTTCTGAATGCAACACAACCAAAACACTTGGACATCAAATATTTATATATCTGAAGTGTTCCATTCAAATGACTTTCTCTACATCTCTGCAACAAATTATTGTTAAAAAGCTTTTGCTTCTATTTACATCGTGCTAATCGAGAAAAAAATAGCAGAAATAGTCTTATTACTTGCTTCCTTGTAAGTAGAAGCGAAATAAGGGAGTATCATAGTTTAAAGTGATAGTCAATAACTGGTTGCGATGTGACTGAAGTTCCTTTGTTTGTATAGACAGGAGTTGACAAATTTGTTTATGAGAAAATATGTTTTTCCAAACTGAAACCAAAAACAAGGAATATCTAAATAATGATCAACTCCAGAAAAAAGTGTATATATAATATAAATAGTGTGTTTTAAAGGGATCTACATTATTTTGTGGTAAGCTTTTCTCCATCTCTTACGTTTTAGCCATTATGAAAAAGTCCGTAAAATTCATCCAGAATAGAGTAGTTTTCAGAGGCTATTCCCAGAAAATTCAAGATGTACATTTTATTTGTCAGGTAAATATATGTAATATACAGGGTGTTTCAAAAATACGGGACATAATTTCAGTTATGTATTTCCCACATGTAGACAATCAAATTAGTTCATTATAAAATGTGTCCGGAAATGCTTCATTTCCGAGTTATGGCCTTCACAACATTGAAATTCACTGGAACGTTTTTCTTTCCGCAGGTTGTATTCATTAAAGAAGATGTTCAAAATGTCCAACTCCTGCTTGAATACAGACCTCACATTGATGTCTCATTGACCTGCGAACACGATCCCAAACTCCAGGAGTATTGCGTATGTCCTCACAACTTGCCACAATTCGATTCCGAAGGGATTCCGGAGACGAATAAACCAATGATTTTAAATTGCCCCACAAGTAGAAATCGAGAGGGTTCAGATCAGGTGAGCGTGGAGGCCAAGCAATTGGGCCACCTCTACCTATCCATCGATCAGGAAACCTTCGATCCAAGTACTGGCGAGCCGTAAGACTGAAATGTGCAGGAGCGCCATCAAGTGAATGTGTTAATGACTGATTAGTGGAGTGTCTTCGAAAACGTCAGGTATGGTGTTTTCCAGGAAGTTTGTGTACGCCTGCCCCGTAAGTCTGTTTACAAGTACATGGGGTCCAACTAATCGATCACCAATGATACCGGCCCACATGTTGAGGGAGAACCGCACCTGGTGATGAGATACAACAGTTGCACGTGGGTTTTCATGCCACCATACATGCACATTATGGACATTTGTTATGCCATCTCTTGTGAACTGTGCTTCATCTGTAAATAATACGACGGCAGAAAAGTTCGGATTTACACCACACTGCTGCAAGAACCACTGACAGAACCTAACTCGTGCAGGGTAATCTGCTGGTGACAGGGTCTGTACACGTTGCAAATGATAAGGATACAATTAATACTCGTTCAACAGTCTCCAGACAGTCGTATGAGGAACATTGACTTGCAACGCTAAACGTCGTGTGCTGATAGAAGGAGTCCTGTCCACAGCCTCCAGAATCTCCTCCTGCACTTCTGGAGTTGTAGATCTTGGTCGTCCCCTTCCCAAACTAGGAGAGGTGAATGTTCCATACTCGCACAGACGGGAATGGAGACGTACAAATGTCTTCCGATCTGGACATTGTCGCTTTGGGTACCTCTCCTGGTACAAACGACGAGCCAGCGCAGCATTGCCGTCCGCCTTACCGTACATGAAGTGTATCTCTGCCAGCTCTTGATTTGAATACATGTCGCACAGTCTTAACGCCTAAAGAACACTGAATGTAACCCTCCTCAGAATGTACTATCAGAGCGCCCTCCTAATGTCTCCTTTGACGTAAGAGACCTGCTGAAAGAAAAACGTTCCAGTGAATTCCAATGTTGTGAAGGCCATAACTCGGAAATGGAAGCATGAACTATTTTGATTGTCTACAGGTGGGACTTTCAATGTTGTAAAGGCCATAACTCGGAAATGAAGCATTTCCGGACACATGTTACGATGAACTATTTTGATTGTCTTCATGTGGGAAATACATACCTGAAATTTATGCCCCGTATTTTTGAAACATCCTGTATAATATTTTAATCAAAATCGTTACAGCTATTTTTGAGAAAATCAAATTTTTTTTAAAAAAAGGTCCATGTAAAGGGTAGTTTGGGGTCGGGGGATTTTTATCAAAATCTTCATGTCGCATCCTTGGAAGATGCTAAACAAAAATACTAAGTTTGTTATTTTACCGACTTATCTTTTTTGAGTTATCATGTTCACAAACCCACGACACACAGACCTACGGACTATCAAATTATCTATACACTATGTACATGGTACGTATAGGGAAAGTAAAAATGACATGAAATTTACAGAATGTCGTCAAATTTTGTGGTTAGGATACAAATATTGCCCCACATTACAGCTCCTTTCCGTCTTAGAGGAATGGATTACCATGATATCCGTGTTCTCGACGCCCACCTCATGTTGGCCCGGAGGCGTGCGATGAACGGAGCACTTCTCATCGTAATTAGCGATGTAATTTTAGCTTTTGTTTCCTCGGGGATGATCACTTCTCTACAAATAAGACAGCGGCGCACAAAAATAGAAGCCAACAGAGTAACTATTTCTTTTCCTCCAGCATTTTTATAAGGATTCTCTGTTTATTCATTACCATAGAAGACATTTTGCCAATGTACGCTTCCAAGGGTACCTCTACAACTTTTTGAAGTATATGCGAAAAAATGGCTTGATGAAATGTCGTTCTATCACTTACCTGATGGCACAGGTACTCAAGGCACATATAAACACTCAACTATCCGCTTATGCACCACAGTTATTCATATTTATTTCAGCGAAAGGGTACTTAAAATGCTCAAACAATAGTTGATACATAGTTTCTGTCATTTTGGTTTCCAATATTTAAATAGACATTCACTTGGAAGTTCCATTAGAAAATACCTAAAATTTAAAAATATTTCTACTTTACTATTGAAAGCTATTTGTTCTACACAAGCTATACTAAGCATTGTTGTTATTGTTATAACTAGTATTGTTCTGTTGTTATAACTACACGGTGCACAATTGCCTGTCCATTTTGTTCATCTGTACCATTTGGTTGGCCTTATGCAAACTTTCTAAACACCTTTTCAATATTTCCTTACAGGTTCCCAAAGATTTCTTTCCATGTGAATTAAAAATTTTCACTTTGTTGTTCTATAAGTTATTATTTAAAATTGTGTGAACTTATATTTCATAAACGTGTGATAGGCAAATTCTATGAATTCTTTGTAAGGGAATTTTAAATATAATAAATTTCCTAAGAAAGTACTGATATTCAACAAGTCACAAAATTATAATATTTGTCATGCAGCGGAAACTGCTTTAAGATTCTGAAATATATTGATAATTCTAAAGTAGAACTCAATCTGCAACAGCCAGCCAAAAAATTAATAAAATGTTTATAGTACCTAAACAAAGTGGAAACAGAACTAAGCAACAAAGGTGAACGTATCACAAAGGTGTACCGACGTTGATATATACCGGATAACTTTGTATTCACAACGTGTTTGATGGGCTTAGAATTCATATATTACAGCAAGCATCATATTTGGAATGAAATATCGGTTTTTTAATATTATTTTGTAAAACAGGACTATACTCATAAATCAAGAATCACAAAAGAGTATTTCTATATAAATAGTGTTCAAAGTATCAAGTAGTTATTTATGAAGTTTAGTTTTAAAAATAAACATGAAGAAACTTACATTTTGGAAAAATGATAATATAATTCTGTTAAGAATATTTACTCAACTTTATTGAAGTTACTTCAAACACGTATACGTATTATAGGGTATAACATGTGCAAACTTCTTAATACTGTGGCAAAAAGTAAGAAATTTGTGATTTTTTAATAAGATACTCAATTTTAATTCAATTCCTCCCTTAATTTATTCATATACTTTACATATTAAATACAGCATCTCCATCACAGTGCACAATAACATATGTCATTAAAGTTGCATATACACCAGGAGATGTCTCTCTGGATTTCTTTGGTTACGAGTGAGTATTTAAAAGATATACTTCTGTCGGCATTATCGGACTCGTCATCCATATTGTTTTACAGAGGCTTGAAAAAGTTTCTTTCTTTTGTGCTTTGGCAAGACATTCTGAAAATTCAATTTAATGTCTTTTATTTCAACAGGAGGTTCGTTTATTGCATTAGATTCTCGTTTAACAAGCACAGTTATTGGTTTTCCAGAAAGGTAATGCTTTCAAATAAGCCATTACTGTTTTTGTATTAAACATGTACAACATTTTCAAACAGTTGTCTGGAGCCATATGCTCTTGTAAAGATATCTCTCAATTATATTTATAATCACAGCATTTCAACTGTTTTCTCAAATGATGTGAATGAAAGACGTTCGTAAAGGGTCAAACATGACTTAGCATTACTAATGACTGTAAAGTTTGGGGAAACCTGTTGGTCACGCTTTTGAACTAATGTACTTTGGAGCATGTTTGGAAAAATTTTTAATACTAGTCATAATTGTTTTAATTCCACGATACGGGGCTCTAATTTCTCGGACACTTTCTAGTGCATTTCATAAATGAATTACGCTGGGTATAAGTTTTGAGCTCCCTTTCTGCTTCTGAAGAAGTCACTGATCCTGAGAGGATAAACAAACAAAGACCAGCTTAGGTTTCTCAGCGATAAACAGATGAACTGAGTTGTCTTAGGTTGACGCCTCAAACGTAGTGGTGAACAGGTAATTTAAGAAATATGGGTTTTGTAGAGGAGTTGTTGAAAGTATAGAATGTACTATGTAAAATGAAAATGAACAACAAATTTAAATTTAGTAATATATGTAACATTTCCATATAGTTACCTGAATTACATGATATCCATTTTGGATACCATTTCAACTGTTGAAAATAAAATAGATAACATTTAGTTAAAAAAAAAAGAAAAAAATCTAATGTGTTCCATTCACATGACTTTCTCTATATCTCTGCAACAAATTATTGTTAAAAACCTTATACTTTTATTTACTTCATGCTAATCGAAAAACAACTTGCAGAAATAGTTTTATTACTTACTTCCTTGTAAGTAGAAGCAAAATAAGGGAGTTCCATAGGTTAAAGTGATAGGCAGAAGCTGGTTGCTATGTTACTGAAGTTCCTTTGTTTGTATGGACAGCAGTTGACAAATTCCTTTATGATTTTCAAAGCTGAAACTAAAAAAAAAGAAATATGTTAAAAGCGATCAACTCCACGAAAAAAAAGTGTATACAACATAAATTGTGTGTTTTAACGTGCCCTACATTTTTTGTATGACAAGTTTTTGTCCATCACTTACGGTTTAGCAGTTATGCAAAATTCCGTAAAATTCATCCAGAATAAAGTAGTCTTGAGAGGCTATTCCCAGAAAATTCAAGATAAACATTTTATTTGTCAGATAAATATATTTTATACACGAAATTTTAATCAAAATGGTTGGAGCCATTTTGGAGAAAATCAAATTTTTCGAAAAAAGTTCCATGTAAAGGGTAGTTTGTGGTGGAAGAATTTTTCTCAAAATCTTCGTGTCGCATCCCTGTAAGATTCTAAACTAAAATAGCAAGTTTGGTAATTTCCCGACTTTTCGTTTTTGAGTTATCGTGTTCACAGGCACACGGACACACGCATGGACCTTTTTCTGAAAATACTTTTTTGGATACAGGGGACCCTAAAACGTATATTTCCAGTGAAATCTCGGTATCAAATTTTTTGGTGGAGTGCAATACCTTCTCTATACACTATGTACATAGTATGTATAGAGAAAGTAAAAATAGGATATATTAGCACCATCATACTTCGCTTAATACATCATGTCAGTATTATTGATATTATTATTGTTATTATTATAATATTCTTATTAACGATGTTAATAATACAACGTTTTAATATATTTGTGTGTGTGTGTGTGTGTGTGTGTGTGTGTGTGTGTGTGTGTGTGTGTGTGGGGAAAATTGCTTTAGTTTGCTTTAGCGTATATTCGATGATCAAAGTATAACTTTAAGGAGTAAAACAAAAAGTACATAAGTAAATAATGAAATAATTACTGTAAATTATACTGAAACATACGTTATCACTAACAAGGAATTGTAATATTACAGATCTAACTTAGTAGTAGTTGCAGAAGTTTTCAAATCCCGCAATAGAATATAATTAGAATAGTTTAATTCCCTCTTACAATCTTTATTTTCATTGCACCTAGAAGTTAAATGAAAATACGCTTGTACTGAAGGAAATGGAACTAAAATTTACAGGTGATGTACTTCTTAGCTCCTTAATCTTCGATCCCGATAATCCTTCAATAGGGTGTATAAATAAACCTTAGGAATGCAGCAAGTATCGAAAACATCGAGGTACTCTAGATAATATAAAACAGTTATAATTTTGAATATTGTCTAGATTCCGTAGATTTTGTGATTTCATACAAGCTTCACTATTTTTACATTAAGGGAAGTGATAACAACACTGAATAAAAGAGAAATCAGGTGCTGGAATTTTTTAATATACCACCTCTCCCTCAGACTAGTAAATTAAGTTTTTTGAATTTGTCATATAGCTTGTGATTCTGCAGAAAAGTAACATATTCAGTTGTATTTATTAAAATATGGCAAATAGAAAAACGTAGGAGACGAGCAAGGCTATGTGCAATTTTTATAGCCTATAAGGGGGAACCTGCATGGAAAGACATATCCAAACGATTATTAAAGCCTTCATACTGTGGAAGGAATGATCACTCGGAAAAAATAAGAAATAGGGAACAGAAAACAGACTTAGGCTAAAGTTTCCTTCACAAATAGAACAATAAACGAATGGAACAAAATACCTGCAGATTTACTGGAGACTTTGCCTCAAAGTGTAAATAGTTTTAAAAAGAGACTAAAGAAGAGTGATTTATAGTCAGGATAGTAAAAAAAAAATATTGTTATTATTACTGTTGTTACAATTATGTATGTATTAGTATACTATGATGTCATTGGCATTTTAACAGGGTATTATTCACATTATTGTTTAACTCATTGTATTATTACATTGAGAGCGCTGCCACCGGGCCACGCCCTAAGCAGTGAAATAAAGTATCTATCCATCTATACTTGCTGATGTTGTACGGGGCATAATTTACCCTCATTATATGTTTTCTGCAAAAACAATTGCTGACAGTTTTGAATAAGCACATTAAGGATAGTTACTGGCAACGTGTTTCATCATTTTTCTGAACGCTCCAACGTGAAAACCTAACTTCACGCTGTATTAGAGAATTTGTATCGTGATACCTTTTGACGTAGAGGTGTAATGAAAGAAGGAATATTGAATGCACTGGTTTGTATTATTTACTGAACCACTGAACCATTAACTTACAAAGAGATTAATTAAATGTTTATGGTATGAATGAACAGTGAATTTATAAACTGCCTCTATTAGAATATATTGCTTTGAGCAAAAAAAAATTAGATTTCAGGGTAATTAGTGCATTTCAAATGCAATTGTTTCAATGGAAAATCCAGGCCCTATTTGGACGTCCGCAAACTGAAATGCGTTTACCCATCACAGGAGGACGCGAAAACGTTGCTGGTAACTCCGTCCACCGTATTAGTCGGAAACTTGTGCTTGTTTGCAGTGACGACAGTTTCTGCCGATCTATCGTTACTCTTTGATTAAGCAAAGAGAGCAAATTTGCTCGCTAGCCCTGTGAATCGTCTACTGTGTGTTGTGCGGAAAAAGGAACAGATAATTCTCCAGTGCTATACCAACCAGTATACAATATTTTCGTTTCAGATACGTAACCCAATTATCATAAGTTAACCTTTGTTGCCTGTATTAATATACTACATATACCGTTTTTCCTTTAATTCAAACTCAAAAATGGAGTACTAGTAAAAATATTTGAGAATAAACCTATAAAATTATTAAATAACATAATAGAGAAAATACAAATGGAAACAAAAGTAGATGCTTTATTAATATTTTTCTTGCCAGTTAAAAGTTTAAGTTCTTCTAAACCAGCTTTCATAATGTTGCCAGCGGCACTACCCAAAATTACTACAAGTGACCATGCGTGTCAGGTGATAGGTAATGGACTGACCTTCAATTCAAAGCCAAATGTTGCAAGTTCACATCCCAGTGATTGTGGTAAATGACGGGGAGTGCCCAAGTAAAATAATCGGTGTAATGCTTGGAAGTTAATGGCTGTAGTTATGTCGGTTTTTTCGTTTATTTATTTAAAAAAATCACTGCAATTTTAGGGAAAATTGTATATATTATTAAAATATAAAACAGTCTTAATTACCTGCTCTTTATGCTTGAAGTTTAGTATCACATGAAATTAATTCTAGAGTACAACCCTATTTGTATAGTTACACTTAAAACAAGCGGAATTTATAGGTACCGACAGGCAACTTAGGGTTAATACAGCTATTGTAGGTCCATGACTGGTCTAACAATTGCTGTATTATGTCTCTTGCATTAATATTTATGCTTCGGATATGAACATACGTGCATATTTTATTTGGTTTAGTGGCAAATGGTAGCCGTAATATAAATAGCAGTAAAAACGATAACTATTAAAGTATTAACATAATAAGACAAGCTTCTTAATTCAGTTAATATTGTTCTAATCGCATTATATCGCCAATAGTATGTTAATTAAAAAAAATAGTTTCACATTTATAGTACTGAATATGAGCAAGCATCTTGGTAATTAATGAATACTGAACACAGTTCGAAAGAAACTCACTTGAATAAATTAAGTATCGACGCAAAAATTGAATTTTCTGAGATTAGTACTTATACATAATACTGAACATATTCCACCAATGTCTATAAATAAGGTATATACATCTGCAGATATGTTACGTAGAAGTCGATGGCTTGCATTGATTTCGCTTCCTAACCATAGAAATTGACGCATGACGTAGGATACAAGGAAGAGAGACAACATCTGCTGCCACTGCAAAGCTATTTCATCCTAAACAGAACAAAGCGAGCTGGTGACGTCTGATCTATATAGTTTCCAACATTCTATCCCGAGCTTGCGGTTTCGTAGCCATTCAATAAAAAAGCACTGAAAAGTTCTTACATTTGCTATGAATATCAGACTTGCAGAATAAGATTGCGGAAAAGCAATTGACCGGAAAAGGTTATAGCGCAGGGCAGTGATGCCCCCTTCTGTCATTCGTACACTTTACTATTCCACAGCAGCATTGGTTTCATGAAAAATTATACAGCTTAATAAAGAACGTTCATCTCACAGTTACGGAAAGTTCCGAAGTGGAACACATTATTTCATGTCCGTGATGTTGTATCCATTGCTTTAGCCCTGCTGTGTTTCTGGTCTCGTTTCCTCCTCACCAAAGACTAAAGGCATAATAAACATGATATATGCCAAGGAAGATGCTCTACGAATTCCAAATTTAAAAAGTTCACTGCACTTTATGCATAACTGAACTTGGCTAAGCACTAAACTTTACACAAAACAGTAATCAGGTGCACGTGCCTCTATTCATATGAGCTAAGAGGAAAGGAACTTCCCAAATGTTTCATAATATAAGAGGCAGATGAGCCGTGGAATATTAGTGCATGTGCTTGTGAAAATAGACATTTTTACTTTCTCTATACGCAATATGTACATAGTGTATAGAGAAGGTATTGCACTCCACCCAAAAATTCGAAACCGATATTTCACCGGAAATATATCTTTTAGGGTCCCCAATATCCAAAAAGAGCATTTTCACAAAAAGGTCCGTGTGTGTGTGTCCGTGTGTCTGTGAACACGATAACTCAAAAACGAAAAGTCGGTAAAATACCAAACTTGGTATTTAAGTTTAGTATCTTCCAGGAATGCAACACGAAGATTTTGAGAAAAATCCCCCCAACCTTAACTACCCTTTACATGGAACTTTTTTCGAAAATTTGGATTTTCTCAAAAATGGCTCTAACGATTTTGATTAAAATTTCGTATATTAAAGATATTTACCTGACAAATAAAAGGTATATCTTGAATTTTCTGGGAATAGCCTCTGAAGAGTAGTTTATTCTGGATGAATTTTACTGAATTTTGAATAACTGTTAAACCGTAAGAGATGGACAAAACTTTACTAAACAAAAAATGTATAGCACGTTAAAACACACAATTTATGTTATATACACTTTTTTCGTGAGTTCGTCGTTTTTGAGACATTCCTTATTTTTGGTTTCTGCTATGAAAAACTTGTCAACTCCTATCCATATAAACAAAGGAACTTCAGTGACATAGCAACCAGCTTTTGTCTATCATTTTAACCTATGGTAGTCCCTTATTTCGCTTCTACTTACAAGGAAGCAAGTAATAAGACTATTTCTGCTTATTTTTTCTGATTAGCATTAAGTAAATAGAAGTATAAGCTTTTTAACAATAATTTGTTGCAGGGATATAGAGAAAGTCATGTGAATGGAACACATCAGATCTTTGGAAATATCATGTACTAAAAGAACAAATCATTGTTGCACTGTTGCGTTTATTAAACACAATAAAATACTACTGAGTGCAGCATCCTGTACAAGAAGACAAGTGCGTGCTACTTTTGACACGCGTAATGAAGTGCTTTCATTTAAAATGATATATATGCGAGTATAATAAATGATCTTTAAGTGTCAGTAAAACTGCTAAACGCATCATAAGCAATACCAGAACTACTGTTGTCAGAATTTCATTGCATCATTATGCATTGACGTTTCCCGTACCATGGACACCTTTTCATCTGTTATTTGTCATAAACAAATAGTGGTTGACATATGTGAGCTTAATCATTAGGCTACATTTTGTTTAAAAACAATTATTACTGAGTTAGTTACAAACCTACAGAAATCCGATGCAAGGGTTCGGATTATCACAATCTGACACAACAGAGAAAGTAGTGCATTCCCAAAATAAAATACCGCAAAGCTTTAAAAAGTTTAAAGAGTATAGAAATTATGAAGAAGTTTGTATTTGTAATTTTACAGTATCAGTAAGTTATACTCGTGGTATATATTACATTAAACGGCGAGCTAAAACGTTTAAGGTTGGCAAAAAATGTTGCTACAGGACAGAGGATTTTAGTATTTATATAATAGCCCCCAACCCCGGCAATGAGGGATGATTAGTTTTCACCAATTTGACTTTGACCTAATTCACAAGCACAATTAAACGTAAGTATACCGGGAACTTAAAAATTTTTCATGTGTATTGCACTGAAACCCTTGAGAATAAGTCAAGTAAACAATAAAAAAACATACAACTAATGGTAATCTTGGAAGCTTGCAAGGTCCAAGCTAAGATCACAGTCCAGGAATCATGCGGGCGTCCATAAACACAATAACAAAACAAATTGCGATTATAGAGAATGCTTTGCTGGAGTTTGGCGTCCTTCTACTGCTGCTGTATATAACCTCTTCTGTGTGTGGTCGATTTCTAGGCTGCCATATTATCCCAGCTGTTTCATGTCCTCTTGCGATAGCTGCAGTTTATGTTTCCATTTGTTGTTGTTGTGAATGACCACACTCTGGGTTAATTTAATGCTTCATTTTCATTGTGAGTGGCCCCTAAAAGTTCTCACTACGTCAAAATTGTATCTAGAATTTACTTATGAATAGAATTCTGTAACGCTAACCACAGAAAATTACGTATCCAGATGTGAGATACAATTAGAACACAAAGAAGCTGCTTTTAAAATTATCTAAAGCTTTGAGCCGAATATCTTGGTATGAAAAATTATATTTCAGTATTTTAAGGTGTACTTATTATCAAAAATCAAATTTGTTTTCTATCAAGGAATCTTGAAATATTCAGGTCATGCGGTAATTACTTCACAACTGTTACGTCATCATTAGTTTTAGGTTGATAAACACTGATTGCTTCTATACCTATAAAGCAATCCTGTTAAAAACATAATCGCAATGTGAATCTTAATGGAAAGGCTTGTGAAATTTCTACTGTTTTTAAGCACATATCCTGGATCATATCAGTGTCAACGGCGTGGATGGATTTCGTCCCCCAAGATCTTTTACGCGTTAATAATGCTACTGACATGGGGTTCCCGCCTTTATTTATACCCCAAATCCATTAATGATGCTACTGACGTGCGGTTCTCGCCATTATTATACTCCAAATCCATTAATTATGCTACTGACGTGGGGTTCTCGCCATTATTTACACTCCAAATCCTTTAATAATGCTACTGACGTAGGGTTCTCGCCTTTATTATACTCCAAATCCATTAATAATGATACTGACGTAGGGTTCTCGCCTTTATTATACTCCAAATCCATTAATAATGCTACTGACGTAGGGTTCTCGCCTTTATTATACTCCAAATCCATTAATAATGCTACTGACGTAGGGTTCTCGCCTTTATTTACACTCCAAATCCATTAATAATGCTACTGACGGGCGGTTCTCGCCTTTATTTACACTCCAAATCCATTAATAATGCTATTAACATGGGGTTCTCGCTTTTATTATACTCTAAATCCATTAATAATGCTACTGACGTGGGGTTCTCGCTTTTATTATACTCCAAATCCATTAATAATGCTACTGACGTGCGATTCTCGCCTTTATTTACACTCCAAATCCATTAATAATGCTACTGACGGGCGGTTCTCGACTTTATTTACACTCCAAATCCATTAATAATGCTACTGACGTAGGGTTCTCGCCTTTATTTATACTCCAAATCCATTAATAATGCTACTGACGTGGGGTTCTCGCCTTTATTATACTCCAAATCCATTAATAATGCTACTGACGTGGGGTTCCCGCCTTTATTATACTCCAAATCCATTAATTATGCTACTGACTAGCGGTTCTCGCCTTTATTTACACTCCAAATCCATTAATAATGCTTCTGACGTAGGGTTCTCGCCTTTATTATACTCCAGAACCATTAATAATGCTACTGACTAGCGGTTCTCGCCTTTATTTATACTCCAAATCCATTATTAATGCTACTGACGTGGGGTTCTCGCCTTTATTATACTCCAAATCCATTAATAATTCTACTGACGTGTGGTTCTCGCCTTTATTATACTCCAAATCCATTAATAATTCTACTGACGTGTGGTTCTCGCCTTTATTATACTCCAAATCCATTAATAATCCTACTGACATGTGGTTCTCGCCTTTATTATACTCCAAATCCATTAATAATGCTACTGAAATGTAGTTCTCGCCTTTATTATACTCCAAATCTATTAATAATTCTACTGACATGTGGTTCTCGCCTTTATTATACTCCAAATCCATTAATAATTCTACTGACATGTGGTCTTCGCCTTTATTATACTCCAAATCCATTAATAATGCTACTGACATGTGTCTCTCGCCTTATCACACTCCAAATCCATTAATAATGCTACTGACATGGGGTTCTCGCCTTTATTATACTCCAAATCCATTAATAATTCTACTGACGTGTGGTTCTCGCCTTTATTATACTCTAAATCCATTAATAATGCTACTGACATGGGGTTCTCGCCTTTATTATACTCCAAATCCATTAATAATTCTACTGACGTGTGGTTCTCGCCTTTATTATACTCTAAATCCATTAATAATGCTACTGACATGGGGTTCTCGCCTTTATTATACTCCAAATCCATTAATAATTCTACTGACGTGTGGTTCTCGCCTTTATTATACTCTAAATCCATTGATTCTAGCAGGATTTGAACCCGCGAGTTTTTAACCGGAAGATCAGCCAGATCTCTTCGGCTAAATAACACACTTTATTGGGTACTAAGACACTAGATGTAACAGTAATGTTACACGTTTGGTATAGACCATTGCTGTTTCACTCAAATAAGCTCATCATTTATTCACTCTATTAGCTCTTCTCTTCGTACTACTTGAGTTTTTTTTTTTTTTCATATACTAACTTTTAAACTGCCAGCAGACTCTGGTTATACACTTATAGTTATTTGTCCCTTAACACAGTAGTAGTGGTGGTAGGTAGGTAGGTAGATGGGTGGATGACCGTACATGCTGTTGAAAAATACTTGAGTTTAAAATATTACCTACATATATATTGTATATCTCTTAACAATATTGGAAACACAAAAATACATACATACATACATACACACCCACCCACACACATACATACATACATACATACATACATACATACATACATACATACATACATACATACGCTCACGCTCTACGACAACAGAACCACAGAATAATAAAAGAAAGAACACTCTGATATCACACACACACACTTGCACTCACAACTACACCACATTTTCATATATATATATATATTTATAGACTAGTCAAACACCAAATAAGTCTATACAATATTTCCACAAATATTTTATCTCTCAGTGCATGTACTTCCATTAAGTATGTGCCCAGGTTTGGCCAGTTTTGGCTGTTTAGAATCATATCTCAGAAGCTGTTCTTCGTCTGAAGCTAAAAATACTTCCAGTAATAAATTTTCCTAGCATCCTGCATCTGCACGCAATCTTCCAAAATATGCGTCCAGTCTTGCTTCTCCTCGCATAATGGGCAAATCCGCCTACCAGCTTCATCAACTACCTTACGAATTTCCCACCCTCCCAACCTGAGCCACGCTATTCTAAAACTTTGTTTCAATGTTTATTTACCCTGCTCAATTTTTATTTCGTTTTCTAAGTGCAATGCCGATTTGTTTCTACATTAAGATTCTATTTCCTACCTGTTTATATCGCATAGTTGTCTTTTTACTTTATTCACATTCTATTTTCGCTGTCCTTTGTCAAATATCGTTAAGTCAATCTTTGATAATCCCCGTTGTAGCCCCCACCCCCGCCCAGCATTTGGGATGCTCTATGCTATACATCTGATCTGATAACATGTTGTTGTAAGAGCTGTTGGCCATCTTATTCGCAGTCAGTATCTTATTACACTTAATTTAGCATATACAGCATTTTCCCAGCATCCTACCTCTCGAAGAACACCGTGATTCGAAGTACCCGTTCCCAATCCCAGAATACGTTTCCAGAAACAACATTTTATTTTATTTAGATTATCTACCCACACATCACTTCCATATAGTAATGAAGACCTAACCATTAAAGTTCGAAGGCTTTCACGGCCGGTGTTAGAATCACTTATAGAAAACAAAACCGGGCTTGTAGGCCGTGGTCCACTGGGCTTCTCCCTTCGTTCCCCAGACGTTTCGCCTGCGTCTGCGGCAGGCATCATCAGTGGCGTGTACATCTCCGTGGTCTCTCAGTAGCGACTACTGGTACGTTTTTTTTTTTTTTTTTTTTTTTTTAATTTTCGAGTGGAGGGGAAAAATCCACCTTATGGACTAACCCGGGCAAGCCCGGAGTGTCGGGGTCTCCCACGTGGGCCTACCGACTAAAAAACCCCTCCACCGGTATTAGAAGGAGGAAAGGAGAGGCGGTACCGCTTGATTGCACCCGCGGATTCAAGGCGATAATGTAACTGACTGCAGGGTGCAGTCAGAGGGGTGAAATGAGGACCGGGAGACAGACTTGACCGAGGCCCAGACTGCCACCGCGGAGTATTCGGGGAGAGGAATGAAGGAATTTTAGGGTGAAGGATTGGAGTTAGTGCTGGTTGACTCTGTTGAGCCAGTCGTTGTATCCTGGGACGTTTTCGAGCCTAAGCCCTTGGCGTCTACTCTGGATGTTGAACTTGGAAGTTTGAGGTGCCGACTTCTCCAGGAGAGCTCTCACCTCCTCCCTGAAGATGAGTCGGATATCGGTGACTGCTGTTTCTATTTCTTGGTGAAGATCTGTGTGTGAAGTGGTGCTGTCCTGTTCCTGAAGCCTGTCCTCCAAGGCCGTCAGCTTAGCCGTAAGAATCAGGACCTCCGCGTGGAGGTCCTGAATGGCCTCACTTAGGCCCTGGATTTCCTGCTGCAGGATGGTTGGTGTTGGATTTTCAGTCTGCGGAGATGGTTGTGTAGATGATGGTGTCCGGGCTGGTTTAGGCGATGAGTGCCTGCTCTTTGGGTAGCTGGGGCACTGGGCTTGCCCGGTGAAATGTCCCGTACCACCACAGGTGGCACAGAACCGGCGACGGCGGCGGAGGTCGTGCCCAGTGCACTCCGAAGTGTATGCGTTGGTGCCACAGTAGTGGCACTTCGGCGGCGAAGAGCAGTCTTCTTGGCTGTGCCCGTAGGCACAGCAGCGACGGCAGGGCCGGCGTCTTTCCTGTCTGCTTGCCTCAACGTGCAGAAGCCGCCCTAATAAGGGCAATCCTGACGCCAAGGCAGCCTCCAGGTCTGATCGGTCCTGTAGCTCCACCCTAACTAGTGGTGTCGGGCCCCGGTCACAGATAATTCTAGTGGCCCTCGAACATGAAGGCCATCTAGATTGAGCAGCGGCGAGGAGGTGCCGGGTGGAGAGATCCCGAGGGACCCCCCTAACCACGGCACTGTACCGGGGAGGCGGCGGCGTGGAGCTCAGCGGTGGCGGCGATGTAGTTTTGGCTGCCGGTGAAGCAGCGGCGGCGGTCGGCGGTTGTGGTGATGGTGAGCGCGGCAAAGGTGCAGCGCTCACTGCCGGCGTAACGGCAGGTGGCGGAGATGCCTGTGAGCGCTTCCTACCGGCGGTTGCCGGAGAAGCGGTGGCTGCTGTAGGAGCTGCTGGTCTGCGCTGTTGCTTCCTCTTCGGCATCTCGAAGCGAAGTGTTCTCGCCTCCTCTGGTACGTTGTCTGGAGCGCTCGGCTTATATAGTGTGGGAGGTACCGCCCTCGCATGACCTGATTGGTCCGGATTGCGGTCCCCTGTGTCCGTGCTGTTTCTGATTGGTGTACGTGCTTTCTTGGTTGGTCTGTTCTGTAGGGCTGGGTGCCAAGTTTTATTTAGTCTGAATGTTTCTTCTTTCCTATTGAAATTGTTGGCATGTTTATAGATCTCAATAGCTTCACGGTGCAAACGTGTGTAGTAATGAGTAGTGGAAGAGAGGATGTCAGTTTCGTCGTAACGGATCACATGTTCCCCTTCTGCTTCTAGAGCATGAAGTGCTACCGCCGATTTTTCTGGTTGACCCAAACGGCAATGTCTACGATGTTCTGTAAGTCTGGTGTTGATGCTCCGTTGTGTGGTCCCCACGTAGACTGCGCCACATGAACAGGGGATCCGATACACGACTGCCGAAGTAAATGGGTCTCTGGGATCTTTGGCTGAGCGAAGGAAACTTCGTATTTGTTTTGTTGGTTTGAAAATGGTGTCTATGTTGTGGGTCTTGAGCACCTTGGAAATACGGTCTGTGATGCGTTTAAAGAAGGGGAGATAAACCACTCCTTTGTTTTTGGGATTTTGTTGCTGTGTTTGTGTTTTAGACTGTATTTTTGGATGTAAGGCTCGTCTTAATTCGTTTTTCGAGTACCCATTACCATGTAGGGCCTGTTCTAAGAGCTGTAGTTCCTGGCGAAGATGTTGTGGTTCACATACTCTGGTTGCTCTGTCCATGATAAAAACATTACTTCTCTGGGCAGGGTCTTCTCAATATGGTATCCGCATTGGAATATCTCCTCCCTTTCCGGTCTTCTCATGAAAATATATATTCTTGAGGCCTTTGAACCCATCTGTAGCAGTATCACTATTAAAAAATATCAATGTCTCTCTTTTTCTCAAAAATAGGTCGTCATTGTATTTGAAATTTTAATTTGAAATTATATATTAATGTAACGGTTACATGATGAAGTGGATAATATTTTACAATCATCAACAATAGTAATGACCTTTGTATGTAATATGAATTCACCTGTTTGCAATATAGCCAATTGCGGAATATTAAGTTATTCGTTTGAGCTTTCATATATTATTATAGGCAGTATGATCAGAAATTTTAAATTAATTTTGTCTTTAAAAACTCACTCAAGTAATGTAATGACTAAGGTCTTATTATTTCTGTGGAGGGTTCTTCCCAAATATCTATAGAATACAAACATCTTTTTGTTACTATGATAATCGGATATGGATAAGTTTCTGTATGAATAACGCTACAAAGAGTTTATATAAACTGTAATTGGTAGAAAAACTCTTGCGATTCTCACATCCTAGATCTGTATTATATTTTAGGAAACGGCGAGTGGATAATTAGTGAGAACGGTCTACACCTGGTAAGCTTTTGAAAGGGGGATCTTGTCCCCAACCGTCGGTAATTGTGTTGCGCAATACGTGATACTAGACTGAGGAAACTTCCGGGAAATGAGGGAAGATCTCAACCTCGTTATGAACATGTCCTAACTCTACACAACTTATCTTGCTTCCAGAACAAGGAACGTAGGCCGCTGAGGAGGTACATGCACCACTGTACAAACGTTATCATTCAGAGAGCGCAAAAACTTTAAGTACTGATTACCTGTCATTTGTCTGTGTATGTATTATCTCTGAGATTCACAAACTGAGCAAACACTAATCATTGCTGCATACTGCAAAATATTTGTTTAATAAGCAGCGCTGCAACAAATCGTATAAAGCACTAATTAAATTGTGTAATTTATGTCTTCTTGGTCAAGCGTTTCAAGTGAGCGATTATTGCTTTTAACTATAAACATCTTTACAGATTTTAGTTTGCAAAAGCATTTTCGTTCGAGCTATAATGTATTTGTTGTTTCTGCAGTTTTATTAAGTATGTTGCATATTTTTGTGATCTTACTATCTATCTTACTACCTATTTTATTATTCTCATATTTTTGTTTTTATGGCTATACTGCTCAAGGTATGAATATACAGGCCGTTTCAAAACCACACCAAACGACGATAGTAAGGTGGCCTGTGCTGCACCTATAATACGACTGGCACCTTCGCTACCAACCGGCATCTCTCTTGGAGTGGGCCAGGCACGTATCATCTGGTTATGTACGACTGCCTAATCCATGGTTTTTTTATGGCAGTTTTTGTATGTGCCGAATTTAGAGCTGAAAATTATATTCACATTTGCCTAGAAGATACAAAAGTAGAAGAACATATTGATAAAGAATGGCCCAATATAATTAAAGCAATCAAAGGAGCAGCAGAAGAAGCAATCGGAAGAAGAAATAAATATAGAAGAAAAATTGGCTTAAGAATATGGAATGAAGAAATTAAACAAGCTATTGACAACAAAAAAGCAGCGTATAAAAGGTTTCTACAAAATAAAACTGAAGAATCAAGACAAAATTATAAAGAAAAAAGAAACATCGCAAAGGTAATTACAAGAAGAGGACATCAGAATTCATGGGAGAATTTTATTAGCCAGATAGAAAACGACATACATGGCAGACAACAATTTGCCTATAAAGTGATTAAGACGTTAACAAAACAAGAGAAAGACAAAGTGAGAATAAACAATATATCTGAAGAAGAATGGTTGAAATATTATAAGGAACTATGGTATAAATTAGAAGAAAATGGAAAGTCAATAGAGGATCAAGTAATAGTTAAAACATCTATAGATTTAATCACCGAAGAAGAATTACAATTAACTTTACAAAACATGCAAAATAGAAAGGCTCCAGGACCAGATGGAATAAATGCAGAATTAATAAAGTATGGAGGAGATAAATTAAATGTAAGACTGCTTAATTTTATCAACAAATGTTGGAAAACGAATAGAATTCCTAAATGCTGGTACGATGCACACGTTATCAATAAGGGCAAAAGAAATGTATGTAGTAATTACAGAGGTATAAGTCTCCTGAACACAGGCTATAAGCTGTATACAAAAATCATAAACAAACGTCTAAGTATAATTACAGAACCGTTATTATTAGAAAACCAAATGGGATTTAGAAAATGACGATCCTGCACCGATAATATATTTTCTATTAACCAAATTATTGAAAAGAGAAGAGAATATAATTTAGAAACACATATAGCTTTTGTGGATTTAGAAAAAGCTTTTGATAAGGTAAGCAGAACTAGACTCTGGCATATATTAGATAAAAAAGGATACCCAAAACAATTGATAGATGTACTCAGGAATATATATCAAGAAACAAAAATAAAAATAGTTTTAGGAAATGGACGATTATCACAAGATATGATAATTAATAATGGTTTAAGACAAGGATGTAGTTTATCTCCGCTTTTGTTTAATATCTATATGGATGATATTCTCAGAAAATTAAAAGATGAAATACCATTAGGAATAAAAATAAATAAAGATAATGCCTTAAATATGCTACTCTTTGCAGATGACATGATGTTAATACAAGACCGAGAAGATAAGCTGCAAATAAGTATGTACAAGCTACAAAAATTGATCCAGGATTATAGTTTAAATATATCAATAGAAAAATCAAAGATAATGGCATTTATAGGAAAACATATAAAAAGATCAAAGATAGTGTTAAGCAATAAAGTGTTAGAACAGGTGATAAAATTTAATTACTTGGGTTGTAATGTAACCTTCAAGACAAACAATGAAGAAATAAATAATAAAGTGAGTAAGTTCCAATATATTTGTGGAGTAATAGCTCGTACCTTAAAAAGGAAAACCCGAAAAGATACAAACCTAAAATTCTATAAGACAACGGCTGTTCCAGTTTTACTGTATGGTTCGGAGACATGGACTCTTAAAAAGAAAGATTGGAGCCAAATACAAGCGGCAGTAATGAAATATCTCCGAGCAGTAAAAGGTTGCACCAGACAAGATCATATTAGAAATGAAGACATAAGGAAAGAATTAGACATTTTTTGCTTAAAAGAAAGGATACAAATAAATAGAGAAAAATGGGAAAGCCATTTACAAAGAATGGATAACTCTCGCATTCCATTTCAGTCATACAAATATAAACCTCTAGGGTACAGAACAATAGGAAGACCAGTTAAAAGATGGGAAGAAATATAAGACAGGAACAGGAGAATTCTCCTAGTCCATGAAGAGTTGATGGTGATGAAATTATATTCACGTATCACGTACGGTATGACCAACAAGGTCCACATCTTCGTTTGGTGTCGTTTTGAAGCATGTATAGATAGGTGGGTCGTCTGTGGGTTCTTTAGTATACCTATATAGTAATATTTTGTTTGTTAACAACGCTGTTAGTTGCCGAGATCTGTCAGCGCCGCAGGTATCCTTAAATTACATTCCGCAGGAGCTGTTTTACGTGTAGTTCCTGACATCGGGCAGTCGCTTTTGATCATATTAAAAAGCCAACAATCTGTGGCTGGTAGAAACCATGACCTTAGATCAGAACCCGCGGTCTTAGGTTCAGAAGGCCAGCAAAATATACATAGATATATGTATAGATATCAGTACAGGTACATACGACGGTATTTGTGTGTTTGCGTTCGTGGGAATGTGTGAATAATTGTCGCACATGTGTTCTAACTTTCAATATCAATGTAGATAACTTAGCATCCAAAAGCATTACTTTTATGCGAAGTAAGTTACAAAAATGATAATTTACTTCGACCTAAAAGCTAAATATATCAATTGTATTCCTTTATTGAAAGAAAATTACAAATCTCAATTTAGTCAGGTCATTCAAGGTCTCCTATTTCGTGTTTTCTACATAATTTTGGTCTACATAACCACAGATACTATTAATGTGATCAGTGTAAGTTATGCACCGTCACATTTGTGTACGAGGGTTGCGGCAAAAGTCATGGCAACTAGTTTTTTTCCTGTAGATATGTGAACGGATCACAAACTTATGTGTCTTGTGGAAGTTCTGCAGGCATAGCGTGTATGCAGAACAACAGCTGACTCTGTGATAGCTGGTTGTAGCGCAGCGAGGGCTGTGCATATATGATATTGGTGAGTGTCGTGGGAGATGGAAGTATACCGTGTTGAGCAGCGCGCTAACATTAAAATAGCGGTTCTCTGAGGGATAAATGTGATGGAATGTCACAGTAAATTAGTAGAAGCCCTTGGGAATAATGTACAGTAGCACGGTGGGTAGGAAAGTTTCAGGATGGAAGTGTGTCAACCAGTGATGAGCAACGTTCGGGGCGGCCTGTCAGTGTGCGGACCGACGTGGTAGCGTATAGTGACAGTAGCAGGGGACTACTTTGAGGTCTTTAGGCCCATGTTTGTCATGTCAATTGTATGTGTACTGTGTTGTATCCTTTTGCACCGTGAGGGCCATATTGCCCTGTATACTATCGTAATAAATTAGTGTGTTACGATATTCAGTGATATTCATTGTCCACACATGTAGTTAACACCATGTCCTTTCGTCTGTAAATGTCTTATTTTCCAACCGGACTGGTATCTTCAAGAAAATAAATAGTTGCCATGACTTTTGCCCCAACACTCGTAGTATATATTATATAAATATACATAATAATTACACAATATATGTATATTATTATATATAATACTATAAATGTAACATCAATTCATTATTTTCTAATATGCAATTTATACCTTATGTATATAATACCTCGTCTAACGATGTGTGCACCATACTACTTTTTTGTTCCTGCTAACCACGCTTATGGTATAGGATGCTGTTTTTCTAGCTCTTTTCACTATCTATGTATATATGGATGCAAAGTTGCTAATAGTGCTACTTGTCTGTTTCCCCAAGAGGCTGATGTCTTAATGTACCGTTCATTCTAGCCGCTGTCTCTTACCTGTATAGGCAGAGAAAACAGCACATGATAATAGCATAATCGCTATTACGATCTATTTTTACTTTCTCTACACGTAATATGTACATACTGTATAGAGAATGTATTGCACTCCACCCAAAAAATTCCGTACCGAGATCTCACCGGAAATGTATGTTTTAGGGTCCCCTGTTTCCAAAAAAGCATTTTCACAGAAAGGTCCGTGTGTGTATGTGTGTCTGTGAACACGATAACTCAAAAACGAAAAGTCGGTAAAATACCAAACTTGGTATTTAAGTTTAGTATCTTCCTAGGATGCGACACGAAGATTTTGAAAAAAATCTCCCCACCCCAAACTACTGTTGACATGGAATTTTTTTCGAAAATTTTGATTTTCTCAAAAACGGCTCTAACGATTTTGATTAAAATATCGTATATTGAAGATATTTACCTGAAAAATTAAATGTAAATTTCGAATTTTCTGGGAATTGCCTCTGAAGACTACTTTATTCCTAGTGAATTTTACGGAATTTTGCATAACATCTAAACCGTAAGAAATGGACAAAATCTCCCTACACAAAGAATGTAGAGCATATTAAAACACAAAATTTATGTTGTACACATTTTCTTCGTGGAGTTGATCGTTTTTGAGATATTCAAGTTTTTGAAAGCTGAAAGCAAGAACAAGAGAAATCTAAAAAAAAAAAAAAAAAGATAGACGCCACGAGAAAAATTATATATTACATAAATTGTGTGTTTTAACGTGCTCTACGTTTTTTGTGTGGTCGGTTTTTGTCTATCTCTTACGGTTTAGCAGTTATGCAAAATTCTGTAAAATTGATCTAGAATAAAGTGAGGATATTCCCAGAAAATTCAAGATGTACATTTTATTTGTCAGGTAAACATGTTTAATATAGGATATCTTAATCAAAATCGTTAGAATCCTTTTTAAGAAAATAAAACTTTTCGAAAAAAGTCCCATGTAAAGCGTTGTTTGAGGTGGGGGATTTTTCTCAGAATCTTCTCGTGTCGCATCTTGTGTGTCTTAATGTGATATATATTGTTTATGTGGTAAGTTTTTGTGATAACTCAAAAACGAAAAGTCGGTAAAATACCAAACTTAAGTTTAGTATCGTCCAGGGATGCGACACGAAACTTTTGAGAAAAATCCCCAACCCCCAACTACCCTTTATATGGAACTTTTTTCGAAATTTTTAACTTTCTCAAAAATGGCTATAACGATTTTGATTAAAATGTCGCTTATTAAAGCTATTAACCTGACAAATAAAATGTATATTTTGAATTTTCTGGGAATAGCCTCTGAAAAGTACTTTATTCTGGATGAATTTTATGGAATTTTGCATAATTGCTAAACTGAAAGAGATGGACAAAAGCTGACTACAAAAAATGTAGAGTACGTTAAAACACACAATTTATGTTATATACATTTTATTCGTGGAGGTCATCATTTTTGAGACATGCCTTGGTTTTGGTTTTTGCTTTGAAAGGCTTTTAATTTTCTCATACAGGAATTTGTCAACAAACAAAGGACTTGTGACATAGCAACCAGCTTTTGACTATCACTTGAACTTATAGTACTCCTTTTCTTCGCTTCTACTTACAAGGAAGGGAGTAATAAGACTATTTCTGCTAATCTCTTCTGATTAGCATGAAGTAAATAGAAGTATAAGCTTTTTAAGAATAATTTGTTGCAGAGGTGTAGAGAAAGTCATGTGAATGGTACAAATCAGATTTTTATTACACATATTTAGTTCTTTCTGTCAATAAATATTTTTACAGCCCCAGAGTAGATTTGTGAGAAGGTATCTATTTTTTAACTTTGAAATAAATCATAGGTTATATTTTGGTACAGTGTGGCGTCGTGAAAAATGAATCATCAAGTGCATGTTATGGGGGGTAGGGGTGTCTGTGTACTACTTTTTAATCGGAGTAGGAGAAATGGTGGCAATGATTGTGGCACGTTCCATTAGTAGAACGCTGTAATATACTTGCAAAACAATTCGCCATTTTAATCATATAGAGTAAGCAGCAGCATAAATATGAGATGATTCTCGGCAAGAAAAATATGTGTTTGTGCTGGTTTATGGTAGCAGTACATACTTTTTTCATTTCTGTTATATGAAGTATATTTAATATACAAAATAACGAAAAGAATTACTTTTTCTATGCTATAGGAAAAGAATGATTCTTCCCCGGTGCTGGTTCGTACCTAACGTTCTTGTATTGATTACTTTGACATTACTTATTTGTACACTACATGTTCATATATATTTACAATAGGTTATCAGTAGCAGCTGTGTTAATGTGATATTAATTAATTCCACACACTCTCTTAGTGTTATAATAAAATGCAAAATGAAATAGCTTTACGGGATCATTTATGTCCTTGTTTGTTCAACACTACAACTGCTACTACTGCAAGTACTGCTACCGCTACCCCTACCGCTACCGCTACCGCCATCGTCGCAGCCGTTGCTAATGCTCCTACTACTGATGATGATGATGATAATATCAGCACCGCCACTCAGTATTCAATAGAATAAGTTTAGTCAGCTAAATAAAATATTAGCTGTTGGAATAATTGTTTTTTTCACTCAAGCCGTGTGTAGGACAGGTGTTAGGTAGAGTCAGACCGAAAGCTTTAATGACAGCCGGGATTTTAACCACGGATCTCCCGATCTCTACCCGGTTGTTCTAGCACTGAGCTACCATGTAAAAACATGCAGGTATAACATTGAATCTTTCCCGGTAAAACTCGAAGTGATCTCAAATTAATTTGAAATTATTATTTTAATTATTCCAATACCAGAACAGGTTGTGTCACAGTAATTAAAAGATATGTAGGAACAGCAACTGCCAAATAAGTATCTAATTTGTGAATTTGTATGAAAATAGCACTGTACCCAAAATCAAGTTATCTAATCCTAGAAATATAGTTGGAAGCGAAGAAAAGATACATTGTGTGAGATGAACACACCGTGCATTCGACTAATTTAAACAGAAATTACAAAAAAGTGAACAACTTGATCCGATCAATTAGCTTTTGTGTTGGGGGATAAATTTGTAAGACTTTAAGGCGAGTCAAAAAGCCTTATCTTGCCAATGTTAAAGACCCACTGTCTCAATTCAGAAAATGAGCTAAGTTTTTCGAGTTATGTTCAGCAATACTTGTTCTGTGATTGATGCAAAATCGAAAGCTTTTGTTGATTAGAAGAATAGGTATTTTTTAATAAATCTCTTAGAATAATATTAAAAGTGATGAGGTTTTTTAAAAAATAGTACATTATTCATTAAAATAAAGCCCATTTAGTTGCAACTGTGGGGTAAAATATGCAGCTCCTAGTGTCAGTTTCTGAGATATTGTGCATTTGCATACACAATTTTATTTATCCAGAAATTTATTTCAAACATAAAAGTAGAAAAATGCTACGAAGTTTTCGAGCAAAAATTTGCTAAAATAAGACTTTCCGATCAAAATAAGGAATAAGATCTCTAATATTAATATTTACAAAGTTATTGTAGTTTTACCAAGTGAATGAACCAATGTGTACCTCTATGAAAGTAAATCAAAATGAGCGGGAGTTTCGAAATATGAAAATGGGAAAAAAAAATGGAAAATCTCATTTCGACTTATTTTCAAATATAAACTGGAAGGGCTATTCCCTTTTTCGTATTCACATTAAATATGTTTTAATTTATTTATTTTATGTTGCTTTAACTTACAAGGCAGTCATATCACGACAACATGTTTTAGCGGTACCATTTTCAAAAAATTTACATTGTAAAATACAATTTCATAAACTTAAGTAACATTATATTTGTTAGTATATTGTGTGTTAGTGAAGCAAATAATTTTCGATAACTTGCAAGCAAACTGTTATATTGGGAACTGAAGTAAGATTAAAGAAGTAAGCGTTCAGTATGGTTTAAGAATGTAGCTTTAACACGACACAAAGCAGCGGCAATCATTCAATTCGCCGTCCATAACACAAAGCTTGGAATTGGGAACATTGAAGTTCAGAACTGTGTAATAATCCAGTAACTGCTGCTTATTAAAACGTTGCATATCCCCTCCCGCATCAATAGCTGACTTCAATGAATCAATATAGGCAATGTTGCAGAAGAGTCAAATTTCACCCTTTTATATTTTAGACAAAACATCAGCTCCTCTTTACGTAATAATTCCAGATTAACAAACGCCATAGTAGCCTCCAGAAATTACGCATGTCAACAGAATGGTAAAGTCAAAGCCTGGAATTCACGAAGACAAAAATAAATGAATTCATAAACACCGTCATAGTCTGAGTCAAAATGCCAAAAATCTAAAGCTCAAAAGACGAATGTGAAAAAATAAAAAAAAATATATGCCTAACAGCTATGATAACTTTGCACAAATGTTATCCAGGAATAATTACAAGTACAAAAAATCTGATGTGTTCCATTCACATGACTTTCTCTATATCTCTGTAACAAATTATTGTTAGTAAGCTTATCTTTTATTTATTTCATGCTAATCGATAAAATTTAGCAGAAATAGTCTTATTTCTTGCTTTATTGTAAGTAGAAGCGAAATAAGGGAGTACCATAGGTCAAAGGCAAAGCCAAAAGCTGGTTGCTATGTAACTGATGTTCCTTTGTTTGTATGGACAGGAGTTGACAAATTCCTGTATGAGAAAAGTATGTTTTTCAAAGCTGAAACCAAGAAAAAGGAATATCTCAAAAACAATCAACTCCACGAAAAAAATGTACATAACTTAAATTATGTGTTTTAACGTGATATACATTTCTTGTGTGTTAAGTTTTTGTCCATCTCTTACGGTTTAGTAGTTATGCAAAATTCATCCAGATTAAAGTAGACTTTAGAGGCTATGCCCAGAAAATTCAAAATATACATTTTATTTGTCAGGTAAATATATTTAATATATGATATTTTAAGCAAAATCGTTAGAGCCATTTTTTAGAAATTCAAAATTTTCGAAAAAAGTTCCATGTAACGGGTAGTTTGGGGTGGGGGGAGTTTTCTCAAAATTTTCCTGTCGCATCCCTGGAAGATACTAAACTTAAATACCAAGTTTGGTATCTTACCGATTTTTCTATTTTGAGTTATCGTTTTCACGGACACACGAACACACACACACACGGACCTTTTTCTGAAAATACTTTTTTTGGATACAGGGGACCCTAAAACATATATTTCCGGTGAAATCTCGGTATCGAATTTTTCGGTGGAGTGCAATACATTCTCTATACACTATGTACATTGTGTGTATAGAGAAAGTAAAAAATGAACGCAAAGTCCCATCGATAAATTTATTGAAAATGTACCTGTATATATCAAAGATGTATGAATGCGATAGCTCCAGAAATCCAGAACAATAAATCGCTCAAATGAGGTCAACGATAAGATTGCAAAACTTAAACACATGTATTGTTTGCAAATTTGTATAACAAAACGCAAAAGAACTCAAATCACTATGTTACTCGCAAAAGCCAGAAGAATTTAGCGCAGCACAAAGATACGCGAATACAAAGGCACCTCATGATTCTAAACAGGCATAGGTATTGCTGTAATTTTATTCTACTGTTAAAATCCTAGACAAAACTAATGTTCAGAAAGCCAAGAGGGATACTTTAAATAGACATGTTACGTAGGAGGGCTAACGAAAATTTCCTATGAAACCTCTAAAGTTTATATTTTATTATTTTCACTGTCTCCGTTATATAAGACTTTGTGGCTCTGAAGCTCATATTGTGAACACTGCTCTGAGCAACGCAAAAACTGAACATCGCAGCGCGTTATGTGTCAAGTCCATGAAATTGGTAAAACAAACTATTTATAATTTATAACATATCTCTAAATATTCGTACAAAATGTAATGTGAAAAATAGACTCTCTAAATAATAATGTGTTTTATTCCGTTTACAGGATTGCCGCACTCACAAAATAAAATTCTGTTTTTCCACTAGTATCATAAATAACCATTTTCACAGCTGGCGTTAAAAGTGAGACTTTTTCATTCATACACAAATTAGCCATTACAATACTTGAAGTACGTTTTATAGCGCTCAATTGTTATACCCTTATTTGTTTTAATGGAAATTACATGTTTATCTGCTGGCAATACCGGCTTTGGCCAAGCTCCCTACAATATTCGGTGAATAAAAGTTGACAATCTTTGTTGCTATCGCTTCTAATGGCGATGGCTGCCAAAGTTAATATAGAAGTACCGCGAAATGGCAAGATGCGATTAACCTGACATCTCCTGGAATCTTTGAGTCGATTGCAAATTTAAACATGGATTTGAATCTAAAATGCTTCTGTGAGTTTATATAATTTTCTTCAACAAAGCGTATCAATTTGTGCCCTCTGTAATATCTGCGTCTGTCTGTCCGTCCATCCGTCTGTCTGTCTGTCTGTTTGTATGTTTGCATGCACGCATGCATGTATGTAATATATGCTTGTTTGTATGTATGTGTATGTGTGTACGTAGGTGCACTCTATAAAGTCTTGATTCCTGTATGTGCAAGGAAGAAACTCATTTTTGTGTACAATTTATCGAGAAGAAAAAAGAGGCTGCGAATTGGTTATCTCGCGGATTTCTTTAAATTATATATGGGATAGCGATATTCATTGCGTGTGCGTAGAAGTATAAGTTTTCATTTTGCGGCGAGTTCTTCATATGATTTGTGTTAATCTGGTGCGGTGTTTGGGCATAGCATCTTAAAGTAACCACTAACTAGTGTTATAAGAAAATCATCAACTCCATGACAACTGTGAAGAAACCGTCAACAATCTGGTGTGTGTATATTATTGTTAACTTCACTTTGGTGTCTCTTTAAGAAGAAATGGTTTATGTACGACTAATAGGAGGAACAATAGCGAAATCATAGTACAATGGTTTTATAGACATCAAAATTGTTGGGAAATGGTCTGCTTTGCTTTGACAATACTGAATATTCATTTCATTTTCCAGCATATTGCCCAAAATATTATGCCAGCACTAAATGACAATATTTTAGTATGCTAAACTCATGGACTCCGTATGCCTTAAGGCAAAAACTGCAACTTGAATTGTTTTATAACAACAGAGGAAAGAGTTGCAAACTGGGGTTTCATTACATAAATTTTTGGGGTTTATCAAGCATAAATGTTCTTTTATTGCAGAGCGACAGGCGTAGGAGATAACAGCTCAAGCTATTTAAATCCCAAAAATGCATAACACATCCCAAGATTTAACTCATAACCTTTAAGCTAATGATTAAACGCGTCCAACATTTAGTTTAGAGCATGTTCTCACTCTTTTGACGAACTTATTGGAAGGCAGAGCTTTGGGATGTTACATCTCACCGTCATAGCCGCAAGTATGGAGGTCAGCAGCTGGTCAGATTTTCAAGGTGTTCAAAAGAAACTCGGTGTTTCATTTAGCCTTAGAGCATGCTCTCACTCTTTTGACGAACTTATTGGAAGGCAGAGCTTTGGGATAATACATCTCACCGTCATAGCCGCAAGTATGGAGGTCAGCAGCTGGTCAGATTTTCAAGGTGTTCAAAAGAGACTCGATGTTTCATTTAGCCTTAAAGAGAAAAAAAGAAGAAAAAGAAAGGAGGCAGGTAATGCCAAATTTGAGGATCTACAAGGCTGAAATGGATTTGCTGTAGATAATGCAAACTTAAATTAACTTTTTACATTTCATTTTGTTCTTCCATTTATTGTAGCTGCTGCAGGTAATACCAAATCTGTGGATCTACAAGGCTATTGAGTAGCTTCTAATAATTCCTTCAACTTCTGTTTTGTATTAACATTAATTTTCACAAGATAATGGTCTGGATTCTTTGCGAAACCATATATGTTCTGGCTGTTTCACACATCTTCTGCCACACGGAACCTGTTACCCATAAGGGAGCATAACGTATCATGATAAAAGTATGGAAAATATACAGAGTAGAAATATGCCAACATGGCAACATGTCAGCACAGCATTAAATTCCTCGACTGATCTGCATACTTCCTGGTAAACACAAAGTGATGTCAAATTATTTTGAGCTCAGTGATTTTGGTGCTCAATGGTTATACAACCGACTAGATACCAGAGATCCATGGTTCAAATCTCAGCTATGGCATTCAATTCCTCAGTCTGCCGCTACCTATTCAACTTGTGTGAAAAATCAATGAATTAACATTAACTGGATTAATAGTTGGTTAAACCATGACGTACTTAAAGTTACTTACGACATTGCAAATTTGCCATTTGGATACGTCATCTTGAAAATAATTTTAGACCACTTTGTGGTTTACCGGGTAGCAGAGTTAGGGAATAAAATACTTTACTGGCATGTGGCTTTGGCAGCTCAGTGGTAGAAGAAACTGGTTAAAGACCAGGAGATTTGTGGCTCAAATCCCGGTTATATTATTGAATATTTCTGTCTGCATCTATCTAACCAAATAGTTACTTGAATTGTTTCAATTGTTGTGTTATTTATTTTCAAAATGTATCGATAAACTCCAACATTTGAAATAAATTGCAACTCACTTCCCACTGATTGCGGCCGGTTTTACTGTGGCAGGTTCTTGATTTTAACGACCTTTCAAAACCTCATTTTTTCAGTCTTAGATTATTCGTCTGTTACCTATAAATATAAATGTTGTCTGTTTTACTAAGACGCTGCTTGAATACATCTTTCTACACATATTTATTACTCAGGCGAGTGTTTTCAATAGTTTCAAATTCGGATCCCGGATGGAAGGTTTATCATAACGTATATTTGAAAAAGAAAACGTTGTCTAATACGAATTGCGTCTAAATGGCCTGTGTTAACTTTGCAGTAAGTTTTCCGGATATCATATGCTTTTAGTTGTGCAAAATAAAATATTAAATCTCATAATGCAGAATGAGCACATATTAGGTTATTTACTGACAATTAAATATACATTGCAAATGCAGCTCATCCACCTATTTAGAATTGTTTACCTGGTGAAACCATGCTGTAAAATTACTCTACATTGCATAAACGTGACTGTCATACTGCGATATACGATGAGCCAAACTGTTCGATGTAACGCTCATATCTACATCTCTCTTTCTCCAAAGCATATAACCTATTTGGTAAGTTAAGGGCCTGATAGTTCATCACGAGCCTACCAGACAGAATTGAGATATTCAGATTACTCGTGCCACACCAGTTGAAATATTTACCATCCAATACTTACCTGGTCTTGTTCCTTTAATTAGACATAAGCCATAAAACACGCAAGTATTAGCTGTGTAAAACAACGAAAACTCAGGAGACTTACATTTTTCGACAGTATTGCAATTATTCACTTTTATTTCCAGTGCTTCAACTGAACATAGAACTTGTCAAGGCATATACATGTGTACATAAGTTTATATACTATGGGATAAAAACAATGTATAAAGCTCTAGTGCGAAAAGCAAGTGTTACAAAAGCAACAGAATAGATATACATTCACACCATTTGCTTTTGAGACCTGTACGCCACTGCAATATACTTAATGTGCCCTATGAAAGCAAATTTACTTCCTTTTTATTTTTTTTTGTGCACATAAAAACAAAGAGTAAAAAAAATTAGTGTTAAAATGTATAAATAAATATAATTTCATTATATGAAACACTGATGTAATGTCAAATGATAGTTTTATAATTATCGACATAATAGTTACTACTAGAAATTATATAAAACTAAAATATGATTATTGTATAATTTACTCTTTCTAAATGTCAACAAATTGCAATTCTTATTTACAAATATGTTATAGAAGTTACAATGCAAACATTTACAATTATCTACTAGAGTGTAAAATATCAAAGCATAGGCTTTACACACCTTGTGTCATTGCTAAATACTAGAAGATTCATTTGACACATTCGTGCAAGTCAAAGTATACATCAGTTTAATTTGAATATAAAGAACGCACACTAACATACACATAATGCAATACATTGTAATACTTATAAATACAATGTTTATTACGGTATTGTCAGATTTGTTACTTAAATATTCATCTACAGAGTAAAATGATTTGTTTGCAAGGTACTCCTTAAGAGAAGCCTTAAAAGCCCTAAAATTCCCAACATTTTCTTTTTCTAAAACTTGAAAAACATTGTTTAGAATTCCATTTTGTCAAATTTGGTTAGAAACAAATGTTCTGGTTATAAAAACAAGTCTGGTTACTTATTTACGCGATAAAATATGCCATAAACGCAAATAATTACGCAAACCATGGACAAGGCATACTGCATAATGTTATATACCAAATTAGTTTATCCACACTAACTCTGTTATCTCTGCACAGACCATTTCCGCTTTTAACCACTGAAAATTGGGAGACTGCATGTTCTGCCAAAAATGAATCCATTGCTTTGGCAGCTGTATTATACAACACTAGATATTAGCTCACATTAGTCAAAACACAATCATTATTTAGTGAATACCGAATTACTACTAGCTCAGAAAATGTTATTCCTCCAGCTCACCATAATCAAATCATAAAACCATGGACCAAGGAAAGGCTTTAGACTCGCTTTCCTCCAATCTGAGAACTGAACTGAACTAAAAATTTTCAATTCGGATCACCGATCACGAACTGTGCTATTGTTTATTATGGAAGTGCTTTCTTCGGGCGAGAACTTAACGAAAATGAACTGAACTGACAACTGAATCTCTCCCTTCTCGTTTGTACCTGAAATTGCAACTTTTCCATTAAAAATCTACTGAAATTGCAACTTTTCCATTAAAAATCTAGGCGGCGAAAATTACGGTGGAAGTCGTTTTTTCAGTTCAGTTCAGCTTTAGACGACGAGATAGTATAAGTGAGGTTACAGTTGTGGTATTTGTTTGTAATTTGGTTTAAATATTTGTACATAATGAGTGGGAAACGAAGAATGACATGCTGTTGTACTAGGTCAGTTTCTGGTAGCATTGCTGAGCCAGCAATTTTAAGCTGCTCTTCAAAAATATTGCGCATCACCTTAGTGTTCATTGTCCTTCAGTCCACTCCTAACCAAATCTTCATTTCTGAACTTCGAATAGCAAACATGGGATGCATCTCACAGCGTTTCTTTCAGTTTTGCTCATCATCAGTAATATCTGTTAATTCATCGACCAAAAAATAAAAAAACATCAAAATATCCAACACTTTCTTCACTGCCATGCAAGCTTCTCAATCATTCTTCAGCCATTTCAATGATGTGCAATTTTCAGTTCAGTTTTCTAGGAAAGCACAACTGAACTGAACTGAAAACGTAACTGAATATAGCTTTTCAGTTTTAAGTTCTAGTTCCGTTTTCGGACTGGAGGAAAGCAATTCTTTAGTCCCTTCCAATGCAACACAACCAACATTGCATCAAATATTTAACAATGTTTTAAACCTAGGCATCTCTAGTCATGGCCTCATCGTATCAGCTGAGCAACGTTTCAAGTGTTTTAGTGTAAGATGTCCTCCATGCTTGTGTATTGCTGCCAATATTTCCATTGTTATCGTATTTTAAATTATTTAAATATTGGATGCACATACCAGGTATCTCTGCAGAGAAAGTTTACGTACGAAATTATGGTAGCATAATAAAATGTGAAGGATAAACAAAATGTTTTCTGTTAACTAATGAATCTACCGAGTAAATGGATTTTCTCTATTTTGAGGGCAGACTGGTAACCATTTAGCAGATCTGTGATATGTTTGAAATATTTCCAAAATCATTAGGAGAGTTTTATATAAAAAAAATGTTCACTGGTTTGGAAATGCGTGTTTTCATAAACTTCATATCCAGTTGTTTTCGAATTGGTCTTCATATCTAAACTGTGCGAGTGAAACTAAATGAAAGAAGTAAACAAAGCACACCCAAAACAGAGAAGAGAAGCAATTTCATAGCACCCTCAGATGCTAAAGGAGTTTGAAAAGGTACAAGAAGAAAACATGAACAGGATTTTCCCAATTTTGTAGGTAATATCCCATAACCGTATATAAGGTATGACTGGGAAGTGTGTAAAAACGAATTGAATTGTATAGTGTATAAACTAGACTAACTATTGATCCTAAAATAATTTCCAGTATTAGAGAGAACAGGGATCTTAGAAGTGTCCCCTGATATTTAAATAAAATTAATTGCAATGGAAGCATCAGGTGAAATAAATACTTCCTGCGCCAATTTTAGCTGTCCATACAAGTTTTTCATTCCCCCGAAATTCCTGTCGTATTCATCTCATCCACACGGTGTCTTTCAAGGTTGTAAGTGTCTGTTAGGACTGATACCCTTCAGTGGCGGCGAATACAGCTTTTGGTGGAGGGACGGCATTGGAAGTCGTCTGCGGACCCATGAAGTTCGGTCAGACCAAGGCCTCAGATTTCTAGCACTACCCGCCTAGAGTGAAATAATTGCTTGGAATCTGTTGGGGCCCTCCGGTTTCGGCCGCCCGTCATTATTACTCTCATCTCATCCTATCCTCCCAGCGTCTCGCTTACAAAAAACTAATGGCTGCAATGTGAACTTTCCGGTACTTTATTAACGCTTGAAACCACAATAGTCGCTTGACCACAGAAGTTGGACATTTCAAAAACTTGTTCTTACTGTTCTTTTCAGAATAAGTTCGTGGGAATTACTGCATAATCTCCCATACCAATTTCCTCTAGCCCCTATACCAGGTGATTCACGTGTCCCTTATTATTTTTAGAGATGGGCAACACTTTATACTCTGAACGCAATAAGGTCGAAATTACCGTGCTTGATCGACCATTTGGTAACCATGCAAATCTTCCCTGCTTTTCATTGGAAAATGGACCTTAGCAGAAATAGTTACGTCCGTTCCAAAAACGCGCTTAATAACTCCTGTTACAGTACATGTTATACCAATAGGATCGCTGTCATATGTTCTGTAACGTAAATTATAATGAATGAAGGTTAAACAAACGGTTTAAGCTACAAAAAGGAGTCGCACAACAGTTATAAAGAGATCAGAAGCGGAGAGGGAGACATGTGGGACACTATACCTCACGTTGTAACAGAGCTATCGCGCGTAATGATTGTAGTTCAACTGATTAATTTCATGCTCCTACATCACCTCAGAGTATGTCAGTGGTTCGGGTCCCACAGTTTGCCTGCATTTTTCTTTTTTTTCTTTTTTATGTATTATCCATCAAGGTACAAAGTTAGTTCAATGTTTGTCATACTAATAAATGTAGGTGTAAACTAATAGGTATACGAATTAAGAACATACGGCAGCTCATTTTACGTGTTTTTCAGTTTTCGATCCTTAGTTTTCATTCTATTTGTTTTGAAAAAGAAACTTCACTAAGACTTTAAATAATACTGGACGGATAAAGTTTCAATAAACATAAAGAAAGAGAACAATAAAAAGAATCAAATAAGCACGTTAAAATGTTTCCGATATCCCATCTAGCTTTCTACTAAATCAGGAAGAAAGAAAGCGGGGAAAAAGAATTGTTAACGTTTTGGTAACATTCGAACCTGAATCAAGCATCTTGGAACTAAAAATAAAACCGCTTGTTAACGAAATACGCTACTGTTTAGCTATAGCCTACAGCGCCAAAGTTTATAATGTTTGTATGTTGAAGATATGACCCGGGCACGATGTTTTCAGGTTAAACAGTAGTCTGCCGGGTTACATAAAACCAGATAATAAGGGAATTTATAATGAACTTTGCGTTCATTAAATACTGGATAAAAAATAAATAAAAAAAAAAAAATAAACTGTGCGACTATTTACAACACATACGTTAAAATCACAAATTAATTCATTAATAATCTAAACATCTAGGAGACAATGTCCACTTTCAGTGTTTAACAGTAACCTCACAGATGACTCAAACCCTGACATACAAGAACGTAATTAAAGGTCGCTTAAATGCAGCCACAATATCACAAACATTTGTGCAACAATGTTTGTAATTTTCAGCTGCTTAAATTGTTTTGAATAACTTCATGTTATGCAAGAAGTCAAAGTTGGTAGCATTGAATTTCCCTATTCTTATAGAGCTGACACAGGAGTGGAGGATGCATTTCGGAATAGTATTTTCGAAAAGGTTACGTATATTTTCTGATTAATTCAAAAAATGTAATTATGTTTCATAAAGCTAATTGTATCGCCACATTAAAGCAAATATTCCAAAACTATTATAAGATGGCATTAATCTTTGGTTGTTTTAAGATAATATTTGTAACAGAACTTTAATTAATTAATGCCGTGTAACTACTGGCCTTGAGTCGGGGTCTATAAGCCGAACTGCCACTTAGGGGGCCTAATCGAACACTTAACGGGGAAGTGATGTTAACAAATAACTTTCCCCCCAGTTAGAATGCTGGCTACCATAGCTGAGATCACTTCCTGCCACAGCTCCACACTTTTATCATGATGCTGAGTGGGATCGGTCTTGAAGCAAACACGTAAATCTGTTTAGCGACCTGTTCGACGAAATTTCATCTCTAAACGGGGTGTTTCGAAACCAATAATGTTCTCCAGCTCAATAAGAAGATGTTTGGGATCATAGATTCCCGTGGAATCAGTTTGTAATTTTCATTTATATGTTTATTAACTATAAAGTCCAAATGACTTTCTAGCTTCAGTGATGAAAGTTATACTAAGCTGTACTGATTTTTGTGAAAAATATCATGGTGAAATATACTTTATATATTATTTCCTTTATAATAATAACAATAATAATAGTAATAACAATGTTTGTTATATTAGTCGTAGTAATATGCTTTTCTTGAAATTAAAAGGTAATGCTACAAAACATCTTTGTTATATCATTGGCCAAGATCTCTTCCAGTTCAAAGAAATTATCGGAGAAATTTAACCTCTTTTAATAATGCAGTTTAACAAAAGCTCATTTCATTACTTCACTTATGAGATATATGCACCAAAACATTAATGAGCTGAACACAGAAACTTTATATATTTTCTCCTTAGCTTCTTTAATCCATTTCCTGAAGCTTCCAACTACCAGATATAAAATGTCGCCTAGAACAAGGACACTGATTCGAACAAGCAAAAGAAAAATGTCACAGAGGAAATTCTTACCAAAAAACTCTGATGTGTTCCATTCACATAACTTTCTCTACATCTCTGCAACAAATTATTGTTAAAAAGCTTATGCTTCTATTTACTTCATACTACTCGACAAAAAATTAGCAGACGTAGTCTTATTACTTGTTTTCTTGTAAGTAGAAGCGAATTAAGGTTAAAGTGGTAGTCAAACCTGGTTGCTATGTGACTGAAGTTCTTTGCCTTTATGGACAGGAGTTGACAAATTCCTGTATGACAAATGTATGTTTTTCAAAGCTGAAACCGAAAACAAGGAAAATATAAAAAATGATCAACTCCACGAAAAAATGTATACAACATAACTTGTGTGTTTTGTCGTGCGCTACATTTTTTGTGTGGTAAGTTTTGTCAACCTCTTAGGATTTAGCAGTTATCCAAATTCCGTAAAATTCATCTTGAATAAAGTAGTCTTCAGAGGCTATTCCCAGAAAATTCAAGATATACATTTTGTTCCTCAGGTAAATATCTTTAATATATGATATTTTAATCAAAATCGTTGGAGCCATTTTTGAACAAATCAAATTTTTCGAAAAAAGTTCAATGTAAAAGGTAGTTAGGGGTGGGGAAGTTTTCCCATAATCTTTGTGTCGTATCTCTGTATCTCTGTAATACCAAGTTCTGTATTTTACGGACTTTTCGTTTTAGAGTTATCGTGTTCACAGACACACGGACACACACTCATACACACATTGACCTTTTTCTGAAAATGCTGTTTTTGGATAAAGGGGACCCTAAAACATATATTTACGCTTAAATCTCAGTATCGAATTTTTGTTTCTAGTGCAATACCTTCTCTATACACTATGTACATAATACGTATAGAGAAAGTAATAAGAGATACAAATATGGCAGCTATACCACAAACAAAAAGAATGCCTAAAAATTCCTAAAGACCTAGCGGATTATATACCTGTTTATTTTAGTGAAATAACGCGAGAGAAAAGATCCTGTGCGGAGTAGTCTTAACGGTGAAAACAGCGTTTCAAAGAACAGGAACCACAGTTAAAGTAACGTCAGTGAGAGAATTGTAAGTGAATGCTTTACATTTTTCGAAGGTGCCTAACTACAATGCATATTCCGATGATTAGACCTACACACCTACATATGAACAGAGTAAAGAAGTAGAGAAATATTCCGAACTAGAGCAACATATAAAAATTCTAAATGGTTGTTTAATTATAAATAAGGACCTTAATGCACGAATTGGAAATAAATTGCTACAGTATATATTAGGGCCATAGGAAGAAATTTTTGAAAATATTAACTGAAAGGCATTAAAGCACTTGAATGTCTATAATGTAATAAGGGTAAAAACTTCTATTTCAATAATCGTAAAAATAAAAAAGTAGATATACTTGGTCTGAAATGAAAATTTAAAAAATAATGAGCTGCGTGACATAATAGAAATCGTGTATTTTAATATAGTAAACGCGAGTATACCGAGGACGTGGGTTCTGATCCAAATTGTTTCAAATTTTATTCTGCTTAAGATACCGGGTAGTGAAATTTCTAATTTCTTTATTTATGTTTGGAAATTATCTATAGGTTTTTTCTGGAAGTTTTTATGTAACTTCATTGCTCTTATCTTAATATGAATATTAAAGTTCAATAAATGCTTTAGAAAATACAAGTTCTTTCATACATGTCATTATTGCGTAATAAAATGTCCTATGTGCCTCAAAATTTAAGAAAATTGGAACTGCTTTAAACAATTCTTTTAATTAGTTGCAATACTGAAATAATAACACATTTATGAATGTTTTATACAAATATATTTTTTGAGAAAATACTATATGTGTTAGGATAATTTTGCACTTTGTAATATTGCAAAGACACTTCTGCATATATTGCAAAATTAGTCGTATTTAAGCAAAAGTTGAGACGCGTGAAACATTTTGAAAGTGAAATAATATTCAAGGAACAAATGTATGTCGATATTTAGATGATTATATAGCCAGAAGTAAGAAGAGGAGAGCTAAATGTTGACTTTCTATAGATTCTCAAAAGTTTCAACAACTATCGTAATAAAAACAGTTTTACACCAATCGTAGTTAAATTATTACTCCTAGTGTCGCTTATAGAATTGTGGAAATTAATAAGAACATAACCGGATAGGACTACGGAAATTTACTTCTAAAGAAGGCATACGAAACCTTTATAGTGAAAATGGAACAATATACAAGAGATGTTAACTTTAAGAACAATTATCAGATTTTTTTACATGAAACGGGAGCCCATGTGTTAGATAATAAGAAAATAAGAAGACAAAAAGAAGATTGATAGAATATAAAATCATGATAGTGAGAGTATACGAAAAGAAACAAACATACTTTAAGTATTTAAAACTAAACCAATGAAAGATAGAACTAATAATAAAAAAAAAAAATGTGCATGAGTTAAGAGTTAGAAGCGAGGTAAGGATCTTACAGAGACAACATTGGGAAAACCATATAGCACTTGAGTACAGCGTACATGGATCTAACGTAGAGCAGTCAAGACAATGAAATATTTGATTAAACTGGGACAATTCAAATTAGCGAAATAATACCAGAAGATGGAGACGATATTACACAAAATTATGGATGGATACAAATATTCTTCCTGGGCTATTTGTATAGGCATCCTATCACTTTCGATGAATTCAAAAATAGCTTAAAACAATTACAAATATACAAGGTGGTTCACCTGTCCCTTATTATTTTTGGAGATAGGCAACACTTCATATTCTGAAAGTAATAAGGTTGAAATTACCGTGCTTGTCGGCCATTTGGTAACCATGCAAATCTACTCTGCTCTTCATCGGAAATAGATCTTAGCAGCAATAGTTACGTCCATTCCAAAAGCATGCGCTTAATAACTCCTGTTACAGCACATGTTATACCAATAGGATCGCTGTCATGTGTTCTGTAACGTAAATTATAATGGAATAAGTGTAAATGAACGGTTTAAGCTACAAAAGGAGTCCACAACAGTTATAAAGAGATGAGAAGCGGAGAGGGAGACATGTGGGACACTGTACCTACAAGTTTTAACGCAATCACTGGGCGAAATGATTGTAGCTCAACTGGTTAATTTCATATTCCCTCATCACCACCAGCGTGTCATCGGTTCAAATCCCACAATCTGCTTGGACATTTTTTCTTCTTTATGTATTATTGATCGAGATGCAATGTTGGTTAAGTGTTGTCACTCTAATAATGTTAGGAGTAAACAGAAAGGTATGCGAATGAAGAACAAACGACAGTTCATTTGACGTATTCATCAGTCTTCGATCCTTAATTTTGTTGTAATTATTTTGATACAGAAACTTCACTTAGACTTGAAATAATAAAGGAACTTTTCAAAACGTATAAAGTTAATAAAAACAATTTCAAAATACTACAACATCCAACACGTAATCCATTGTTCTTCGTAGTTAGAGAATGTTCTCTATAAAATTTTGGATTAGCGAATACTACAGAGGACATTTTAGGTCTAGACATGCCCCATTAGATACAAATGCACGAAGTAAATATGTAGGTATGGATATTGAGAAGTTTGTTAAGTTAAGGAGATCAAATCTAATTTTCTTTTCAACTGAAAGTGTTAGGGAATACCTGCGTATTTGGCATTGGTTGTGAATGTCAGCCTAGGTAGTTTGTGTATTTTTCGTTTTATAGATACCCTGAAAATAGATCTGGTTCTGTAGTATTATCTGAAATGCCTATGTTAGTTTTAAAACATTGTAATAATAACTGCATGTTTAGAGGAAACTGAATGAACAGGCCTAAGAATGTTCATTTTCATTTGTATTTCCTGTAACTGGACCGATATTCTCAGAATAAACATAAGTAAAGAGAACAACAAAAAAGGAACAAATAAGCAAGTTAAAAAATGTTCCGAAACCCTATCTAGCTTTGTGTCAAAATCAGGAAGAAAGAAAGCGGGAGGTTTGTCAATGGTTTGACAAGATTCCAACCTGCATCGAGCATCTTGGAACTCGTGCTAACAGCGCGCGTTAATCAAATACGCTACTGATTAGCTAAAACTTGTAGTGCCAAAGTCTGTTATGTTAATTTGCAATAGGTGGGTCTCGGGAACGATGTTTTCAGGTTAGATTGTAATCTGCGGGTTGCGTAAAACCAGAGAATAAGGGACAGGTGAACCACCTTGTATAATATTATGCTAGGGATATTATAAACAAACAATTATGTATAAAACATTTTGGAATAAACATCAGTACTGATAAAATGATTTGAAAAACGGATCACTTCTGATAAATGTGTGACAGGAGCATGCCAGTTAGTATAACAGCAACCAACTTGTGGCTGACAGCGTTACTCACTCAAAGTCGGATGGAAAGCTGGCTCCTGGCCGCATGGACAAAGCATTAGTTATCTGGTGCGTGCGCATCTTCCCCTTCCACTGTACCATCCAAAAAGACGAGCGAGTGTGGTTGGCGTCCTTTACGTGAACTCCACCGCTCCTTATAACACGTGCCGTGCAGGACTGTCACTAGAAACGCCATCTTGTTCGTTGAATGAAATCGCCTCCATAGTTTTCTTTACGTGGCATTTATAATATTTCTTTGTTTTGTAGCGAATGCATGAATGTTTGGAAATAATTAATATTTTTCATGCTATTATATTGGTATTTATTGGATATTCAAGGTTTGTGTAAAAGTTGCTTTCCTGTATTGGCATCTGTTCCGTGAATGTTTCATTGATGAAAGTGAAGTGGCATTGTGGGTTGGGTTAGGTGTCATAGCACACCTGGTGGGAGATTTTACATCGTACGTAACCAAGTGGCAAGTGCCTGGCCCACTCCAAAAGAGTGTTTGGTAGCAAAGGTCCAAGTCGCGTGGTGTAGGCGTGGTTTGATAGACATATCGGTGCGGGATAGGTCACCTTAGTAATGGAAAACGTAGCATGTAAGTGTGGCGTATGACAACCGTTGTTCCATCGCTGCCTAATCCCAAATGTGTGCGATTTTTAAACAAACACAAAACTTTGAATGGAAGAGTTTGAAAGTATCAAGTTTCGGACAAGTCAAAGTGTAAACTGCTATCTTCGTTTGGTGTCGTTTTCAAATGGCCTGTATATATATATATATATATATATATATATGTGTGTGTGTGTGTGTGTGTGTGTGTGTGTGTGTGTGTGTGTGTGGATCAGAGTAATTTTGTTTCATACTTTAATAGTTACATAAGATTATAAATTCATATTTGTACAGCATTTGTCTGTTTCATTATATTCTTTGGATTGCTTTCTTTCTTAATATATATATATATATATACATACATATTAAACATAGAGTTAAATAACTTTTGCTATTTTTGCAATTTATTTATTAAAACCCCGTAATTTGAAGAGCTTACATTTTTTTTCTTATATGTTGACTTTTATAAAACCACTATTTATATTATATTTTTTGCAACTTCTTATGTGAAATCAAAAGTATAGTGTTTACATTCATTATTTAATTTAAATTTCATTAATAAAAATGAAAAACAGTGAAGTATCTCAAAGGGTTCAGGAGTTCTTAAAAAAAACACCGAATAAGGAAGGCAAAGCTGTCAAGATAAAGCGGAGACCAGATTGTGTTAAACCACTTTGTGCTTGAATGGTTATAATTCTATAACTTTAGTAAACGCTAGTTCCAATAGCACGCATCGATCTCTATACGAGAAGATTAAGCTAACCACTAAAAATCCATCGCAACTATCTTTGTTTTCAAAAAATCATAAAGAAATAGCAACATTATATTTTATACTTGATACTTGAGCAGAAATATTAGTTTATATTCAATATAAAGAAGTTTAAATCCAGCCAAATTGAAAAACAATATAACATTTAATTGAAGTTAATTCAAGCTTTAACGATTATGAGAATTATTCCCGTCCTCCACAACATCATGTTTACTTAGGTATCCTACCATAGTATATCCTCTTCCATGTTGTAATATTTTCCCGAATAGAAAGGTTTATTCAGTATTTTCTTCGGAGTTAAGATGATGAAATATGATAATAATGGTGATTATGTTAAAATGGCTTCCAATACGTTAGAATTACAATGGCTATAATTCTTTTCTTGTGTTCCAATTGTGTGATACTAAAAGTAAGCACACAACTGCTGCATATTAAATTACCAACGCAGAGTTATGCATGTACACCTGGGAGTAGTGAACCTGAGGCTCAGGCGTTTCGTCCGAGACTGACATTCGGGAGGCTGCGGGGTCAATTCACTTGCCTATCCCTCTGCTGTGGGTTTTTCCCTCTCACTAGGCAAGGTCTGAAAAGATTTCCTCATTCTCCGAACTTCCTATCGATTTATTTCATCTCCAGTTCATCCAACCGCCCTCTTTTAGAGTTACAAATATCGGCGATAACAGTGGTGGAAAATCCCTTTCGTGATGGTGACTGTGCTCTGTATATACACCTCCCACCGGCGGGATGGCGTTGGAAATTTCTGTAGACCCAGAGAGTTTGGTCAGACCTGGAGCTTGGATTAGTTACGGACTCTCCACACTGACTCTTTGGCCACCCGATATTAAAAATACGCATGGCGCTGTGATTTGGCTGTAAATGTGAACGTTTGACAGAGATGGGGTCTTTCCATCATTTTCATTTTGGTACAGCATGCCACGCGAGTAAGAAAATGCAAAACCAATTGGGCAATCCATCCCTTCACCCCTCATTCCAGCGCGACACATCCTTTCACTCGGCAGTCCAGCGCGACACATCCCTTCACTCGGCAGTCCAGCGCGACACATCCCTTCACCCATCAGTCCAGCTCGACACATCCCTTCACCCCTCAGTCCAGCGCGACACATCCCTTCACCCCCCAGTCCAGCTCGACACATTCCTTCATCCGGCAGTCCAGCGCGACACATCCCTTCAACCCTCAGTCCAGCGCGACACATCCTTTCACCCAGCAGTCAAGCGCGACACATCCCTTCACCCCTCAGTCCAGCGCGACACATCCCTTCACTCCTGAGTCCAGCGCGACACAGCCCTTCGCCCCTGAGTCCAGCGCGACACAGCCCTTCGCCCCTGAGTCCAGCGCGTCACAGCCCTTCACCCGGCAGTCCAGCGCGACACATCCCTTCACCCCTCAGTCCAGTTCGTCATATGCCTTCCCCCCTCAGTCCAGCTCGACACATTGCTTCATCCCTCAATCCAGCGCGACTCATCCCTTCACCCCTGAGTCCAGCTCGCAACAGCCCTTCACCCCTCAGTCCAGTTCGTCATAGCCCTTCACCCCTCAGTCCAACTCGACACATCCCTTCACCCCTCAATCCAGCGCGACTCATCCCTTCGCCCCTGAGTCCAGCTTGGCACAGCCCTTCACCCCTCAGTCCAGTTCGTCATATCCCTTCACCCCACAGTCCAGCTCGACACATCCCTTCATCCCTCAATCCAGCGCGACACATCCCTTCACCCCTCAGTCCAGCTCGACACATCCCTTCACCCCTCAATCCAGCGCGACACATCCCTTCACCCCTCAGTCCAGTTCTAAACATCCCTTCACCACCCCTCCGTCCAATTCGACACATCCCTTCACCCCTCAGTCCAGTTCGACACATCCCTTCACCCATCAGTCCAGCGCGACACATCCCTTCACCCCTCAGTCCAGCTCAACACATCCCTTCACCCCTCAGTCCAGTTTGACACTCCCTCAGAACAGGTTGACTGTTGTAAGCAGTATATTAATTCTGTCTCCCACGTGCCACCCGATAAGAGAGGTCAGGTATTGTCCACCAGAAAGTGATAAACTTACACTGCAACTAGCTACCGTACCTGAAGTGTCATATGTTCTATGTGTATAGTATTCACAATGCCAGCGTGCGCTGATTAGAACAGTTATTCCAATAAATCGGATGTAAGAAAAATGTTGGTTATTACTAAACATGACAGGTTTGGGCGGTTTGTCGTCCAACTGTATCCACGTAGCCGTGAAACTGGCTATATGCCCGGTGTCTGTGTTGACTTCCAACGTAAACAAATCGCGAAACGTACAGCTTGAAATGGAGAAATGCAACCCACCATTACGATCGATGACAGCAAAGAGGCAATTGAATAGCGTGTGCAGTCCAAGTAGTATTTCTTTGGAGTTGACTCTCCTTAGTTATTGACCTGTCTGACCATATGCTCACTCTTTGGTCAACGTGTATTTTGTTTTGTGCCGAAACTTCTCATATTTAGTTATTACTCATTTCCTGAAAGACAATAGAATTGACATTCTGTGCAGCAAATGTGTTGCAGCAGTGAAACTCAGAAACCTTGGGCGAATTACAAATGCTAGTGTGCAGAATTCATTTCAAATGTAATAAGTCGGATGTTATAAAAATGAGAATAATGCAAAACGAGAAACTGACAAACTCTAAGAGTGAAATATGTTCCCTATGAAGTGTTATGAGATGAAGAAGAAAAACCCCACATAAGAAAAAAACACAAATGTTCTTAAAAGAGAAGTGCCCGCCTGGGTAGTGTGGTGGTAGCGTGTCTGCCTCACATTCAAACGGTCGTGAGTACGAATCTCGCTTAGGGTGAGTTACCCGAATAAGGTTCTTTTCGGGGTTTTCCCCTATCCTGAGAAGACGAATGTCAAGTAACTTTAAGCTCACTTGACCCCGACATCATTTGAGCATCGTTTCCCCAATTTCATTCATCGTCGGATTAAAGTTAAAGTACGTTAAACTACTACAAAAAAAAAAAAAGTGTTACAACTAACAATTCTCAGAAAGAACGAGAACACACAAACACAAAGGCCACACAAATTTCTGAATCTTTACAGGTGGAGTTGAATATTATAGCAAATTGTTTATTAACACACATATTAGTTACAAAGAAAGTCGTTAATTCGCTATTTAAACAGTCTCTCGACGCTTCGTCGCGTATACATTTGACGTCTTTCTCTCGCCACAGCTCACACACCACTGCGCGCAACTCAACACACGAAGTCTGCTCACAACTCTCTGTTCTCCGGATTACATTTCCGATTACAGCATTTCCTTCTTTTTATAGCTAAAATGACGTCACAGAGATTTCTGAAAGCTTGCGGAGTCCGCTGCTGGCAATTGTCGCGTTCCAAGGCTTCCGGTTACCGGCATGCCGCACTTCCCACGTTTCAAGTTTGATACTGAAATACATGCAAGCTGTGAATCAAAACTTTTTATACTATTAACAGCGTTAATCTGCACCAACAGTTTTATTGATGAGGAAGACGGATTTGGAGTGTAAATGATCAAGATTACAGTGCAAAAGAATGTTTCAATTTGAGAGAACACAAATATAATACAAGCTCTATGTACGTAGAACCAGGATACGGACCATACCTTACAATGTTGGCTCCCCCATAACATTAAACCATGTACAAGCAATGGAAGGCCGATACTTCCCCTCATTTTGAATACTTTGTCAGAAAACGACGAAAAAATATCTGATGTGTTCCATTCACATGACATTCTCTACATCTCTACATCAGATTATTCTTAGAAAGCTTATGCCTCTATTTACTTCCTGCTAATCGAGAAAAAAATTAGCGGAAATAGTCTTATCATTTGCTTCCTTGTAAGTAGGAACGAAATAAGGTTAAAGTGGTTGATATGAGACTGAATTTCCTCTGTTTGTATGTATAGGAGTTGACAAAGTCCTGTGTGAGAAAATTATAGGTTTTTAAAGCTGAAACCAAAAACAAGGAATATCTCGAAAACGATCAACTCTACGAAAAAATGCATTTAACATAAACTGTGTATTTTAAAGTGCTCAACATTTTTTGTGTGGTAAATTTTTCTCCATTTCTTACGGTTTAACATTTATGCAAAATTCCGTAAAATTCATCCCAGAAAAATCAAGATGTATATCATTTGTTAGGTAATATACTATATTTTAATCAAAATCATTAGAGCCACTTTTAAGAAAATCAAAATTTTCGAAAAAGTTCCATATGAAGGGTAGACTGGGGTGGGGGATTTTTTTTCTTCAAAATCTTAGTTTGTAATACCTGGAAGATACTTAATTTAAATACCAAGTTTCGTATTTTACCGACCTTTCGTTTTTGAGTTATCGTGTTCACAGACACGCGGACACACACACATACACACACGGACATTTTTGTGCAATACCTTCTCTATACACTATATACATAGTACGTGTAGAGAAAATAATAAAACGAATAAAATATGTAAATATTGAGGTGAGTTTAAATTAGTGTAATTTAAAATGTTATAGCAAGGACAGTTCAAGGTTCTACAGATTCCAATAGAGACTTCAGGCCATAATGTAACTGAATCAGCTACACTGGCAAAGAGGTACCTGCTTAAAGAATTGCGTCAGGCAATCATATTTGTGCTGAGATGCTGCAGAACTTAATGGAAAATCCTAAATTATTGCTGTTTTTACTATTATCACATATAACCCCAGATTTTGCAGAATATTACATAAAATAACCATGACAATTTTTACTTTCTCTACACGTACTATTTACATAGTGTATAGAGAGGGTATTGCATTCCACCCAAAAATTCGATACCGAGATTTCACCGAAAATACATGTTTTGGGTCCCCCTGAAAAATATCTTTGTGTGTGTGTGTGCCTGTGGGCAGTATAACCCAAAAACGAAAAGATCGTTGAATACCAAACCAGGTATTTGAGTTTGGTTTCTTCCAAGGGTGCGTCATGAAGATATTGAAGAAAATCCCCCCACCTCCAACTATACTTTACATGGAATTTTTTTTCGAAAATATTGTTTTTTTTTTAAAATGGCTCTAACGATGTTGATTTGAATATTGTATATTAAAGATATTTAGCTGACAAATAATATGTATATCCTGAGTTTTCTGGGAATAGCCTCTGAAGATTACTTTATTCTGGATGAATTTTACACAATTTTGCATAACTGCTCAGCCGTAAGAAATGAACAAAAACCTGCCACACAAAAAATGTAGAGCACTTTAAAACATACAATTTATGTTATATACGTTTTTTTCGTGGAGTTCATCGCTTTTTAGATATTCCTTGCTTTTGGTTTCAGCTTTGAAAAAATTATACTTTTCTCCTACAGGAATTTGTCAACTCGTGTCCCTACAAACAAAGGAACTTCAGTCACATAGCAACCACATTTTGAGTATCACTTTAACCTATGGTACTTCCTTATTTCACTTCAACTTAAAAGGAAGCAAGTAATAAGAATATTTCTACTAATTTTTGTCAATTTGCATGAAGGAAATAGAAGCATAAGCTTTTTAACAATAATTTGTTGCAGAGATGTAGAGAATTTCATATGAATGGAACACATCAGATTTTTTATTTAGTCGTCCATTAAGGGTAAGTTATAAACAACGTCCACCCTCAGCAATGAGCGTGGAATAAAGGGAAGGTACGCCTCCACATCTGCTGAACCAAGTAGAGCTAGTTTGTGAAGAAATAATAAAACAAAGAAAGAAAGAAAACAAGAAGCGGAAAAGAAAAATAACACCGAGGCGGGCGAACTAGAATAGAAACATTTTTCTCTTAAAGTTACAGGGAATAATGGACGTACACGAGTTTTATTTTAGACCATTGTTTAGAACTACGTAAGGCAACGTTATCTACGTCTATTTTGCTTGATGTAATCGTCCTGGAGTAGCATCAGCTTTAACCCCAAGAGTGGCAATTGTTCATGAATTAATTACATTTTCTGAATTGGATTGGTTAATGAGGGGTGAATTAAGTAAAATTTAGCAAAGACCCTTCCTCCCAAAAAAAGAATTTTCGCCCAAAATTTCAGCCTACTTGCGTGTTGTGAATTACATAACGGAAGAATCGTGTTCCTCTAAGTCTCAGAAAACTTGGATCTAACTAAACTTCAAAGCAGCTGTAATCGAAGGAAGCACAGGCTCAGGTTATTGAAAGGCGCTCTTAAATACTAGCACCTTTTACGTAATGGGTACTTAAAGGAACTTACACACTCATACATCACTCGAGTGAAGGGACTCGCTAATGGTGTCTCAAGTGTTTTTGTGATATTCTAAAACTTCCAAAGCGTGCCCCGAGACGATATTGACCGTTGCCCTTCTTTAACAAAGATAAGCTAATTTAAAATGAATAATTTGTTTATAAAACTGTCTCCCCGATATTGACCATTTATCTCTGATTCACTCTGGTGGAAAAAAGTTATAATATACATGGGAGAATTAGAAGTAACCAGAAACCAAAATTGTGGATGCCCTATATTGAAAGTATATGCAAATGGCCGAATATTTTATACTAATCCAGATTTTGTATTTTTAAAAATGATGTATATAATAATTATAATAATAGTAATAAGAACAATAATAATAATAATAATAATAATAATAATAAATAGTAGAAGTATAATAAATAACAACGCAGAAACGGCGTTGACCAAGTTATAATGTACAATTTTGTTCTTAAATGCTGTGATATTGGGCATTTTTGTTGACTTTTAGTATATTTAGAGGTATAAGTGCCCAGGTTCAACCCCAAGTGACCGAATGTGAGATTTGTGGTGGACAAAGCGGGGCAGGGTATTTTTTCTCCTGGTTCTCCGGTTTTCACCGCCATTACATTCCACAGGGGCTCCATCTTTGTATCATCAGTGTCATCGCCTGCGGTGCCTGAGCAGTAAAAGCGGGCGTTAGACACTACCAAAAAAGAGGTGCTTATCGATCTCGGTGTCTCAATTGTTTTCGCTGGTTATGCGTTCAAATCCGGCCCAGACCAACGAATTTTAAGTGTGTTTCAAAACGACAGTCTCTATTTCAAATTTACTGGCAGGTACAAAACTCCTGTGGGATAAAATTCAGGCACACGCGAATCCGACAGTTAATGCTTTAAAAGATAAAGCATTATTATTTCTATCCTTATAAAAACATGTGATTTACCGTGTTTTGTACAAGTAAATGACAAGTATTAATAAATCGGTATTAAGGCCCCTTACCTCTGTTGTTTCCTAAAAGGAATTTATACTGTCGAGAAATATTTGGAAAAGGAGGCTTAGCATTAAATAAGGTATTTATAACTACTGGAATGAGGTGCCTAAGAGACGAATTTAAATAATCTTTGAGCATCAGTTGACTACGCTTTCATCAAGCACATTAATTTATATATCCCAAAGGTTAGGATAGTCTTCGTTTTATGCAACCGTGTTTACAGTAATCAGGGAAAAGTACATGTTGAAGTAGCTAATACAGTTAGTTACCTGAAATAAGCATATTTTGAATTACAGTATTTTGACTTTGAAGGCAGAGAATTTTACATTTCAGTGCTTATTTAACCCCAGACTGATTACAATTATTACGGTTAGTTTAATTATTGACTTGGCTTTCATTTCTAATCCCTCAAAGAAGTAATTGGCTTTTAAGCATAGCATGAGGTACCCAGTTTCGCGATCCGATGTTAATCATATATGCAATAAGAATATTGAGTGCTCCAGAATGCTCTGCTGTTTCGCTTTGTTTGACTCAGTGTATTAAATAATTAGTCGCCTTTGTTTAATTCAGGTATATAGATAGATATGAAGTCTTGACGATTCGTGTCCACTTTTGAAGCTCGAGAGGTACTTAGCAATGAGGGAAAGAAAATCACGAAACCAACACTTCACTACGGGTATACCGAATAGTACACTACTTTAAGGAAAAGTTAAGTGAAGCTTAGTTCAGAAATAAATCCCAAAGGCAGTCAGAATCGTATGCTTATTACCTTCTGTATACGCACTATGTACGAATATAAAAATTCGATACCGACATTTCACCGGAAATATATGTTTTAGGGTCCCCAATATCCAAAAAGAGCATTTTCACAAAAAGGTCCGTGTGTGTGTGTGTATGTGTGTGTGTGTCCGTGCGTCTTTGAACACGATAACTCAAAAACGAAAAGTCGGTAAAATACCAAACTTGGTATTTAAGTTTAGTATCTTCCAGGGATGCGACACCAAGATTTTGAGAAAAATCCCCCCACCCCCAACTACCCTTTACATGGAACTTTTTTCGAAAATGTTGAACGATTTTGATTAAAATTTCGTACGTTAAAGATATTTACCTGAAAAATAAAATGTATATCCTAAATTTTCTGGCAATAGCCTCTGAAGAGTAGCTTATTCTGGATGAATTTTACTGAATTTTGATTAGCTGCTAAAGGGTAAGAGATGAACAAAAACTTACTACACAAAACATGTAGAGCATATTAAAGCACACGATTTATGTTATATACATTTTTTTCGTGGAGTTCGTCGTTTTTGAGACATTCCTTATTTTTGGTTTCTGCTATGAAAAACATATACTTTTCTCATACAGGAACTAGTCAACTCCTATCCATATAAACAAAGGAACTTCATTGATATAGCAACTATCTTTTGACTATCACTTTAAACTATGGTGGTCCCATACCTAATTACAAGGAAGCGAGTAATAAGACTATTTTTGTTAATTTTTTCTGTTTAGCATAAAGCTAATAGAAGTATAAGCTTTATAAGAATCATTTGTTGCAGGGATGTAGAGAAAGTCATTTGAATGGAACACATAAGATTTTTTTTGTGAATATACTTCAGGTGGGAACTTCTATATATCACTCTTTCTTCTCAGGCCTTTTAAATCCATCACCCTGTTCTAGTCCAAGCAAAGCCGTATTTTGTTGCATTATCACACATATCATTATAATTACCACTTTTATCTCTCTATACTATGCAAATGAGCTTTTTGTATTGAAAGTTGCTATTATTTTTTACTTTTCAATATCCTCCATTCTTAATATAATTTCTTTCTAGAACCCCTTGTGTAGTGATTCACTACCTTTCCACATATCCCCAAAGCCAATTTGTAATATAATTTCCTTTATTATATTTAGCCAATTTTTTTTTTATTTAACCGTTCCTGTAATACCAAACATTGATGTACAACATTCTGTTCGTCTAATTTTCTAATTCTCGCCCAATACCTTAACACTCTTTCCATAATTTTCCCTCTACTTCCCAATCTCCTAATTCTGCTTGTAGCACTTCATTTAGTGATGGTTTTGGCAGGCCTAGGATTTGCTTGCAAAACTTTCATTGGACAATATCCATGATTGCGTCACCTTCCTCCAAATTCTGATATTTCCACCCCATAGTGCATTTTGACTCCACTATAGCTGTATAAGCTCTATCTAGACATTTTATTTGCATTCTTTGTCTAACCATGCCTTGATAGTTTTTAATTTTTAGCCGGGGCCATTCTCTTTTGCTCACTCTAACCACCTTTACTACTTATTCGTACCCCCAAATTATCAAATTTGCTGACAACTTCAACCTACCTTCTTCGCCAATACCATTTCTCAACTTTACTTAACTTGTTGTCTTTCTTGATTGCCATAATTTTTGGTAAAACAGGCAAGCAGTAAAACAAATGTGCTAACATTTATCATTATGTAAATAAAAGGTTAATATTTTTAAGAAAAATTTGTTTGGGGACAGGTAGAAAAAGTCATGTGAATGAAGCTCATCAGATTTTTAGAAAAAAATTCACACGCGCACTTTTGTGCGTGTCCCTGTGACTGTAAATACGATAACTCAAAAACTTGGTATTTAAGTTTATTATGTTTTATGAATATGACGTGAAAATTTTAAGAACAATTTTCCCACCACAAAACTATCCTTTCAATAGAAAAGGTTTGGAAATTATTGACTGTCTCAAAAATGACCATAACGATTTTGATTAAATTACCGTATAATAAAAATACAATTAAAACGTATATCTTGAATTATCTGGAAATAGTCTCTTAGGAGGACCTCCACGTCCTGGATCAACTTTGCTGAATTTTGCATAATTACTAAACCGTAATAGATAGACAAAGAGCTGTTATATAAAAAAATTAGATCTCGTGAAAACACACCAAATATACCATATACGTTTTATTCTTTGAGTTTATTTTTTAGGAGATATTTCTTGTTATTGGTTACATCTTTCAAATATTTTTTATGCTCATACGGGAATTTGTAAACTCCTTGCCATGCAAAAAACAGATTTATACCACATAGTAACCAGCTGTTAAAATTCTGTATTACAAGAAAACGAGTAATAATAAACATTTCTGCTAAGGTTTATCTGGATTAGCATGAAGTAGATAGAAGAATAAGCTTGTTAAAAATAATGTTACTGAAAGTAGACAAAGTAATGTGAATGAAACACAAGATTCTTTTGTATCTTATTTTAGTTTCAATAATCAGATAGACAAGGAAAGAAGGAAAGAATAAAAAAGTAAAAAGAGAGAAACCAAAGCTAAAAACTTGCACAAGACCGAAATTTACTTTTATTACTTTCTCCATACGCACTATGTACATAGTGTATAGAGAAAGTATTGCACCCCACCAAAAAATTCGATACCGAGATTTCACCGGAAATATATGTTTTAGGGTCCCCAATATCCAAAAAAAAAGCATTTTCACAAAAAGGTCCATGTGTGTGTGTGTGTGTGTGTCCGTGTGTCTGTGAACACGATAACTCAAAAACGAAGAGTCGGTAAAATACCAAACTTGGTATTTAAGTTTAGTATCTTCCAGAGATGCGACACGAAGATTTTGAGAAAAAGCCCCCCCCCACTCCCAACTACCCTTTACGTGGAACTTTTTTCGAAAGTTTTGATTTTCTCAAAAATGGCTCTAACGATTTTGATTAAAATTTCGTATATTAAACATATTTACCTGACAAATAAAATGTATATCTTGAATTTTCTGGGAATAGCCTCTGAAGAGTAGTTTAATATGAATGAATTTTACTAAATTTTGAATAACAGCTAAACCGTAAAATATGGACAAAAATTTACTACACAAAAAATGTAGAGCACATTAAAGCACACAATTTATGTTATATACATCTTTTTCGTGGAGTTCGTCGTTTTTGTGACATTCCTTATATTTGGTTTCTGCTATGAAAAACGTATACTTTTCTCATACAGGAACCTGTCAACTCCTATCAATATAGACAAAGGAACTTCATTGACATATCAACCAGCTTTTGACTATCACTTTAACCTACAGTTGTCCCTTATTTCGCTTCTACTTACAAGGAAGCGAGTAATTAGACTATTTCTGCTATGTTTTTCTGATTAGCATCAATTAAATAAAAGTATAAGCTTTTTAAGAATAATTTGTTGCAGGGATATGGAGAAGTCATGTGAATGGTACACATATGATTTTTTTTTTGTTTATAGCTGCCTTCTACAGACTGCGTGTCATAGATTACTTTATTGCATTTGATACTTTGAGGTTGTTCAAGGAAATTACAGAGATGTAATCTGGGTCAAAAGCACGCAATTTGGCTATTGTTGAATACAAGGTTGTTTAGTTAAAGTGTGAATAAGAAAATTTACCCTTATATTTAGGTACTTCCTTCGAGTCTTAACTTTCGGGCGGCTCAAACTTCTATGTGTTTTTTCCGTACTGGATAATATAGGTTTAAATCCTGAATTTGGAAACATTGCAACACCAATGTTACTCTGTGTTAACCTTATCAATGGTCAGTTTGCCTCTGTTTGTGCTTGTAATATGTCTACAATTTAAGCTTGCCTAAATGTATCTTTAGCACAATAGATTAGAAGATCGGATTTTATTAGATCAATGGAGATATATTCTTCGCATGTTGTAAAGACTTAAACAATGCTGTTCTATTTCCATATATTTTCTATGGAAACTGTAAAATATTGTAAAACTTCTTTAAAGCAATTAAATGAGATCCGTTTTAATTGTATCTGTATAACAAAACTATAAATAGTAAATAGTTTAAAGCTACATCTAATTCCCATATTGCTATAATTTTTAATGAGTTTTTTTTGTTGATCCTGAATCTTTCATAGATTGAAGTTCATGATTGTGGTATTATAGTGCACGAAATTCTTTTGTCTACTGATAACAAAATGTTTTGTTCTTTTGGGAAACCGCAATTATCACATTTTTACTCATGTTTCGGTTCTAAATGTTCTAGCAAGAGAAAGTAACGGATGAACTATGGACACTTATATATGCGTAAAAATTTTAAAACTATGGACACTTATGTTTACTCAGTTATATGTTGCAGATTTTGAGCATACGCTTAACATTTCAAAATAACTGATACAAATGTCACCACTTGGCGTGCTCGTTTTCAGGTCTCCTTCCCAGTTAACGTAACATTAAAAAATACCTATCGATTCCGGATGTAAATTTATTTTATTTGAGGTGCAAAATCACTAAGAATCAATACCCTAGGACCCTAGATGGTAGTAAACACATCAAACTTCGCAGTATGTATCAAACTTTCCTTAAATCCTCAAGTAACCCCCTGTGGTGCGTTCTACTCACAAACAAAAAAAACAAAAACAAAACAAAAAATACTATACTTAGTGCATAAGGCGTTCTTAATAAGTATTTATATTTACTTTGTATCCTTTGAGACAGTGGAAAGGGGTGATAAGGAAAACATCGGTGGTTATTACAAACTAGCATAAACGTAACTCACCTGGCCGCTAGCAGCCTGTGTCATTCCTTTGCGATTTTCATTATCTCAACAACATGGAAAGAACAATCTTGCCTCGAGGAAGCAAGAGTGTACAGCATGTGTCTACACCCAAAACTTTAGAAAATGTGATCATTACATGATCAACTTAAAAGCTCTCAAAATGTTTCTCATGAAAGCATTTCAAACATCAAAATTGCTTTAGAGCTACAATTGCAGACCATGTAATATTTCGGTATCCAGAGCCTCTTTACATGCAAGAGATACAAAGTCAGAGGGGTTCGCTTTTCCAACTCCCAGCATTCTTTCCGGATAAAATCTGAAAGCTGTTTTGCGTCCTCAATTACCGGTATCCCATTAACATGTGACAAATATTATGAATTAATGCAAACCCACCTCTTCCATATTCAACATTAAATCCTGATACTAATTCAGATTCCCCTTCATGGATGAAGTGGATCGGTAGGTAAGGGATGAATTGAGTAAAAATAAACAAACGCCCTTCCTCCCTAAAAAGAATTTTGCCCAAGTTCAAGGTATTCCGCAGCTGCCTGTGTGCCTGTAGGAATTCCAAGTCATATATAGGTTTCCCAGTAAGACACTTGTGTCCCACAACAGATGATGCTAATTCTTCCATTTTGGCGGTCCCAAAATGAGCGCACAATGACGCAGCCCACTATCTTATTGTGTAGTGTTTCCACCTCAGTACAGCGGCATCATAGTTTAGAAGTTGATCTGCCATGTCACCACAATGTGTCAGCTGTGGGTGCAACATTGAGAGTGAGGTATTTGAGAGTAGTGTGTAAAATAGCCTTCCAGACTATTGAAATCTTCCGCAACCTACGCAGCGGGTAGTTCCGTTGCACTCGATGTAGAACACTGGTTGCAGTCATGAGGTATTTGTAACAGTAAGCTGACTGTTTAAAGGGTAGGCGTTGAGTATCTGCTTAGAGTAGGGCTGCAAAATTCTGCAAATGCGGTTACCTGGTTGAAACAGTAGTTCCGCCCAAGGTGCCTGCAGGAGGCCTTCAGTAGTGATTTCCCATGAAGTGCCAAACATTTCGCATTCTCTGCCAGGAATCCCCAGCCACCTTTAGCAGTGGGAAGACGCAATTGCTCCCAAGGAATCCAATATTCAGCCCCGCACAACATAAAATAGCCAACGAGACGTCCAATCCTCTGAGAAAGCTACTTAGAAATGTCCTACACTGTGCAATGTAGCAAATCCTACTGAATGCATAAGTGTACATATCATACACCTTGAAAAAGATTTAGTGTCCCTGTCCACTGATCTGCTAAGAGAACCCGCTACTTTGACAATTTTGCATTCGAGTTGAGTGGCATAGCCTCATGCAAATGGTGTGTAAATATATCGTTTGAGTTGCACTCCTCATATCTAAGAGATGATGGGGCTCTTGCCAATGATTAAATTGTAAAACTTCCGATTTGGTAAGACTCAATATAGCTCCAGAAAAAGCACTAGATTTCCATATCAGCATTGATTGCCAAAACAACCGTCAACGCATTAGCATATGCCTTAGGCGGAATCGATGACCATGGAGTTGCAGACCACCCAGAAATGACTGCAGTTGTCATAGAAGAGAATCGATCAATTAGACCCATGGACAAGGGATAACTCTGGCAGACATACCGTTCTATTTGGAGAAAAGAGAAATATGGCTGTTGCAAAGTATCCTGCTATGTCGTACCAGCGTAGATGTTTTGTAAGAAGGCAAATATCAATAACTTATTTAGATAAAGTTACACCTGCCAGTCCTCTAAAAATAATTTTTGGACCATATTATATTGCGAATCAATTGAATAGTTTAAAGGTCCTGAATTCCCAAATTTCGAAAAATGGTCCAAAAATAACAATATCAAGATCCTTTAATAAATAGACATTAATCAAAGCCGCTGGAAGCTAAACTGGTTTCAGCATGAGAAATAATATTCCTCAACAGGCCAACTCGGTGCGACGGTCTGAATTTTGTAGAGGATTGCCTCAAAGCCAAGTTTACTAGCGGAGATAAGCTTTGCCAACAATTTATAATACTAGTTCAGAAGACAATCGGCTGAAACTCGGCAACGGTTCTGGAACATTGCTACTCTGAGAATGGAATAATTAAGCCTTCAACAAATTTCTCTGGAATCACAGCAGTCCGATGACCTTCTTCAAATACTACGGTTAGTTCTGCAGCAATAACATCCCAGAGCATAGAATAGAGGGCATAAAGAATACCATCCGGCCCAGTAGGGTATTCTCTTTTACGCTCTTCGGACCTGCAGAAAGTTCGGTAATAATAGAGCACAAAACAAAACAGCCGATTTGCGAGGATACCCAAGAAGGCAGTAGAGACAATTCGGAATAACTAGCAGTACATTGCATAGAGATGCCCGAAAACAATCGTGCAAACAGTTAAGGATGATATAGTTCCCATAAAGCACTCGCCCATTGTAACAAAGTTCATTTAAAACGTTGTTTGCATTGTTTGAGTTCTCCAGCAAGGAGGAAGAGCGAAAATTTCTCTTCCGCAGCCATATACCAACGATGGGACACATCACGAAGGCGAAGGATCTGCAATTGCTTTGGCAAAAGTTCTCATTTGATGGTATGAAGGTAATGGGATACGTCACGATCGCCAGTTTGCAGGTTTTCGAGAATCGGTAACAGAAGTCATGCTTCTGTGGCCCGTTTGAAAACTATGTGTGTGAGGATGCAAATAATTGCTGGTTTAGCCTTATAAGCCAGTTAGAGGGTTTGTTGTGTGAGTCCTCAAAGGAAGGTTGTAACTTTTCTCTCACAAGCGGAACTCTCATCGACTCTGTTCCTCCAAGATGACAGACTAAGGAACCGTCAGTAACCTCCCCCAAGAGTGGAAATGTGCGCACCCATTTGATGCAAACTACAACTGCATGGTGGTCACTGAAAGCAAGGCAGATAACTCGAATGTGATGGACAATGGAAACAGAAACGCGAGAAAAAGTAAAATCTGTCAATTGTAGAAGCCAACAAACCACAGACAAAGTTCACACAAAATCCATATTTAGACTCCCAAGCATTCACAAGGACCAACTGCGCCGTAATCTGCTTGAGAATAGGGATAATTTTGTATCACACGTTGATCTTTGATGGCAACAGTACGGTTAAAATCTCCTCCGATAAGAATTTTATTTCCTGTAGAACCTGCTGTAAAAAGAGCTATTTTGAAGAAAGATTCACGTTCACATCTACGCGAGATCCAATAGGAGCATATAGGTTCACTAAAACATATTGGTGTACAGAGCGGAGATGAGGCTTCCTTGAGGTTGATGGTCAACATTGTGGTTGGTTACAGACATCCCTTTTCTGAGGATTAATGCCGATCCACGGCCGTCAGAACCAAGATTCACAATTTTCTCATAATTATGTACAAAATCAAGACTACGTACATTATTTTCCTGCAAAATCCAAAGTAAAGGTCATAGAGCTATAGAAACTAGGGGAGTAGAATCTGATTCACCGAATTTCAAAGGTCATTAACATTGATTGTGAAAAAGACGTGAATAGTTTTATTACATTTTTATGAGAGAATTGCCTCACACAACGGACTGAAGCAATACTAATAGACTGGACACCGATAGACCTGTAAGGTTAAAATGGTTCCGTCACTTTTCTCGCACGTCTGTCTGGTTGTACCGTGGATAATACATACGAATGCACTGTATGTTTTTGCGAAAGTCCATCTTTCCGCTCATCGGTCATGTTATATCATCATTCAGGGTTTTTACCGTTATTATAGGCACGTCAGAAGAAATCCTAAGTTCAGCCACCAACGGGAAGGAGCGGTCCACTTACCCTGACTAGGGGGTGGGAGCATCCTTGTTGTCTTCAGGGTGCGGAGGTTACGTTCTACATAGTCTAGAATCCCTCGACTGCGATGCTTTCTTCAGTGGAGACCGGAAGTTCTGACCTTTCAACTTCTTGAGTCTGGTTCTTCTTCTGGACTCCTTAAAGAGTGGAGGTAGAAGGGTCGCCACGCTGTCAACATTGGCAATTTTCGTGGTTGTCGATGTCGGTACTGCAATATCCTATTGGAGGATTGAACAGTTGTAAACTTGGACACATCCTGTTGCACGACTGCTGCCGTAGACATTTCATAACGTGTTGCAACGCCAGAGCTTTCAGATGCGTGTTATCTTTGCAAATGAAACAAACGTGTTCTTGTCCACTATAAGTCACCTATGTCTCAAAGCGTGCAATCTTTACCACTGAGGGTGTTTGCTTGCCAAGCTGAATATGTAGCTTATGTATTCCAGTGTAGCGACCAAACCAATCATCAGTAATGATATCCAGAATTTTGCCGTAATATTGTAGCCCATAATCAGTCCCATCATTACTGATTGCCAATGGCAAATTATAGACGCAAACTAAATTACACGCTTTGTCAGCGGCCGTAAATTGCCCATTTGTCACTTCGCCGCACAGTAGAGTAAACTGAAAGACTCCCTCATATTTACGTAATATGTCTTCATAAATACTGCACTGGTGGATATTTATATAAGCAGCGTTTCCTTATCCTACCTCTGAATTGTATTTACCTGTTTTGGAAAGAGTTCCAATGTATTTCAAAAGCCATAAACCGTTGTACACTCTTACGAAATATCACTTTTAAACCAACAAAAGGCAGTTGCTTAATTTCCCTACCAGGACAAAATATACAAACACAAAAACGAGAGGCCGATAACACACCAGACGCTCTCCAGCATACGCGACGTATACAGGCCAAGACTGTCATATTGGTCATCAGTCTCCAAGTCTGTGGCTGAGTACGCGCCAACCTCTGAATAAGCCGAGTCGAGTAGGAACAGCCTGATCTACAATAATAAAAGCTATAGATTTATATTTTCAGGCATTTGTAACGGAAAAGGGGAAACCTGAAACTGCGAACGTGACATCCTCAATAGGAAAACTGAGAGGCCATGTCCAGGGTAACAAGGACAAAGACAGTAACGGGAATATTCAGCGGATAGGGCACCCTCTACTAGAGAGAACCAGGCCAAAGTGCTTGAAGTTGGCAGCCCTGTCACTGGACTTGCTCAGCGGTAGGTAGGCAGGTTACCTACTCTGAGGATATTTAAACAAACTCACAATCCCCAAGGTAGTATTCGGCCAGATACTTTGAAGACGACAATAGCGAGGAAAAGGGATCAAGGATTAAGGAAACTTATAAAAATGAATGTTGCTAGATGGAATGTTAGATTGTGGCAAGAGATTTTAATGCGAGAGTGGCAAAAAAATAATCCTTGGAGTAGTAGTCAATAAAGGTAAAGAAACAATAAAAGAAAACTGAAATGAATTTAAAAATTTTTGTTTACATAACGAACCACGAGCTATGAATACATTTTCTGAACCCAGAGATATCCAAAAATGCACCAGATGAGAATAAAAAGGTCCAAGTTATATTGATTATATGAAAGCTATTTCTTTCCAATGTCCTATCGGTCACGAAATTAAAACCATAGCGAAAATCACTTGAAGCTTTGCAAGGATGTATTGCACAGCGTCTCTAGTATGGCTATTTATCGCGTCCCATTGTACATGTCAGCTGTAAGCGTGCAGTGAGCAGGTAAACATACCTTGAACAATATCGTCGCCCGCTAAATGTAATGTATTAGATGACCTTGAAATTTCAAGAAACGACTCGTGCAACACACAAATTGGGAACAGACAATTTTCACGAATCGCCTGACCCACTCGCTGAACGAGATTACCATCGGTTGATATTTCCTGACCGCCTGCATTATGAACTTTATACACAGTGGTTCAAAGTTGCTGCACCATTGCCGCACTTTGCTGTCAGTTATGAAAGTTTCACCGTACACATTACTTATTCTCGGTGAATTTCAGCTGAGGTGCATCCCTCCGCATATAGATCGAATTATAGCATACACTTCATATATGGAAGGCGACGCTATTGTTCTAGGAATATTTACTTGCCCACTTCTTGCTTACAACTGACATGTACAACGTGACGCAATCAACGATCATACCAGAGAAACTGCGCAATATATTTCTGCAAAGCATCATAAGATTTCTAATATAGTTTTAATTTCATGACTGATCGGACCTTACAAGAATGACCCTCGTATATTAGCAAATAGAAAAAAAAGGGCATAAATAAAAGATACCAGAGTACACACAGTTCAATAAGTAGAGCTCAACTAAAAAATTCAATGCCATAGCTGGGATTCAATCTACGGATCTCTGGATCTCTAATCGGTTGCTCTACCACTGAGCTAACATGGCAACATGCCGGCATAGCATTCGTATGTTCCTCGGTAAACCACAAGGTGATATCAAATTATTTTGAGGTGAATTACAATACAACTTATCCAAATCCTGTCCTTGTGTGAAAAAACAACTAATTCAATACCGTTTGACCATAATAGTTGGCTATATTATGAATCCTGAGACTTAAAGTACTGACAACATTATAAGTCGCTATTGGGGTTGTCATCCCAAGCGACCGCAAGTAGGATTTGTGGTGAACAAAGCGGAGCAGCGCACGGGTTTTTTCCTGTTCGTCCGGTTTCCCCTGCCATCGCATTACACCGGTGCTCCGTCTTCATTTCATGAATCACCAATGTCATCACGTGCGGTGCCCTATATAGTAAAACCGGGCGTTCAAAAACCATCAAACAACGATGGGGAAAATTACAAGAGAAAAATCCTTTGCATATTCAGCAAAGCACCCGTGAACCGATTTCTCAACACAGAGAAAAATATATTATAAATACCTTTACGTGTAAAAAATATAAAAAATCGTTAAGCATACAAGGTACTCATAATTTCTTCAATAGTAATTAAAGTGAAGTGAGAATTAACAGATGTGACTGACTGCAACGAATTTTGCGCAATTATTGAAATTTGGCCAGATTCTATTGAGATAGTTGAAAAGGAAGCTACCGAACTTGATGCTCGTGGCCTAGGTCTATACTTCACCCTGGCACCTTATTTTACCCTTATTTTGTCTAAAAAAAAAGCTCTGATAAAAGTATACAAGTAACACGAAGCAGGTGTACTAAAACGTCATTAAAATGAGTACCAGTTGCTTATAATCATAGTTTAAGTCATTGCCGTTAATATTATACGGGGTAAAATTTAACTTTCTTGAGCTGTTCCATCTAATATGTATTCTAAGACAATTTATTTCCAATTATACATAATGGTATATTACTCTCAATGATCAACCACAGTCAACTGATCGATCGATTTATCAGATTAGTAGAGTGGACAGAAAGTTTAAACTTAAGCAATGTTGTTAGCTGTACGATCCGGATGGAAACATACGATAAGTTATTGTGAATACAATATGCGATATAGCACAAGTGTAGTGTTAGAGCGTAATAATATAGTGTGATAGCAGTCTACGGTATGCCTTGTGCTTTTATTATGGTATGTTACAGATGACTTCACGGGATAACAACCGAGTTAGATTCGAATCAATGAAATCCAAGCTTTCGACAGTGAGAAAGCTTCAAGTATTTGATTAAGATATACATTATATTATCTCCAGCTGATGTGTATAGTGAATTGTTGCTGGATAGAATTCCGTCTGATGCAACGGCTCGCGCAGTGAATGGTTAAAAATCTGACGTGTTCCATTCACATGACTTTCTCTATGTCACTGCAACAAATTATTCTGTTTACTTCATCTAATGGGGCAAAAATTAGGAGATATAGTCTTATTACTTGCTTCCTTGTTAGTAGAAGCGAAATAAGGGGGTACCATATGTTAAAGTGATAGTCAAAAGCTGGTTGCTCTGCGACTGAAGTTCCTTTGTTTGTATGGACACGAGTTCATAAAGTCCTGTGTAAGAAAAGTACAAGTTTTTATAGCTGAAACCAAAAACAAGGAATATCTCAAAAACAAAGCACTTCCACGAAAAAAATGTATGTAACATAAATTGTGTGTTTTACGGTATTCTACATTTGTTGCGTGGTAAGTTTTTGTCCATCTCTTACGGTTTAGCACATATGCAAAATTCCGTAAAATTGACCGAGAATAAAGTAGTCTTCAAAGGCTATTCCCAGAAAATTCAAAATATACATTTTATTTTTCAGGTAAATATTTTAATATGCGATATTTTAATCAAAATCGTTAAAGAAAATTTTTTGAAAATAAAAAATTTCGAAAAAAGTTTCATGTAAAGGGTAGTTGGGGTTGAGCGGATTTTTCTCAAAATCTTCGTGTCGTATCCCTAAAGGATACTAAACTTAAATATCAAGTTTGATATTTTACCGACTTTTCGTTTTCGAGTTATCGTGCACACAGACAACGGACACACACACACACACACACACACACACACACACACACACACACACACATATATTTCCGGTGAAATCTCGGTATCGAATTTTTTGGTGGAGTGCATTACCTTCTCTATACACTATGTACATAGTACGTATAGAGAAAGTTAAAATGCAAAATGGCCTAAAGTAGCTATATGTCTTTTACTACATATAATATGTAGAATTAATGTCTGCTTAGTCTTGGTTTACACTCTTACTTTATGTAACAGTCAAGGAAGAATAATACCGGATTTTAAAACCCTTTTATGAGCTTACAGTTTGAAAATGAACCTGTGAAACATATGAACTATTACAAATGTTAATGTTCAATATAAATATAGCTGTAGTGAATAAAAATCTGATGTGTCCCATTCACACGACCTTCTCTACATCTATGCAACAAAGTATTGTTAAAGAGATTTACTTCATGCTAATCCAGAAAAAAATTAGCAGAGATAGTCTTATTACTTGCTTCCATGCAAGTAGAAAGGAAACGTGGAAGTAGCGTAGGCTAAAGTTTTCTTCAAAAGCAGGTTATGTGGCTGAAGTTCCTTTCTTTGTATGGACAGGAGTGGACAAATTCCCGTATGAGAAAAGTATATGTTTTTCAAAGCTAAAACCACTAACAAGGAATATCTCGAAAATGACTAACTCCATGAAAAAATGTAGAAGACATAAATTGTGTGCTTTATCGTTATCTACATTTTTGTACGTTAAGTTTTTGTCTATCTCCTACGGTTTACCAGTTATGCAAAATTCAGTAAAAATCAACCAGAATAAAGACGTCTTTAGAGGCTATTCTCAGAAGATTCAAGGTCTACATTTTATTTGGCATGTAAATATCTTAAATATAAGAGATTTTCATCAAAATCTTTAGAGCCATTTTTAAGAAAATCAAAATTTTCGAAAAAGGGTTCCATGTAAAGGGTGGGGGAATTTTCTTGTAAATTTTCGTATTGCATCCCTGGAAGATAACAAACTTAAACACCAAGTTTGGCATTTAAGAGTCTCTTCGTTTTTGAGCTATGCTGCCCAAAGACATACACACGGACATTTTTCTAAAAATGCTTTTTTGGTTTCAGGGGATCCTAAAACATATATTTCCTATGAAATCTCAGTATGGAATTTTTGGGTGCATTTCAATACCTTCGCTATACACCACGTATATAGTATGTATAGATAAAGTAAAAAGTATTCACTGTGAATCCAATTGACCAAAATACGATGATTTTAAGTTACATGTTTTTGGATTGGAAAACAACACCGGTCTGAACTATCTCTTTAAATGGTTGCAGCTGTCTAGAATTATTATGAAGGGGCAGTTTATTTAATCTCTGCAGCATACAGGACAGAAGGACCACTCTGATTCTCTTCTCTCTCTCTCTCTCTCTCTCTCTCTCTCTCTCTGATAGTAGAATGAAGCAGCCCATCAACACGTATCGAAGTGGAAGAGTTATTTTGGATATGCTAAGCCAGTTTCAAATGGTTTGTTTTAATGGGTTTCTTTCAAGTATCATCTAATCTACTCATGTTTATAGCTAGACAGCCAGTTACAGAGCAGCTCTTTGCGGGAAAGGCCAGTGTCTTTCCAATGCTTTCATTACTTCAGTTATCGCTTTCTTCCTGTTATTTTAATGCTAGGCGTTTACGTAGAGAAGCATCGTTGCAACACATGCCACTGAGCTCGAGTAATCTAGGTGCCATGAAGCTAAGATAATGCCACTTTACTAGACAACAAAATATAGAAGTTGTTTCTAATTTGCGTAATTGTTCATAAGGAAATATAGTCATAAACAAGACCTAAACAAGTTATACCTATTCTCGCCACTGTCCGCCTGCCACATGCTGCAGATTAGAATCGCATCTACAGTATCATACAAGGAAGTCATTGTTAGCCCAGGCACATATATTTCAACTCGGCTTTTTCCGATTGATCAATAAAATAAACAAGCCATTAAATTAACCATTTCGAAAAATTAAATCCATATAATTTTGTTAGTAGAATAGGTATACGTCGCACAATCTCATTTTTTAAAAGTAAATGTAATACTTTTTTAAACATTTGGTAACAGTAGCGGTGAGTTGGACCAAATGGGAAGGCTAGTTAATTTCCAATAATACGGAAAAAGGAAGAAATATCTAATTAAAATGTTTATAGCATTAAAAATAATATGGAATAACGGGGATGACATTAAAAATTTAGATACAAAGATAATTTCAAATTATTTATATTTCTATGTACAACATTTACATACAAAACCATCGTCATCTTCATTCGTTCCATTTCATAGTTAATTTGCCCAATTTTTACACGACAAGCATAAAATCCAGCCCTTTTTTACATATTTTGAAAAAAGTTCATTCCAATGTAATCGTGCAGCATTTTCTGTTTCTTCCTCTGAAATAGGTTCATCAAAATTTGCCTCAGATTTGCTTTTGCATATTGAGTATGGTTCATGAAAGAGTTTACTCGCTGTTTTTTTTTTTCTGTGCAGCTCCTTTCAGATATTTTGTTTTGTTTCTACTTTGTTGTATTATTGTTTTGTTAGAGTTTCCTCCTTTTTGCTTCCTCTACAACCTCCAATGCACTTTTATATGGGCTGGCAGACAAAACAGCGGATTTCCCAATTCTACCAAAGCGTTTTATTGATTCTATGTGTTCCACTTTGGATAACTTCTATGTCTGAAGGTGACTCTGTAGTGAATGATGTAGAAAAAAAAAATGGTCTCTTCCAGAGAAATCTGCAACTTCGCCCAATTCTCGTCCCTTTTGAGACATTTGAAAATTTGTAACATTCTCTGATGGCACGGTAAGGTCTGGTGTTTCTGTTGTTTGATATAGGGCAAACAGATGATCCAGAAGAACATCCTGATCTACGCGAAAATATTCCAGTGCTTTGGAAAAATGAATCTCAGCAGTTTTCACAATTGAACCATTACGTTTTGTTGATTCTGTGTGTTCCACTTTGGATAGCTTCTATGTCTGAAGGTGACGCTATAGTAATTGATATAGAATAAAAGAAGTCTCTTCTAGAGACATTTTCAACTGGGGCACCTTCCGCAGGGTAATGCAAGTCTCCTCTCTTTTGAGACACTTGAAAATCTCAAACATTCTCTGATGGCACGGTAGCGTCTGCTCTTTCGGTTGTTTCAGATAGGGCAAATAGATGATCCAGAACAACATCCTGATCTACGCGAAATATTCCAGTGCTTTGGAAAAATGAATCGCTGTTTGCATAGATGGAGCTTTAGCATAGCTCTTCCATAGAGCTCTGCCACTTGACGGCCAGCCAGCACACGTCCAGGATGTACAGTAATTATTTGTCGACTTCTCTGCTATAGTAAATGCTCAGTGGACCAATGAGAGCAACATCAAGGGGGTGCAGTCTATGTGAGCAATTGGGTGGGAAATAGATAATAATTATATGGTGGGCACAAGCAAGCAAAATAAGTTCTCGAGACTTTTTGTGTGTGGCATCACCATCGAGCAAGAAAAGAATAGAACCTTCAGCAGTTGGTTTGGTAGGCTCAATAAATTTTCTGAACCAAACAACGAAAGTCTCTTTCTACACCCATCAGCTGTGCAAAACTTCCAGGGCGTGATCCATAAATTCCAGATTTTTTCTTTCCTCAGGGAGATGAACATAAAAGATGGATAATTAAATTGTTTTTTTTTACCAAATTGAGATATTTTTTACAGTTTTTTTGGGGGTACCGTGGTTACTCCAGTCTCGTCCATATCCGATACCTGGGCTGCTGTAAACTTGTGGGTGGTGTAGGCCTTGCTGCATGGCTATTCCGTCCCAAGTTTGCCAGGTTGTTGTCGTTTTATAATTAGAGCAAACATCTTCAGCGATATGACACCAAACAAATTAATTTTAAAATAATTAATATTCGTTAATTATTGGATTTTAAAATGTTTTAACTATGAAAATGGATCAACAGTACAGTTCAAAATTATAATATACTGCACTTAATTAATGTATTTAAATCTAGCATTAAACTGATATTGAATAAAAATAAATACCCGATCCTTATATTTAGTTTAAATATAAGGATTATATTTAAACATTTACTTTAAATATTAAGTATAATATAATTGTAAATTATAAAATAATAAACATGTGGCATATTAAGAGATCAATAGAAGCATAATAGTCTTTGATTAAATATTATAGGTTATATTAAATATTGGTGGGATAAAATGGAGATCCCCATTTTGTCAAACCATGGCTCATCCCCATTTTATCCAATCACACCATCTTCAAGAAAAAGAGATCATGAGTGGTCAACACTTAACCAAATTAATTTAATTTAGGTTGTGTTATAACTAAATAAACATATATTCACATTTACAAGTACTTGCATTTTTTTTAGTAGCTCAGAAGGTACAATTCACAACTAAAGAGAAGGAAAAAATCGCTAATGGCCGGTGACTTTGGCTAAGCGAACAAGAAAATCTCCAACAACTGCACGTTTCTCACAAAATGTCGACTCCAACTGGAACAACTACTTCTCTATGAACAGTAGAAAGCACTGAGATATATTGCCGCCAGATACCAGCACCAGTTTATGAATTAACCCTCCCCGGTTTATCCGACCTCCCCGTTTCTAATCGTTATTTCTTCTCTGCACTCCATTTTCGGATATATTTATTTCCGAAGCTTACTTCAGCGTAAATTAAACGCATATTCCTAGCTGGCAACAACTCTTTTGTTGCACATCTCTGCACCGTTCATGCTCTTATCAATAAAAAATATATCCATGGAAATCTTTCAGCGATCCACAGCAGTGCAAGTGTGGCAGATGTATTGAATCGATTTGTGGGGAATGTGTTGAGTAAAAGCTCACAAAGGTATGTACAAAGCCAACGTATTCACATTTGCCAATACTTCGATATGTTTCAAAACATTGCTTTTTGTTTTTTTGTTGGTTTGTTTTTGTAGCATGGCTTAATATTATTTTACAACTACACAGATGCTATTTTTTTCTTGAGTGAGGGGGATATTTTTTAAGTAGGATGGCTGTCAAACAGAATTTTTTTAACGTCCGCTTTTACTACTTAAGGCACCGCAGGCGATGATACTAATGATACATGGAATAATAAGGACCAGCGGTGAAATGTGATGCCGGGGGAAACCGGGTCCAAATTGGTCATTTGCCCTTGAGAATGACAATAAGGTAGCTCATGCACTAAAGAATTGGATAGGTAAACAAAAGTAACAGCTAGCGCCAACAACTGCGTTGCATTTGTTTCATGCCAGCTTAAGGCCGTAGAACGTTGGTAAGGCTTTGCTGAAAAGCTGTGTATGAGGGAGGAACGTAGTTTAAAGTTAAGTATACTCCAAGAAACATCTAGGACATTATAATAACGAACGTCATAATGATTTATTCTGTGTTGTAGCTTCAAATGTAATTATGCTATTTGCGGTAAAATAAATAAATATAAAAACATCTAAATAATATTCTTAGGTTAGTACGTTAGGTAGAAATTTAAAAATAAATCAAAATAAAAAATGTTTTTTGATGACATATTGCATTCTTAGGTTTAGCAAGCTTTATAAAAGGAATATACCATTCTCTGTGAAAGGTAAGATAGGTACACAGCATAATTTAAAATATTATTTTTGGCTGAGGATATCCAATTTCACAGGATAGAATCAGATACCCATTTATTTTAAACTAAAACAGGATGTATTCCATTTCTTTTTATTATGCGTTAGACTTCATACATTATGGTGGTATTTTAAAGCTGAACAAAATAAACCTTTAGCGACACCATTATTTTACCTGCATTTATTGCAATAGGATGCGGGGAATGTATCATTGTTAACGTCTAGATCAACCTGTTTGAAATCTACTTGTCTGAGTAAGAGTAGACATGCGTACTCACCCACAAAACTGCTGAGAGTTGAAGAGCGTACATGATAGCGAATATGTCACTGGGAAAATGTCATACCACAATACCTTCGTCCTGTTACTTCATTTTAAAAACGTATTTCACCGTATCGAAGTCTTACCTTAAAGCTGTGTCGCTGTATTGTATGTCTTGGAGCTTGAAACTGGAACAGTCTGGTCTATATGAATAATCATGCAGAAAAACGTCTGGATATAAATGCAAATGTACAAGTTTTTAAGTAATGGCACTGGAAACAGGAACGGGAGCGTTGCAAAAAAAGAATGTAAACAAAAATGAGGAAGTTTAGAAGAAAAGAAGATACAGTGATATTGAATGAACCCATTTCTAGTATAGTACATGATAAAAGTAATGCAGTGTAAACATTTTCAAAAATGGGAAACTTCCAAGTGTAATCAAGTAATAAAAATTTAGGTTTTAAAATAGCTATTATATAAAGCTGAAAAGCGGATTTTAAATCAATTGAAATATTTGCTCGTCAACAGGCAGAATGAATCAAGAAACCAATTCTGGTACTCATCTTTAAAAACAGGTAGTGGATTAGACTTCAGCAACTTAATATATGGGCATTAGTTTACAGAATGCAGCCTTCAAGAAATACTAAAATAAAAGAAAAAATAATTCTGAATTACGTACAAATGAAAGAGAATCAATTTCATTTTTGAACAAGGGCATGCAAATATGTGCTTTCATTAACCTTTTAATGAAATAAGAGCATATTGTAATATTAAGGCATGTATTGCGAAAGCCTTGGATAAAACCATCTGCAGTTAGTTGTGAGAGATAATGAGAAACAAAGATACCAAGAATATCTATGTAACATAAGACATAAAGTATAGTAAAAAAGCATAAAACTTAATTATCATTTCAAGGAATGACAAAAATATAGATTAAAATTGATAATTCAGAAGTATTTTCAAAACAGGAAGTACATTTGTAAATGAAAATTTATCTGCTCGTGGCATTTAGAGACAGTCCAATTTCTTGTAATTTCTTTGCATATTCTCAATCTTTGCCAATTATTATCAAGTCATCAATATAGCAAGAGAATCTGTATCTTCTGAAAGTTTACAAAACCATAAGATCTTGCATTAGTATTTTCAGTGAGCTGGCTCAATATATGACTAATACTTAAATTGAAGAGGTATGACGGAACTGAATCACCCCACATTACTCTACGTCGAGTAATACTTTTCTTTGTTTACCATCCGTCTGAATTCAAGATTTTTCAACATTTATTAGTAGAACTGGCAAGGAGATGTGTTCAAAGATAGAACAAAGGTGATTATCACGGATACTGTCAAACGATTTACTGACATCAAGAAAGACAAGACATGCAGACAGACTACTGTCGGTAGTATCGCGTAGACTTCCATCAAGAATATTGATATGAATAAATGTACTATAAGTCATTAAACATCTTCTCTGGTATTGAATGTATCACTATTCGAATTGTGTAGAACAGGGTGATTTATATAGAGATGACACATTTATTTCATTAATTGTTCCAAATTAGCGTTATTCTAGCGACAACTTATTATACCTAAATTGTAGAGCATATTGGGAGATTATATACCTCTATAGCAAATGCGGAAAATGTCCTCCCTCCTGCATAAGGCAAGACTCAACACTTAATTCCATGTTACTGGCCACTCGTTGGAGGACTCTGTTGTCAATATCTGTTGTCTTTGTGATGTTGTGCTTCAGATCGTCCAATGTCTGGGGACATGTGGCGTAAACCCTATCTTTTAAGTAACCCCACAGAAAGAAGTCCTGCGATGCCAAATCCGGAGATCTCGATGGCCACAGGTTCCTGGAAATTATCCGGTCGTCAAAGAAATTTGCAATTGATGTACGGATTCATTTGATGTACGGCATGTAGCGCCATCTTGCTGAAAGTATCCTTGAGTTAGCTCTACATCGTACTGTATTTTCACATTGACTATAAGAACAAAATGTGGAAATAGCTGCCAACAATGCAATTAGGAATAAAACATAAGCATCAGCGCATCTAGTGACAAGGAATCGAAACTCCAGAACATTCTGCTTGATTTGGTGCTAAAACTGGGTCATTGGATGAATTTCCGACGGAATAACTAAAGAAAAAATGTGTCAGTTCTACATAAATCACTGTGTACAAGTTATTTAATATTACTCTGCGTAAAACAGATGCTATTGATATAGGTTGCTATGTATCGAAGGCATAGTTGCCACCACCTTTGCGGATCAGTATGTTTCGAGCTTTTATGAGACTGTGAGCACGTAACCCACCTGAATTATTTTTTCATAAGCAAAACTATAAAAAAGCAGCAATCGGCTGTCTAACTGCTCCACGGGACCTCAATGGTAGATCGAACGGCTAGAGACCGAGAGATCCGTGTTTCAAATCCCGGTCATGGCATTGAATTTGGTTCCATCTATCCAAATCTGTAAGCTGTTATAATTGTTCTACCTACCCATTTCAGGTGTATATCGTAGAATTTTACTCCTTTTCTTACTTTAATTATTACACAGCACATTTTGGTTATGATACATTGTTCTTCAGATGATTTGTTGCGGTTTCTAACCAAATTTTAATCTTCCATTGTCTTTTAATGCTGATACTGTTCCATCTATTATGTGTTCTTTATCATGGTATCTTTCTATACTGCTGCACAATGTATGTGATGAGGTAGAATGCCTCCTATGGACATAAGTACTAGACTTTCATGTATGAGGTCCCAGTTTTATGTTATATACCTCGATAAGGTTTGTTCAATTTCTTGAATTATCGCTTACATAGCTTGTATGGTTATTGCATTTAAATTTATTGATCAATACAATACCCAACTACTACATTTTAGCTACATTTATTATTGTTAAATTAAATGTTTATTTCCTTTCCCTTTCTCGATCTCTTTCTCCCTCTAGTTTTATTTTTTGTTTTTCGTTCAGTTTGAGAATGTTCAACTTGTGTTTTTGCAAAATGTTCTACTTTGGATGTTGTCTTGTCTTTAATTGCTAAAATTGGTCATACAGCCGTGTTCCTATTGAACGGAGCACCTTCTCAATGCTCTACAGATGTTAAAGAGCCTGTGAATAGACATTTCCCTAGGAGATAGATTGGCGTGATGGACGAATCGTCTGGTCCTGGCCTTCCCCTGCGTGGTGGAGTGGTCAGACCTCTTGCTTCGCACCTAGACCGTCCGGTTTCGATTACAAGCGAACACATGTGAGATTTGCGGTGGACAAAGCGGTGCATGGGCGTGTTTTCTCCGGGTCCTCCGCTTTCTTCACCATTGCATTTCACCGGTGCTCCATGTATCATCAGTGTCCTCATCTGCGGTGTCATTTGTAGTAAAAACGGGCGGAAATACTATCAGTCCTTAGAAACCGCTTTGTCACGAGAACCAAAAGCAACCATTCATTAAGTCATCCATAAGTGGCTATATCTTCGGACTTATAAATTGTAGCTTACGCAAGCTTTGCAGCCACATTCCTCGGCGTTTTGCTTTCATGCTGAATGCAATTGAAGAAGAGGATGGTTAACTGCACAGGGTGATGTTTTCTGATAATAGACTTTCTTTATGTCTCGACATGTTAACCGACATGACGTTTGGGTATGTGTTTCATTCGTAGCGTCCCAAATTGGTGTGCTCTTGTGCATGATAAAGCAATCGTGCACTTTTTTTTTTACCTAGAAGACGGTGCACTTTACTATTACAAGCTTCATAAATATCTACTGCCTCAGACTGTGGAACAAAGGCCAACCATTTTCCAAAGGACGGAGCACTTTCTGATTGGTCTGCAGATGTTAAGCACCCTTGGAGAGGACATTTCCTGGGGAGATGAATGGCCACGATAGACGATTTCCCCCTCTCCTTTTTGATGTACGTCAAAAGACCGTGCTTACAAACTCCTTGTTCCAGATATGAACACACTTCATAGAGTACCTTTGCGACTGTCCAAATACTGGATGTTGCTATGCTATAAGTGCACGGAGTTAGAATATCGACTCGTCCTTAGAAAATCTGAAGGGGCAGTTAAGTCTTGTAAAACCAAAGATATAGAATGCATTAACTGTAACCGCATTTCGCCCTGAAATAGTTTACGAGCTTATTATTTTTTTTTTTTTTTTTTTGGCCGACAAGACTTTGTGGACATATTACTGCTAATGCAGCAGCTAACCCTGTTTTGTGTAACTAACTTCGCTAATCTCCTAAATAAGTTGATCGTGCAGCAATGTCGAAAATATTGCATATTATTTTAACATCGTGGATATTTCGGAGGGTGATGAAGCATTTCATTTATAATTAATTTTCTCACTCAAAAGTCACACTCAGTTTTTCGCCATATTGACGCCATTTATAACGTGTGGCATTTTATTGTATTTTTTTTTTTATTCTATTGGTAGAAGAACGTCCTTTAACCTGTTTGGTCATATCGGACGATAAATGAAGTTGGTGAGATGATGCTCAAATGATCTCGGGGTCTATGGAGCTTAAAGTTACTCGACATTCGTCTTCTCAGGATAAGGGAAAATTCATCCTAAGCGAGATTTGAACTCAATTCCTTGGTGTTGCAATTGTTAGTAGTTCAAGTTCATTATTATTATTATTATTATTATTATTATTATTATTATTATTATTATTATTATTATTATTATTATTATTATTATAGTGGTTATTATCGGCCAATATCTGCTGCAATGTGAGATACATATTGCATCATGATAGTATTTCAAAACTCCTGCAACTGTACTTCCTTTATTATTTTGTATCTTAAACAACAGAGTTAACTATTATTCACGAGGTAAAATATTTTATGTGAAATTCTTAATCGTTCTTAAAATCATGTGAATACACTTTTTAACATAAATATTACATTGCGCAATTGGCGTACGCTGTGTTAACTAGGGCGTGTTGCTTAAAGGTGAACACGACAAAAATGTCGCTAAACTAGCACTATCCATATATCCTCCGCGTATACTTCTCACCAAATTTTGACGAATGAGTATCTAATCTTGTTGATTAGATTTATCACATAGTGGAAGCATGTGCAATGAAGGTTCAAATAGTTATTCAGACACATTCCATCTTTAGTGTTTGAGTCTTTACTGCAGGCAATTCAGCAGTAAAATAAAAATTATTGGAGGGTAAAGATACCCCTTCCAGTGATACAGTGCTGTTATATAAAAGTTGAATAATAGATTACAATAAACTGTATTTATAAAATGAATTATTATTGAATATTTACATAGTTTGAAGGTAGATTAAATTGTAATTTTATGGAAATTGATAAAATAATTATTGATCTATAATGTGCACACATGGCCCGTCACTTGTTTACCATTTATTATAAAAATATTATTTAGCCCGTATCACTTTGTTAAGAAGTGTAATTACTAACATCTAAGTTACGGTACCCTGGTCCCAAGCTTCATTCTGCTCGCAGCGTAAATAAGTAGTAAATAACGCGGACTGTTAAGAAGTATAAAGCGAAATATTTAACAGCTGTCCCTGGCTCCATGTGGAATAGACTGAAGCTCTCAAAAAAGCCATGGGAGTGAAGTCTTGTTGCATTCACTCTTATGAGTTTGTGGTGTAAAGAGATTTGAATTTCATACTTTGGGATGGACCAAAAGTATTGAGACATTGTATTTTGTATTAGGTAGGAAGAAATAGGAGGTATAATGTAAAAAAGAAATAAAACAAAAAACTAACGATAAGTATGTTAAAAACTGCTTGTTGTTGAATATCCATGATATGATTAGATAGAGAGAGAGATAGATAAAAACAATAACCAATCTCATTTATGTGGTATAGAAGAAAAAAAAACAGATAAGGAAAAGCTCATGAACAAGTCTATCAGTGGTACAATAAGTAAAGATTACAGAAGGAGAGATAACATGAGAGGCCTCCGGAATAATATACAGAGTCTGAAGTAGAATAAAAGTAATAAAAAAGATGTAAGGCACGATTCTTTATTGAGTAGATATGAAATTACTAGACAGAGAGAGAAAGATAATGTGAGTGGTTCTCATAAAATATAAAGCATGAAGAAGAATAAAAAATAACCAAGATATTAAAGCACATAGCAGAAAAAAGAAAAGAAAAAAAAGTCCAACGGTACGTGGTAAGCGTAAGTCGATACTCCCAATTTACAATTGTATTGTTGAAAACATTTCTGATCCCTGTGAGGGGTCTGCATCTAAACATGAACGTAAAGTCTTCCGGTTAACGGCAATTGAAAAAGATGATAAATAAAAGAACCTTACTTAGCACATTCCAGCGAGATGGATCAAGAGAAGAAGAAGAAAAAGAAAGAATGGAATGGTTGCTATGTACAGTATAAAACCAATAAACGGAGGAGTCTTTTACTCCCACCATACGATAAAAAGTTTGAACGATAGCGTTAATTTAGCCAATATCAGGAACAGCAGTCTTTATACCCAGCCAACAAACTCTTGGAAGGAAAAGGCGATACATAAACTAACCTTAGCATCTAAAAGCTTTAATAATTTAAATACAGTACAATTACATATAATGAACAGAATGGTGCGACAAGGATTGAAGAGGGAGGAGGATTTTGGGAATCATCGCAAGAAAAGGAAGGAGGTCACCACCGAGCTTCTAAAAAGCACAGAAATAGAAATACTGTGAAGCTTGTGAGAGATTACAGCAGGAGAAAACTCTACAGAGATTCTGACTGGTGAGTTATACAGTCAATACTTTACTATTCTGTTGATTTTCAATAATATAAGCATAAATAATTTTAATACTGATTCTGTATTTTAATAATAAATATTTACACTATTTGGCTATTTTATAATCTGCTTTTTGAAAAAAAAAACTATAAAATATTCCATTGGAAAGATTAGTAATATATTTTCATTCACAGATTCAAAACTTATAACATAATTATAATTTTTTATTTTCGAAAACAGATACTGTACTGTATTTGTATAGTAACGCTCATTCACGTATCTAAAATCTGCATTTTCAAAAAAAAAAAAAAAAAAAAAAAACTTTAAAAACAGCGCTTAAATTAAAAAAGCTCATCGTTGATTAGTCTTGAATTTCTTTGGCTTCGGCAGATTACATCAATCATCTTCAAACACGTACAATCTTATAACAACCACAATTTTCAGTACTTGGAATAGATATTGGTATTTTGGCTGATGCAACGATCTTGAATTAATGCACATACTCTCAAACCTCAGATCCTTATCTTGTATTTGGAGGCTGATTAATGCGTTTGTGTACCCTGCATTCCAGCTGCCCAGAATGAGAGCTCTGAGAATGCTCCGGAAGGGACAAATGAAATATTTTTTATCCCAATAAAATCTTATTAACTATAATTTCTTTACCTGTTATCCATATCTTTATTCACGAATATTCTTGTCAAAGCCAAGCAGTTGCATATATAGAGAACACTTTAGATTAAAATTATAAGGTAAATATTTCATAAGGAGCGTTAGTAAGCCGTTCAGGAGATGTCTGGATATATTGATTCTTTAATTAGTTCTCTTCCATTCTAGTCTCAACTGCCAGTTTACAGATTCTGCAGTCCTGAAATGAAACTACATAAGTGTCTGCAACGTGGAGAATTGCGTTTAAACGAATTGGGCCGTGATATCCAGATTACAGTTTTGCGTACGCTACCCATCAAGATACTGGACATTTGGCAGACAAGATTCTCAATGAAAAGTCTGCGAATAGGGTACAGCCTGCCAATGCTACTGTTGGTAAAACGCATGCAGCTAGACCTGCAACGGCAATCATGCAGGGGAATCTTGCCGTAGGTACTGGTTTGCGCAAGGGGCGTGCAACAGGCAAGAGGAGGATACTTCCGCCAGCTACTAAGGTAGTTTTCTTACCTTTGATACCTTTGTTGGTTGCATTTTGTGCGAAGGGTAGTTTGGCAACGGGAACTGCTCACATCGTCACCTCAGTGAATAAGAAGCATGCTGCCGAAAGACAGTTCAAGGACCTGACTCATCACAAATCAACATATAGCCTTAGCCACCGACAGGGGTGTTGGAGCGAAACGTACGAAGCCTGCTTATATCCCTGAATCAGCCTTAAACAACACCGAGATCGAAATTTATGCTAGACGTCTACACATACCTAATTTTAGAATATATGTACATGCTCGACAAATTATCTCGTAAACCTAGACGAACACAGAGGAGTTTAATTAACTTAGATAGTTCTAACAATCCACAGACTCGTTGAGTTTCTAAACGCAAGCATGGAAATGTAGCCTTTTATTTTGATATATTTGACCACTTGAAACCTCCAGGAGGAATCGAGTCTTGCCTTACAGGCGTTAAAATTTTATTTATGAGACGCAGGTATCAATCAGTTCTTTAAGTAATTTCAGCTAACTTTGCTTCCAGTTTCTGTTATAAAACAGATGTGTTTATCTGTTTGTACAGTCCAAATGAATTACACTATCACTGTGAGCGGATCTGCTTCAGCTTCTCTACCATCTGAATCAACCACTCCATTTGGCATTTATAGTTGGTTTATTGAACTTCGAGATATTTTATTCAACACCCAATGTTGATCACAGCAATAACCTTTTCCATTACATTCAAGTTGGAAGGCTCGATACAATAGTGATTAAACCCTCACTGACGAAATTAATTATATACAGAATTTCATCAGAAGAAGACTTGAAGTTCACAAGTTTTTTTCTACGACCTATTAGATAACACTATGACGGCAGAGATCCAGTATCCTTATGCCACCGATTTTACTTAAGAGATATCGGTTGGTTTTCTTCTCGGTGTTATATGCAAACGCATGGTGAAGTCCAATGAATTGACAGAGTCAGACGAACTGGTGAATACCTTTAAACTAAGCACTATACGCATCGATTGGAGACTTGCAACGGGAATAAATGAAAAGAGTGGTCATTCTTTTTACGAATATTCCCCATCGGTCCGTCGTGGCCATTGCATCCCTCAGAGATATCCAACCCTACTTATCATCAATCTCAAATGTTTATCTCAACAGCGAGTGTTATCCCTGTGATGACGTGAATTTTGCAAATTCAAGATTCGCATCTTTATATGATCAGCATTCTAAGTTTCAATATTCTTGTTGTGGAAAGGACAATTGTCCCGTTTTAAAGAGAAGTGATTTCCTAAATTATACACTTCTGAATGTCATGGATTGTTTTCATCAGAACGAGGAAATTATGATTGGTGCCGTTAAAATAAAATTGGAGGCTCTAGCATCAGTAAGGTTTTCTACACAACATAATTATTTTGTATAATTATTCACGCCAAATTGTTCACTTATAAATCAATAACTCATATTGTTTAATCTAATATTTAGAGAGTAAAATGTATTTTTTATGAATTATAAACACAATTTTAATCATACTACGCTTAATGAGTTAAGCATGTATATCGCGAACCCTTTTCCTGACACTCCTGCCACCATTTTTTATGAACTTTTTGACTTTTGACATCATACGATTGCAGTAAATGTATTTCAATATGTGGAATTAGTATGTTCCATCCTATTAGTGCAACTCTATCCAGTTTATGTCATTTTTGTTCAGACACGTGTTCACAAAAAGCTATTTCATAAATTGATTCATTTGCAATATTACAATATACGCATAAGTTATATTCTTACGGTACTCTGAGAAACGTACTATGTTTCATATACATACGTTTCAATCTCAGCCATATTTTGAATACGTTATGTAAGCATACGCTTCGTCTGGTGCAATGATGTATAGTGAGGGTAATTTTTAATGCAGAGATATATTCTCTCGATGGCATTGGCTAATAGAAATATCATTGAGCATAAATACACTATTTTGATTTATCTTTCGCAAACTTTTCTGACTAGATCGAACATTATTTCTATAATATCTTCCATTCTCTTCTTCTGAATGTCCACCTTTGTCTTGTTCCTCTTCTACTCAAACCTAGAAACATAAATACGCAATACAGCGAGACAATAAAAAGAATGACAACTTTTTCTATATTTACTACAAAATAAAATGCTATACTCACTTTTCTTCTTTGGCATAGACGCTTCGATCCATGTCCCTGTGCGGGGATACACCTTCCCTGTCGAATGTTTTGTAAATGCACCATTTACTTTAACACTTACACAGAATCATGTTTTATGCTATGTATTTCTTTTATTCATCACGTACTCACCTGATCAATTTGCGATACACATTGTAGTAGTCTCTGCAACAGAAAAATGTGGTCATTTCCGCGTGCTGTGAATCTACATATCAAGATTTCTCATTCTTATCAAGGCAGAGTTGCTTCATTTGCTCGTGCATGCGTTACAGTTATAATCATTTCACTGACAGAGTGGAGGGGTTTGAAAGTGTTCATTCTTTCATGACGATCTCTCTATACATGCATTCCAAAGCTTTGAACATGTTCTGCAGAATGCCTTCTGTAAGTTTTAAAGTTTTGAGGTCACACATAGCTATACATGCGATGCAGAACAACAATTTTGCCAATGCAGGTGGAGGGATGATGGAGGAAGTTGAAGTTCATTCTTGCCTACCGACCTCATTACACAGTGCTGCTTTCCGAATCTTTATACATGTTCTATCTTATTCGATGATCTCACTACTCATATTATGTTTTTCCAAAAGTTTTGAAAATGTTCTCCCGGGTTCAATATCTTCATACCTCATGTCTCACACGTCCACACATATATACGTACGCACACTCGAATACCTTCTTTGTCAACACATTTCTCGTTATACGCTTTCACAAAGAATGGCGTTTTTCCTTTTCTTTCTTTATTTTCTTTTTTTGTGATACATCATCATACACCCTCTCCATGATCTAACACTGTTTGCTTGTTGCCCTCCGTGGTATCAAAGTTTTCATCCCATATACAACCCCATTAACGTCTTTTCATGATTTATCGTCATGCGGTTTCCCCATCACACGTAGCTTCATAATGCACTTACGCACCATACACTGTCGTGTTTCCATTATGAGACTTTACGTCATTTTATCCCGTATTTTTTTACTTTAGGCGGAAATAGCATTACTTGTAGTTATCCTGTAGCCTTACATCTCTACTACTAAATATTGGCTCTTATTTTTCAGTGATCGTACCTCTGTAGGTTCGTTCGCGTTCTCAGTGACCAGAAAGGATGCTTTGACCACAGAATCAAATTGGCCTGTGCAACCACTAAAGCTTAATAAATATCTCGCATCGTTTATAAATGAGGTTTCGGGTTTGGTTTTTTACTTTACATGCACTCTTGATTCTAATTAACTAAAGAATTTCAATGTGTTTTAAGTAGCAGAGAGAAAACCAACCGAAAATCGATTAACTTAATTTGATGTAATTAGTAAACAAGAAAGGTTATTAGGTTATGCCACTAGAATTCTGGTAATAAAAGCAATATGTTAATGATCAGAGACACAGACAGAGTATGTATGTGTGTTTATTATGTAGTAAAGATAAATGTATATCAACTGAGATAGAAAGTGCCCATAAACGTCAAATAAAATGCCTATTAGAGCATTCTGGCAAATTCTAAGGTTTTCATAGCTTATAATCAATTCAGAATGATGTATAAGTAATAAATTAAGAATTCCTTCATCATAATAAATCGACTAAAGTGGTTTTAACATGCACAAGCTTGTTTTATAAGAATGCAATCTGGGAGGTAATGCAAGTACTTTGCAGATCACTTTCTTTTGAAGCTAGAAACATATGGAGCTATAATACTTCGGCTACAACGGACTACAGTAGAACCTTTTGAAATTGATTAATTTGCTATCGTGGAAGAATGAGTGATATGGTACAGTATCTTCCCATTCCTTATAGATGTTTATAGTGAACTAGAAGGGTAAAAACCTAACGAGAGTTAGGTAATTCAAAACTACCTCTGTCTCTTCTTCCTACCTCACGAGTAAGCCAGAAATTTCATATTAATTATACCTATATAATTATAATAGTGTGGTTATTCCATTTGTGAGTGAGTTATGATCTAAAGATGACTAGATAGTTAGCGAACCGTACTATACATATTGTAGCTAGAGCCACGATATAGTCTGTTTTAGAGATATCTACTCTCAAAGAAAAGGGGGAGGATTTTCGAAGCGTTGATGCAAACCAAATTTCAAGTCGAGGTGTCTGCAAGTGATATATATATGAAAGACCTTTGACAGAATAATACACTAGGATATCATCTATAAAAATGCAATTTGGTGGGATCGCTGAAGCGAAAAATCAGTTGTGTGCAAGAGGTAGAGTGTAAATTTCTTCAATCCTGTTTGATGGGAACCTGAAAGAACAAAGGGTTGGAGGTAGCAATACTGTGAAAAAGACTGGTCAATTATGTCCCTCCTGAATATTTCGGATTTACTGGCTGACTTTACAAGCAAAATCTGTGTAACAATGATTTTACTTGTTAAATAGTTTTTAATTATCGACGTTTTTCACACATACACGTTCACACTTATTCTCAGACATTACGGAGTATTGAGAATTATCTTAAGTAAAGAACCTTCACCCCGCATCCAGAAGCGAACAATGAAATTGAGTTTTCTAGGCTTTAGAGATACTAATGGATGATTTAAGCCAAGCTGAGTTTGTTAAGAAGCTTCACTTCGCCCTGTCATAATGGCTCTTAAGCGTATACTTATACAGAAAGTGTATAGCATACTTCACAAGTGATATTCAAAAATGAAAAGCATAATTCATAACACACACAGAAAGTATGAATTAAGTATGAATTAAAAAGCTTTAGTCACAAACGAAAGACCCTTATAAATATAATAAATATACAAAAAATGTTACTAAAATGACAGCTAATTTAGTTTTATCCATAGACTGGTATTCTGTTCCTTAACACTCTTTATAAAGAACTTGAGTACTGGGGCGTTAGCGTGCCATAGTGTTGGTACAGTATACGACTTAACTCAGGTTTGTCCAACTATCGTGCGCTCCAGAGAGATCCGAGTACTCACTATCCGTAGGAGTCGGTAAACTTCCGTCACGCCTGAATGAAGTGTTGGAATGTAGTTGCAAGAAGCACAAGCCAGTGACTTTTGGCTATCACCCTCGTGCTCCCTTTGGACTCCGTAAAGGTTTTCTGTATACGCGCGAGCACTCTGACGTAACTGAGCAGAAAAGAACACCTTGGTTCAACGGATAACACAATCGATAAAAGAATGAATTTGTCATTTTCTATGCAATAATTGTAAACTTCACAAAACATTTGCAAAGTTGCAAAGTCAGTTTTATGTATATTTTTTGATTTCAAGATATATTTCACTGTGAACAAATTGGATAAAATATTAAAAGACTCAATTGCTTTATATGTTTCAACATTCTTCATGCTTTAAGATATTTACTACAGAGAATGCACGATTACCGCTCCCTTCCTCCTCTCGTAACGCTATGTCATACTTATTTACGCTTGCAAGCAACTTCAGTTAACGGCTTTAGTTTGAGTTTTGCTCTTCGTTTACTCCCTATAATCTCTAAAGCTCACAAAGCGAATGAAAGAGGAACTGTTTGCTCACATTAAGCTTGACGAATTCATTGACCAAACCTATCATGAATATTATACATTATTTTGCCTCACAATTACGAAGGTAAATTCAGGAACACTGAATATAGCTATGGACAGGATATTAAACCCCTTTTGTACAGGGTGATTTATGTAGAGCTGACACATTTCTTTCTTTAATTGTTTCAAAACGAATTGTGCTAGCGACAACTTATCATACCTAAACTGTAGAGGAACTTTGGGAGACTATTTACCTCTATAGCAAATGTTGAAAATGTCCTCCATCCTGCATAAGACACAGCTCAACACGTTCCATGTTACTGGCCACTCGTTGGAGGACTCTGTTATCAATAGCTTGAATCTCCTTTGTGATGTTTCTCTTCATATCGTCCAGAGTCTGGGGATGTGTGGCGTAACCCTGTATTTTAAGTAACCCCATAGAAAGGAGTTCATCGTCGTCAAAGAAAATTGTAATTAGGTTCATAGATTCATTTTATGTATGACGTGTAGCGCCATCTTGCTGAAAATAACCTTGACTGAGCTCTACATCGTCCAGTTGTTCAATAAACTCCATGAAAATCAGTCGGCACTGGTTAAACATCTGCGCATCTAGTGACAAGGAATTGAAACTCCAGAACGTTCTGCTTAATTTTGTGTTAAAACAGTGTCATTAAATAAATTTACAACGGAATAATTAAAGAAATAAATGTGTCAGTTCTATATAAATCACTGTGTATTAGGACTTAGAAATCACTGTTATATACTAACTACAGGCGAAGTGTATTTTGTAATAGATTTTCGGTTTTAAAGACAAACTTAGATGGGTAGATTAAACTGTGGCAAATAAAGCCAAGTGCATTTTCATTAATGATGTGCCAAATACTAATGCTCAGTGTTTTGTTTCGATTGCTTAGTTAAAGTATTCATGAATATAAAACTTGATCATTTATTTTCACTTGATTTCTTATACTTCATTATTAAAATATTTGCATTTACCAACACTGAAAAATTAAATTTAAAAAAAAAACAGTACCTTCCAATTTTTCGCTCATATATGTTTTAAAATGTTCTTCAATATTAAACCTGAAATTTTTTATTCTTAAATTTTGATGATTTTTGCAATGATTCTTTCCTAACATATTCTTAAGCATACACATATTAACCAGAATGATAATTCCTTCTTCCTCCTATTCCGTTAATATTTCAATAGAATATAAAATAAAACAATCAGATTTTATTAAATAAAGAATGTTTCTAAAAATCTTAGTTTACATCACATTTTTATTAAAGAAATGTATTTTCACTGCAGGCCTTTGCATAAACGCTTTTCCTCTGTTTAAGCAAAAGAGAACGTCTGAGAAACTAAGACTATACCCCGAAGTCAACTGTTTACTTCATAACTGACCTACGACCAAATGTGTCTCTTCAGGTTCATGACGAGGGTGTTGCATATAAATGCGATCAGAGTAACAGTTCTCATATATTAATTTTTACTTCCTCTAGTAGGTATACCCAATATATGTAATGGGCAGCACAGGTATTATATCCTATCCAAAAAAATCTGATGTTTTCCATTCACATGACTTTCTCTACATCTCTAACAAATTATTGTTAAAATCTTAGGCTTCTATTTACTTCATACTAAACGAGAAAAAATTAGCAGAAATTGTATTATTGCCTGCTTCCTTGTAAGTAGAAGCGAAATAAGGGAGTAAGCATAGGTTAAAGTGATAGTCAAAAGCTGGTTGCAATGTGATTGAAGTTCCTTTGGTTGTATGGACAGGAGTTGATAAATTCCTGTATCAGAAAAGTATTCAAAGCTGAAACCAAAAATAAGGAATATCTCAAAAACGACCAGTTACACGAAAAAAATTGTATATAACATAAATTGTGTGTTTTACCGTCTCTACATTTTTTGTGAGGTAAGTTTCTGTTCATCTCTTACGGTTTAGCAGTTATGCAAAATTTCGTGAAATTCAACCAGAATAAAGTAGTCTTCATAGGCTATTCCCAGAAAATGCAAGATATACATCTTATTTGGCATGTAAATATCCTAAATATTAGAGATTGTTATTGAAATCGTTAAAGCCATTTATGAGAATATAATTTTTTTCGAAAAAAAGTTCCATGTAAAGGATAGTTGCGGTGGAGGGATTTTCTTGAAAATCTTCGTGTCGCATCCTTGGAAGATACCAAACTCAAATACCAACTTTGGTATTTTACAGTCTTTTCGTTTTTGAGTTATCGTGTTAACAGTCACAAGGATATACGGATACACATGGACCTGTTTCTGAAAATGTTTTTTTTTGGATACAGGGGTCCCTAAAACATATATTTCCAATGAAATCTCGGATTCGAATTTTTGGAAGCAGTCCAATGCCTGCTCTAAACACTATGTACATGGTATGTGTAGATAAAGTAATTATATAGCAAAGTTTCACTTGGATTATATGTTTTGAAGACCCTGAATTTAAAAACATTTTTAGAAAAAAGTATGCGTTTGTTTGAATATGTGTGTGTGGACAGCATAGGCAACTCAAAAAGAAAAGGTCGGTTAAGTTTCAAACTTGGTCTTTAAATTCAAGGTGTTCCAAGGGTGCGAAATGATGACTTTCACAAGAGTCTTCTTATTGCAAACTGTCTTTTACATGGAACACTCTTTGTAATCTTCCAATTTCTCAACAATGGCTCCAAGGACTACGCCCTATATGAAATATATTTACAGTAGAATTAAAATATATATTCTAAATTACTTCGGAATAGCCCCTGAGTTCCTCTTCATCTGAATGGTTTTTATATATATCTGGTAGATCTCGTTAAAACAGCTGGCATTTCAAAGATGTTCTCTGTAATTGATTTCGGTTTTCAAATGTTTGGAACCTTTCTCAAAAGAGAAGTCCTATGCACTTCATATCTCTCTTCAAAGGATTTGACTATTGCTTTAGCCTAGTATAATCACTTATTTCCTTCTCACTTATAAGAAAATAATATCATTACTGCTAATGTATATCTCGATTAAGAATGACGTACAGAAAGGAAGGATTTTATGAAAAATTGCTGAACAGATAGAAAGTAATTTTGGAATATTTTGGGCTTGTTTTCCCCTGGAAGTTCTATTCGTGGTATAAAGCTGAGGATTTACAGTGATTTACCCCTCACATTGCGGCCACTGCTGAACAGTTCCTGTGCCGACCGCATAGAGTTGGTCTATAGCCGTGATGCAATATTTATATCTGAACCACAAAAATCTGCCGACATTTTGTGGATTTCATGTCATTTTTGTAATACTTGATGTTCAAATGTTTTTGTTCTGTTGTATTTCGAAGTTGAAATCGCTGGATGCAAATGTTTATTATTCCTTGTGCTTTCGTTGCGTATAAGTGATTTGATTTTCTCTATGCGATTTTGTTTTCCAACAATAAGTAACGTAGTTACGTGTTGATTTTCTTAGTTGTGAAGCCAGTTATCAAAAAGAAAGAGGCTTTTTCACAACTTTAGAAAAGGCCATTTGGAGGTTTCGCGTACATTAATATATTTGCGTAGAATTATATGCGTACAAATATTTGCAGCATTCAACAGAGCATCAAGCGACTGCAGTTTCACTTTAGGATTGTACGAAATGATTACAAAATAAACTACAATTCTACAAAGAAAATCCTACTGATTTGCCATTTAAGTAGTCTGGGTCTGTGAAGCCCAACAAGCCCGTTAAAACGCCCTGAGAAAGTCGATTGCTACTCCAAACCAAGCATAAGCGCGAGTAGACTTTTAGTTCAAATTTAGCGCGCACGCGAAGAGGTATTCATGCTTCAGCCGAAACAAATAGATATAATGTTCCCGTAATGACTTCATATTCTTATTGTTATTGTTATAATGATGATGACTTATCTTAACTGAAGAGTTGTTAAAAAGGTTGTTCACATCTATCCATAAATTTCTGGCCTCTTCTCAGAAGGAGCTATAAATATGTAAATAAAACATTTTGAACATCTGTTATAATAGGACATGGGCTTATTATTTCTTATGTAATTGCAATTGTAACTATGTAAAATTGAGATAACTTTATCGGCGGAAATCCGATTTCAGGACTAAGACACCCGAACTGCCACATGCTGGCCATAATGTCAAGGAAAATGAAATGCCGTTTTATTTATAAACGCTTTTTAGCTGCTTTGGTTCTCAGCGTCCCATTCTATAGCGTGATTTATATAGACCTGACACACTTCTTTCTTTAATTATTCTGTTGGAACTTCATTCAATTACCCAATTTATGTTTTATTACGAATTGCATTGATGGCAGCTGTGTCGACATTTCATTCTTGTAGTCAACGTGAAAATGCAGTACACATTAAATCAACAACTCTTCCTTGTGAGGCAATACTGGATTACATCACTTGTTTGCCATACATGAAATGAATCCATGAACCTAATTGCAAGTTTCTTTGACGACCGGATAATTTCCAGGAGCCTGTGGCCAAGATTTCCGGATTTGATATTGCTGGACTTCTTTCTACGGGGTTACTTAAAAGACAGAATTTTCGCCACACGTCCCCAGACATTGTACGATCTGAAGCACATCATAAAGGAGATTCAAGCTATTGACAACAGAGTCCTCCAACGAGTGGCCAGTAATATGGAACGTGCTGAGTTGTGTCTTATGCATGATGGAGGACATTTTCTAACATTTGCTATAGAGGTAAATAATCTCCCAAAATTCCTCTACAATTTAGGTATAATAAGTTGTCGCTAGCATAACACGTTTTGAAACAATTAATGGGTCAGCTCTATATAAATCTCCCTGTATATTGGGCGTGAAAGATCACTTAATTTTGCTTAGAGGCTTCTCTATCAGGCTTGAGGTTATTTTACGTGCCGTAAATCGACGACATGGGACCCACGGCTTTACTTCCCTTCCGAAGGAAGCCAAGCTACGGATTTTTAGCCTGAAAAAAATCCGTCGTCGGGTTTGAACCCGCGACCTTGGGTATATGAAGTTAGCTTGGTAACCATTACAACACGGAGGGCAACGTAATGTCAAAGAGAAGTACTGCATAATATCCTTCTACTCAAATCCTGCATATACATGCATTCTGTGTATAGACATATTTACTTCTGTACATATACATATATGCTGAGTGTAATTAAAATAAAATAAATCGATGTTCCTAAATATTACATTACTGCTGTCTATCTTTCAAGTGAGAAGCGCTCAAACTTAAGATTTGTAAGTGCGTTAGGAATGCGCGAATGATAACAGCGAATGTTTAGGAACCGTTTAATGAAGTTTCATAATACGGATGACTATTCAGCGAAATGTATTCTACCATCTGCAAATGACTAAGCCATTTTGGGTGTGTGGGCGGATATTCGTGCGAGCTCCAATATTGTATTCGGAATGCTTATTGATTTTCGATGTTAACCTTAAACTGGTTTACGATAACATTGAATTGAGCACCATTTTCCTGCAAATGGCCATTTTGAATCCTCCTGGATCCCTCAGCATAAATAATAAACGTTATGCAAATTCGCACGTATATGTGCATTTTGGCTGTGAACCAAACTATAGCCGGATGAATACTAAATTAATATATTTCTCCATCTAAACCAAATCTTAAGCAGAAAATATGCTTGTTTTTTCCCTTTGCTCAAAGAAGCACTTAAACAAATGTAATATAATATGATGTATTTAAAACACTGAAATGACAAGGACTTTTAAACTGATGTTATACTCCTATAATATTGGCCACAATCGGTAAAACACCGAAAATCATTTTATAGCAAATGGTTGTTGGAACCTTTGGGCATCACTGATCAATATTTACCTACTTTCACCATGTTTGGTATTTGTAGACATTTAAAGAATCTGTTTCCTAGCATGCTAAGCATCTTATAAAATTGCAATTTTCTCAAAATTACATTTTCTCACTTAAAATGTCTCACTTTTATTTAAATACTTCTTAAGTTTCCCAGAATGTGCAGAAGGTTGTGTTATAATATTACGTTTATGTTCTTACATAAAAAACAATGCTTTAAAAATGTATTTTGGTGAAGAATTACCTATTTTAGAGATAAAAATGTGTAACCATTAACGGATAAAAGTTTTGTATATGGTTTGAAGTTCAAATTTATAAAATGAAAACTAAATTTGTCAAATTTTGAGGCATGCGAAACATTTTATTTATATACTATATTTATATAATAATATTTATAAACTAATCTATTTATGAGTAAGAATTTAACTTAAACTAGCTCAACTAATGTAATAATAATAGTAATAATAATATAATTATACAAAATAAAAAAATTATTCCAAGAAATACAATTTTCTTTAAATGAATTAAATGATTGCAGAAAATAATTGGTTGTAATTTAACTTCATTTATGTATTACTTAAAACTAATTTTCATTTCTGAAAACATTTATCCAATATGAATGAAACTTGGATTCATATTAATGCAAGAGCAATACTATGACAATAAATTTTCAGAAAATGTATACAAAAGTATAGAAATTTCACATCTACAGCCTCAGAAAAGCGCGCGGAAAATGACACGATTCTCTTTGTTGGACTTATTTTTAGATTCTTTCTTTTGAGCTGTTATGTTTTGCAGAACTCCAAGGAAAGGAGTGTTGGTGACAATGACGTTGGTGATGAGTATGCTGTTGATGTTAGTGATGATAGCGATATTTATATTGTTTAACTACACTAGAAAGTTTTTAATTATATTAAATATAAATAGAGTTCGTAGAGTAAAACACTTTGTTAACGATGTTGTCAGTAGCAGAATCATATCTATACAGTCAGTGGACTTATATTACAGTAAATCTTCAAAAATGAGGCTTTCTCTTTTAAGCACACTTAAAAACATCGATCTCGGCCGGGTTTGAACGTGTGACGTTACGAAAACCTCTAACCAGCGGAGCCACCGAGACCGACTTTCAATAATCCGCACTCATAGTTTAGGAATTGTTAGTGACAATATACGCTTTTATTTTATCTGGTCGTTTTATGGATCTACACTGAATGAAAAGTAGTGTTCACTTCTCAGGAAAAGGTTAAATCTAATCTTTCATGAATTTTGAAGTTATAGAATATTTATATAAAAGCAATTTAAAACCTTTCAAATGTTAAATCAACATTATAGAGATAGATTTCAGGATTATGATACCTTTAATGAAACGGATTTTCCTTTTTTTAGAAACATGCTTCTGTATATTATATTGGAGGCATCTACCGCATTAATATATATTTTTTTTTTTCTTGTGAGCAGAATATTTCGAGTATATGACTTAGCATATATAGAATGAAATATTTAAGAACTTAGAACACACACATCTTGGAACAGCAACATGAACAGTATTTCTGTTTCTGTATAAGAAATCTCAGATTGATTATTCCCACTTGGTTTTCTTCACTTGGAAAACTAATTATCACAAAGTAGTATACCTACTTCTATTTTGCAAGCTTCTGTTTTCTGTGAAACTTGCTAACTACCAAATATTTGCATCTCAGCTTCTAGACTAGCATTTGTTTTATTGTGACTTCGATAATAGCATCACTGCAATATAAGCAGCTTTGGTTGCATTCATCTATCGTCTTTAACTATGGATCATATGGGATCTTTGCGTTGGGAACAATTTTGCTGTCTTGGCAATGCTATTCACTCGTTTACTGTGTACATTGATCTTAGAACCATATTCTTTAATGGTTCACGCACATGTTCACACTCTTCTTTATACCTACATATGCTAGGGAGGGTTGGAAATAATCCTGTCTAAAGAAAAATACACATCCTACGGTTGGGAACCGAACCCGAGACTAATATGCTACATACCAGACCGCAGAGGCATTAAGCGTCGGCTTGTTGGGGTAACAAAGTTATACTTTTACATATCCCGACACAATTGATACAGATGATCAAAGAAACCGCTGACTAACCATATAAACTAGAAAAATACGTTTAGGAAATATTAGAAATAAGAATGTAAATTAATAATAGAGTTTTTGATTCGTGTACATTAATATCAGGTTAAATGATAAAAGTGAGCCACTCGTTCTCTTGAATCGCAATCCGAAAGTATAGATTCATCGATTGCGTACTCTTACTTGGGTATTTCAAGGTTTCCCTTGTAACTTAGTCGTATGCTGGAGTTTCTATTCCCCACAATTCACTGTTCACACTTCTCTTTCATGCTATCTCCTTATCATATTTCAGGTGGTGTCAGGCTCGTGGTACGTGACGGGGTCGGACAGATGACGCAAAAGCGTGCTCACTGTATATGTTGCTATTGGCGTTGAGGAGCCGTTGTGGTCGCTGTTCTCGCTTTAGCGGGAACTTTTCACGAGAGCCAAAAGTCTTCTTAGCGACTGCATGGCGGATTTTGGTGCCGGGATGAAGAAAGTTGCACTAATCTCTGTACCTACGACCTGTGAGTTTCCTTAATTCATCTCTTCTTCCTGAGGAGTGTTAGTGTACAATAGATCTGCATAGGCCGCCGCGAGCGAGGTTTCTTCCACCGCTGTCGATACTTAAATAAGCAGGTTTTGATAACTAGGATTCTGAATGACTTCCACTTGTTGCACACATTTTTTATACTTCGATTCCAAATGAATCATTAGTCAGTGCAAAATTTCTCGCTATTTGAGACACCTCATTTGGAATATTTGTGTGTGAGTGCCTGATAAATCTGTATTTAGTAAGGATAGAACTTGAGATCCCAATGCCAAATTCTGCAAGCAGTGGAACGTGATAGCCCAAGAGATACAGAGAGACGATGAACGTTTAGAACTACGCTCGGATGTGGTCCTCACAGCAAGAGATATTTCCGGTGTTCGTACATTTCATATTTTTCGTTGAGACTTTTCCTTTGGAGCAAGGTCACTTTCTTCAAATTTTTAAACCATGTTTTGATAGCATAAGAAAAAGGCTCCATGTCTGTACTATGGAGTGACACATTTTCCCATTCTTGTAGTAAAACTTAATTGCAAACTATGTTGAGCAACAGTCCAGTTCTCCATCGCAAACAAATGCCACACGTTTGACAACCAAATAAAAATGTAAGTAGTCGATTCGTTATAATCGTATCGGAATAATCAAAAGTTTAAAATCGCCCGTCTTTTATAATAAGTCCTGTAGTAAAACTACAAATAAATTGAAATCTAACTTTTCTCTTTTATCAACCAGTTAATAGTGTTGTTCATTTGGTACAAATGATCCGGAGACCAAAATTTATTCATTTCAATTTACAAAATTACACTTATTACTTCTTTTAAATCAAGAAGTTCTATTTTGCTTTTGCGCTTGTAAAATGAAATCATACAAATGTAACAAGAATTGTTTTTAACTTTTACACATTTGTGAGACATCTTCCTAATTCACAATGCTTAAGAAACCACACCATTAGTTGACACTAATCTTGCTAATTCACAAACATGCAAAGTTAGTTTCTTTCGTTAACAAAGTTTCTAATCCTGATATAACTAACTATGCAGGAAACTTTCTTTCTGTAACAGACTCTTCTTATGTGTCGCTGCAGTAAAAAGTGACATGGGAAAAACAAAAAAGTTCATTGTTGAACATTGTCATTTCTGAAGTCGCAGACAACAATCACGTAAAGTAAATATCATTTGTTGATCCAAAGTTAAAGAAAATTATTTTCTTCTAATCAGTACAATTCCCCCTGAGTATTAAAATAAAATTTTGGTACAAAAACATGGCGGGTTATGGAACATTCCAGACTTCATTTTTGTCTTGGCGTGCACAAATACATAAAAATCTGATGTGTTCCATTCACATGACTTTCTCTACTTCTGGGCAACTAATTATTGTTAATAAGCTTATCCTTCTATTCACTTCATGATAATGGAGAAAAATTAGCAGAAATAATCTTATTACTTCCTTCCTTGTAAGTAGAAGTGAAATATGAGAGTATCATAGGTTAAATTAAAGTCAAAATCTGGTTACTAGGTGACTGAAGTTCCTTTGTTTTTATGGACAGGAGTTGACAAATTCCTGTATGAGAAAAGTATAAGTTTTTATACGTGAAACCATAAACAAGGAATATCTCAAAAACGATAAACTTCACGAAAAAAAATATATGTAACATAAATTGTGTTTTAAAGTACTGTACATTTTTTGTGTGGTAAGTTTTTGTCCTTCTCTTACTGTTTAGCAGTTATGCAAAATTCCGTACAATTGACCCAGAAGGTCATTTCCAGAAAATTCAACATATATATATATATATATATATATATATATTATTTGTCAGGTAAATATCTTTAATGTGCAATATTTTAGTCAAAATCGTTACAGCCATTTTTGAGAAAATCAACATTTTCGAAAAAAGTTCCATATAAAGCGTAGTTTGGGGTTGGGGATTTTTCTCAAAATCTTTGTGTCGCATCCCTGGAAGATACTAAACTTAAATACCAAGTTTGGTATTTTACCGACTTTTCGTTTTTGAGTTATCGTGTTCACGGACACACAAGGACCTTTTTCTAAAAATGCTTTTATGTGCATAGTGCGTATAGAGAATGTAAAAATCACCAGAAACTATTCATTCATCATTTTCATTGTTAAACAGTGAAATTATTGAACATGAGAAAGTTTAAGCTCAATGTACCAGAAAAAAAAAAGGTCTGAAATGTTACATTCACATGGCTTTTATGTACCAACTATTGCTATAGAAGATTATTCCTTTATATACATCAAAATAAATATTATCAGTAATGGTTGCATTAGTTCCTTCTAAGTAGAAGGGAACTAAGATCACTAGGATAAACCGATAACCAGATTTTTTAAGAAGTAGGTCGCTATGTGAAAAATTTGAAACTTGGTTCGCGTTGCACGGTCAGGAATAAAACAAAACAGAATGAAAAGATAGATGACCTCCATTTTGAGAAAAGCTTAACCAGTTTAAAATTAAACCAAAAACTAAAAATACTGGTTAACTGTAAAGTTAACTTACAAAAATGTATATGGCATAAATTATGTGTTTTAACAAGATTTACATTTTTATTTGTAATAAACTTTGTTTGTCTCTTGCCATTATGCAAAATTCATGATAATGAAGAGGTTTTCAGAGCTTATTTTCAGAATATTCAAGATATACGGTTTATTTTTATGTAATATATGGTATTTAATTCAGACTTGATAGTCAGTTTTGATGAAAACAGAAAGTAAAAAAAAAAAAACATCAAATGGTGGTTGTAATTTGGGGATTTTTTTAACTATTCTTGTCGCATTCTTAAATGATACCAAACTTAACACCAAATTTAGTATTTAACCCTCTTCGTTTTTGAGGTGTGCTGTGCGTAGATACTCCTGCACAAAGACATAAATAGACCTAAAATGCTTATTTCATTCAGGGGATCTCAAAACATATAAAATACAAAATCTAACATGAGTTATTCGGTAGTATACAATACTCTACCTACTATGCACATCGTATGGGTAGAGAAAGTAAAAATTTAACTCTTGTGTTCAGTTGTACGGTTGTTTTTCGTAAATTTCTCGTACTTGTTCATATACATATAATGGCTCTGACCAAATTCAACAGTCGGTGTACTAGCGTCGTCAGGTCAATGATGTGATCTAGTTGAACTATTACTAAATTCACCATGACAACCTCACTAACGTGATCTAGTTCAATTCTCCCTGTCACTTCACGTCGCTTCGCTTCGTGATAAAGGCGAGTGAAATATGCACGAAGCATCCTCAAGACGTCTGTAATCTCTTGAGGAAGCAGCACTCACTATACGCCACAACTGTCGACACAAACTTACGTGTAGACTCTGATTTGATGCCACATCAGAGGCGCACTCAACAACTCGCCTTCTCACTGGCATTGGAATTTCCAGACACTTTTGGACTGTCTTGGATGTGGATAGAAAGACGGTTTCACAATAATTACGTTTTCCTTCCATTTGCAACAGTATATTAGCCCGTTGTGTATTTTATTAGTTTAATTAATATTTTTACATAGGTTTCATATAGGAAATATCTTCTTCAGTAGCCAAGACTGAGCTGATTGTAGAATACGAAACCTTAGGGTGAGAAGTCACTATTGTGCACGCCAAGGTTACTTTCTTTGTTAATGCTAGTAACACAATTGCCTTTGTAACAGCGCATTAGAGACATAAGTAACAGGGTAATTTTTAGAGAAAGGTTTGTCCCCTAAAATTTGGCAGCTAGGGACTTTTTCATTATAAAGAGCAGTCACATGAATTAAATACAAAGAACTTGGAAAGTAAGTCACGTGAAAACGTTATTTTCGCGCTTCTTTTCAGCCAATAAGAAATGAGTTCAATATTGGAGATTTTACGTATTTAAGCGATGCACTTACACTGATCGTTGTGATTATTGTTGCTGTTGCTGCGTATTCAACATGATAGACATGTGATGCTGAACGCGGTACGCTAAAGGCTGTACGTTGTACATACGTGAATGCCTAAGTATGTGATTTTAATACGCGAGAATACTTATCGTCCAAGTTGATTTGTCGCGTATTAGAAAAGTACGCAGTAATTACCAATGACCGTCGAATATAAGAACTTAGTAACCAGCAGAAAATAACACTGGTTATTAACATTTCTACGTCTTCAAGAATTACTATGTTGGGAGTCGCTCGTAGGATTAGTGCCTCAACAAGCAACAAAGGAGAATAAAAGCATTAATTCAGTGGAGTCTCGAGTGGAGTCCCTCTATATTTAAGTCTATCCTGTGTTACATACCACAAACATTGTTTCTTTCCCTCAGTGAGAGTCAAACTTGTGTTCTACATGAACGAGCAGAGCCGGTGCATCAAAGGACTTCTCAGAGGTACGTACATGTTCGTTTATAGAGAATTTCCCAGGTGCTAATCCAGACCGACTCCGAGGTAGACAAAAGAACAGCGACATATTAGCGCATAACGGACAGCGACATATTACACTTCTGTTGTTTGCGCTGGATGAGAGAGCTATCGCATGAATTATCCTTGTCAAGACTCCGGCGCTGAATTCCTATTTCCAAGTTTTTAATTTTCCTAACATTTATTTTCTTTTCCTGTTTCCTTTTTGATACACACAAACATTTACAAACACACATGCCCATGCCCAAAGCGGGACTCTAGCCCACGATCCCCTGCGCCACGAAGCACCAAAGCGAGCGCGGCCGTGGAATCCGGGAATCGAGGCCTTCACGCTCGGGTCATAGTTGCTGCGTCTTGTGTTTGACAAGGCCTACATTTTTATAAAGCATGTTTTTGTCTAGCCCTTACGATCTACCAGCTATGCTGAAGTTATTTAGAATAAAGGGGATTTCAGGAGCTTTCCCCATGAAATTTAGGATATACGTTTTATTTTCCACGTTAGCATTTTTCATACATTGCATTTAAATCAAAATTGTTAGTCAGTTTTAACAAATTAAGAACTTCAAAGATTAAATATAAAGGGTAGCTTTAGGTGGAGGAATTTTCCTGGAGACATTCGTTCCACATCTTTGGAAAATGGTAAAGTTAAGTATAAAATTTGGATATAACCGACTTTTCTATTTTGAGTTATGCTGTACACACACACACACACACACACACACACACACACACGTACGCGGACGCACATAAATAAAAGTTTCTAAATTTTTTAATACATAGGTCCTCAAAACATGTATTTAGTAAAATCTAGATACCAAAATATTAGTGTTATATAATACCTTCTCCGCCTACTATGTACTTGTACATATGCATTAGAGAAAGTAAAAGGACATATATAATGCAGAGCGTAGATAAATGGGCCCTCAGGGCAAACTGACAGAATGAAAAAGCATTCATATATCTTGTGTGTAGCAGTATCATACAGAACACGCTCTGTAGCCTGTTTATGTTTTTTGAGAGCGGACACTACCGGTGTTTCATTCTTAGACTTCAGTGAGGCTAATCCCAAATTCCACCGAAAAATTCCTTACCGAAATTTCACCACAGCAAAATCGAAAGCTCGTTTTGTGTGCACGAGTATGTATATGTGTGTGTTGGCTTCCGGCAAAACACAAAAACAAAATGTCCATAAAATACCAAACTTGGTATTTAAGCTTAATGCTATACATGGATGCCACGAACATTTTCTGGAAAATTACGCACTACAATTTACCCTATAAGTTTGTTTGTTTGTTTGTTATAGAGTTTAAAGCCCACTTGTAGCACAGTAGACGATATCCTGTACGTTAAAAATGGAATATTGGATTTTTTCACAAGAATTAGTACCTATTTTTCATTGAAATACCTGACATAGTTTGTTTACTATGTAAATATCTTTAATATATCTCGCATTTCTTGGGAACAGCCCCAGAATGAATAGTTGTCCATAATGACAAGGATTTCAAAAGCTTTGCCCACAAAATTTAGGATTTATAGTATGTCATAAATACGAATATCATATACATGGGATATTTTATTCAAAATAGTTTGAACCACTTTTGTGAAAATAAAATTGTAAAGGACTTTATAAGCAGTTAACTGTGGGGGATTTCCTTGAAAATAAATATTTTTTTCTGAAACAGTTTTTACTTTTTCTACACGTACTATATACATAGTGTATATAGAAGGTATTGCATTCCACACAAAAATTCTATACCGAGATGGCATTTTTGGAAAAAGGCATGTGTGTGCGTGTATGTGTGTGTGTCTGTGGGCAGCATAGTTCAAAAACGAAAATACCATTAAATACCGAGGATGCGATACGAAGATTTTCAAGAAAATCTCCCCACCCCCAATTACCCTTTACATGACTCTAACGATTTTAATTAAAACATCATATATTAAAGATATTTACCTCACAAATAAAACGTATATCTTAAATTATCTGGGAATAGCCTCTGAAGACTACTTTATTTTGCATAACTGATGGACAAAAACTTAACACACAAAATGTAGAGCACATTAAAACACGCAATTTATATCATATACATATTTTTTTGTGGAGTTGATCGTTTTTGACGTATTCCTGGTTTTTGGTTGCAGCTTTGAAAAACGTATACATTTCTCATACTGGAATTTGTAACTCCTGTCCATACAAGCAAAAGAACTTAAGTCACATAGAAAGCAGCGTTTGACTATCAGTTTAGCCTATTATACTCCTTTATTTCCCTTCTACTTACAAGGAAGCAAGTAATAAGAATATTTCTGCTATATTTTTAGTATGAAGTAAATAGAAGCATAAGATTTTTAACCATAATTTGTAGCAGAGATGTAGAGAAAGTCATGTGAATGTAACGCAAACTACAAAATAATTTTGTTGTTGTCATAATATTTTGATTTACTTTATTAAGAGATTGACTTAGGTTGTGTTAAATTAACGTTCAACATTTTAAACCAATAAATTTCCAACATTTGCAGTAGTTAAGACCCAGGAATTTACTCAACTCTGAATGAATTACATCGCTTGAAATGTCAATAAGTTAAGGAAAATTCCACCTCAGTTAGCAAATATCGCTTCAGAGGAATTTGATCGGCCTCGTACGCATTGCTGGTTGCATATGCAGGAAAGCTCACAACGCCCATATTGGTTTCCCGTCTCATTGCACGACAATAATAATGCGCAGCAATCACAGACTTTCTAAGGCAGTTATAATTTATTCCCATGGGCATCCTAGAAGTGATTTATTTAAGGAAAAATCTAATGTGTTCCATTCACATCACTTTCTCTATATCTCTGCCATAAATTATTCTATTTACTTCATCTAATTGAGAAAAAATTAGCAGAAATGGTCGTATTTTTTTGCTTCCTTGTTAGTAGAAGTGAAATAAAAGAGCACCATAGGTTAAACTGATAGTCAAGTGATAGAGCTTCACAAATTCCTGTATAAGAAGAGTATGTTTTTCAAAGCTGAAACCAGAAACAAGGAATAGCTCAAAAACGTTGAACTCCACGAAAAAAAGTATATATCAGAAATTGTGTATTTTAAGATGGTCTTCATTTTTTGTGTTTTAAGTTTTCTTCCATCTCTTTTGGTTTGGAGTTATGCAAAATTCCGTAAAATTTATCCAGAATAAAGTAGACTTCAGAGGCTATTCCCAGAAAATTCAAGATGTACATATTAGTTGGCAAGTAAATAACTTAAATAATATAAGATATTTTAATTAAAATCGTTACAGCCATTTTTAAGAAAATCAAAATTTTCGAAAATGTTTCCATGTAAAGGGTAGTTTGGAGTGGGGAGGTTTTCTTGAAAATCTTCGTTTCGCATGCTTGGAAGATACCAAACCTAAATACCAAATGTGGTTTTTAACGATCTTTTGGTTTATGAGCTATGCTGCCCACAGACACACATACACGCACATGGACTTTTTCTAAAAATGTTTTTTTTTTGGATTCAGGGGGTCTCAAAATATTTATTTGCGGTGAAATCTCGGTATCGAATTTTCGGGTGCAATGCAATACCTTCTATATACACAATGTACATAGTATGTATGGAAAAAGTAAAAATACTTCAAGTTGGTAATGGTGTTTGTCAAAAAGCTCTAGTCTGTAAATAGGCAAGCTGATAGTGAGCAGCTATGGTGATAGTCTGTAGTTGAAGAAACGAGAAGCCTTTCATGGACTACTGGGCACGAAACAGGGGACTAAAGTAATATTATACCATATAAATTTTCATTTGATGTTACTTTTTTATTTCTCTCCGTATCTCTGTCATGCTTGTATCTCTCTCTATCTCGTTCATTTTTCTCTGTTTACAATCAGTATTCTACTGCTAAGGGACTCGTAAATCTATACTTACGCTTACGTTTTCGAATGAAACCAATCTTCTCCATACCGGCGTAAATAAGCATTACATAAATAGCAACCATCGTTATGAAGTTGAAGAGAAAATATCGTTTATTTATGAGTACAAAACTTGGTATTTAAGTTTAGTAGCTTCCAGGGATGCGACACGAAGATTTTAAGAAAAATCCCCCCACCCCAAATTACCCTTTACATGGAACTTTTTCGGAATTTTTTATTTCCAAAAAATGGCTCCATTAATTTTGATTAAAATTCCGTATATAAAAGACATTTACCTAACAAACAGAATGTATATCTTGAATTTTCTGTGAGTAGCTTCTGAAGGCTACTTTATTCTGGATAATTTTACGGAATATGGCATAACTGCTAAATGGCAAGAAATGAACAAAAACTTACCACACAAAACATGCAGAGCACGTTAAAACACACAATTTATATTATATACTTTTTTGTGGAGTTGGTCGTTTTTGTGATATTCTCTGTTTTGGGTTTTACCTTTAAAAAACATACTTTTCTTATACATGAATTTGTCAACTCCTGTCTATACAAACAAAGGAACATCAGTCACATAGCAACCAGCTTTTGATTATCACTTTAACCTATGGTACTCCCTTATTTCACGCTACTTACAAAGAAGCAAGTAATAAGAATATTTCTACTAATTTTTTCTCGATTAGTATGAAGTAAATAGAGGCATAAACTTTCTAACAATAATTTGTTGCAGAGACGTGGAGAAAGTCATGTCACGTGAATGGAATACATAAGGTTTTTATGTGTCGCATAGTCCAGTATACAACTTAACACCACGGCTACACCTATATACAGGATGTTAATGAAATACACCGAAATAATTTGCAAGATTGTGCACGTGATTGTTATGAGTAATTTGAGACCGGAAGTGCATGGTCCCCGGAAAACATAACGCAATTACATAGAGGTAAAATGTCGGTTTGATACGTCCGTGTTAAAGTAAAGCAGGGGGAAAAATGGCTTAGAATATATTTAAAACTGCTGCCCGAGTATAGAAATATCGATTTTAGCAGCTCGTTTCTAGCGTTCTCAAGATTTAATGTCGCAAAAATCTGTAACATCTCAAACTAATCACTTGACAGTGCGACACTGAGCATTCATTAACTACGCTCTTGATTTATGTATCCTACTCTGTAGGCATTTTTTCAACTACTCTGGTGACTTAATGCGTAACGCGGGAAGCTGCTATCCCAAAAGTCATGAGTTTGATCTGTCATAGAGTAAATGTTTTTTATTATTATTTTCTTTACTCTTGACGAAGTGCCGCGATACGTGGCGTACTGGCACTTCAGAAACTTATAGGCGTTACTTCGAAGTTTGAGTAAACAGGCCATAAATATCCTATCTCAAATTACTTATTTAAGTAATCTACATATTCTGTGCAAATATTTCGGTATAGTTCATTAACACCCTGTATGATGGATCAAGCCCTACATCCGCAAATACAAACCCTGGAATTTCTTTATTACTGATAAGTGGTAACAGTAAATTTGTTATATAATTAGCAGTGGAGTAAGTTTGCAGCCCAGCCTTACTCTTGCCTTACTCTATAAAGATTCAATTATCTTATTTATTTATTATCAGTTTTTTGTTTTGTTTTGGTGTTTGTTTTTGTAGCTTAACGGCCTTTAACCGAGTTGGTCATACGATGAAAAAAAAAATGTGTGGAAGATGCTCAAATGATCTCGTGGTCCATGGAGCTTAAAGTTACTCAACATTCGTCTATTCAGGACAAGGGTGATAAAAATGATTCAAAGCAATTAAAACACAAAGTTCAGTATATACACAACTTTTTTATATGTTTCGGAGATATTCCATTATTTTTATAAACAATAAGATTCTACAAAACACGTAGTCCTCGTCCATTTTTGTTTCGCTCATTCTTATGCAAAGAGAACTAATTTTAATGACACTCACATAATGGCAGCTTCTAAAAGATTTGACTGTCACTTTAGCCCTTCTTTCCCCTTTTTTTTACAACGAGTCTAGTAATAGAGTCATTCCTGCTAATGTTCTACTTGGTAAACAGTCTATAGATTAAGGAAGAATCTTTTGTAAGAATAGTTTGCAGAAGCGATTGGGAAAGTCATGGGGATGAAACATAAGAGATTATTATTATTATTATTATTATTATTATTATTATTATTATTATTATTCGCATGGAAGTAAATATTATTAGAGTTCTATAACCTTGCGTATTTACTTTATTCAATGTACTTCTGGGTATCACATTCATGTTTTCATTACTTCTCACTTTATTTCGAAATGTGGTGTATATTATTTTCACTATTATAATGAAATATAAACATATGTCTTGTTTCCCTATTTGTATTTTCATTTATGACTCTCGTTATGATTATGCATATTCCAAAAGTTTATTGGTGTGTACAGTGGTTTATTGGAGTATTTGAAGGATTGATTTCCAAAGAGTACGCAGAGCAGACCTTGCCTAATAAAATATCATTTTACGTTTCATTTTAGAATATAACTTTCGTCAAAACAGAAGCATATGTTTACAACAGATTGCAGGTATTTGAAATAAAAAGAACTTGATTTACCAGGTCGAAATCGTTTGAACTTTGCAATTAACTGTATCGCTATGTTATGCTTTGGCAGCAGGACAAAGTGCCGTGGAAACGGACTCTGTTGCGCACTTCAAAGCCACGCAACTGAATGATTAAACTGTATGTTTCACATTTGACATTCTCAGGCACATGAGATTTAAAAGCAGAGCCAGACGCGCTTCTATTGAACGCTGATAAATCACTTCATCATATCCAGGGGATGTAAACTTCACGTTTCCCCCTCCTCTCACTAAATGAGTGCTATTGTCATATTTCCATAACTACCACTATATTATCTTTCATCCCAGTTCTCGTATTACCATTCCGCTCGGAATATTAGTAAAGAATATCATTCTGTTTATTACACTGGACAACAGCCAAATGTAACACTACATCAAATCCTACGTTACCTTCTTTACCATACACCTAAGATAAAGAAGTATATCAATTCCCTAAAAATAATGTTGCGTCATACTGCATACATTTTTCTATCTATTGCAATCTCACATAATCCCTTACAAATTATTCATGTAAAAAGTTGATACTTGCGTTTATTTGTCTTCTGGGGCCTGCCAGAGGTCTTTGAAGGTTCTACAGCAAGGGTAATGTTTCGCCGGCCATGCTAGAGAAAACGTTCTGAACAACTTCAAGGTAGGCCTCGAAGCGACACTCCTATTTTCGGGCGGCCAAGCCTGTAACTGTTAGGTAACTAAGCCTCTCTGACCACTGCGATGACCACCTCATACGCCTTCTGAGGTTCCCTTACTCCACTCATTCTTCCCGTAGGTGTATTTGCACAATATAAATTTAATCATCAGAGTGCTAAGTGTCCAAATCGTAACCTAGTCATAATCATACGTTCTAAATAATTTCTCTAAACATTTGAACTATCTACCACATGTTTAAAACATATTTTTATTACCATACGACATGTCCGTTCAAGGCGTGTAATGCATAGCTTGAATTGTGTGCATATATGCTTTGAAATCATCCTCGTTATAAACAAATTTTATATTATTTGTATAACTGGAAACCATAAACGATGGGAAACATCTTATTAAACAAACTATGTTGCCATTTTTCTACCACACACTTTAAGGCATATTTACATGTAGCTACTAACTATATCCTAGACATTTGTTATTATTTGTCATGAATGTTCAAAAAGCTTAAATGTCAGTACAAGTCACAAGTCGTTTGTTTTTTGGTCGCCATAGAGGGTAACTACAAAACCAGCGCTTTCTAGAAATTTGATGTAGGTTCAAGCTCCTATGTTCCCCTGAAATCTGTAGCGAAAGCAAGACTCAAGCATACTTGTAAACTTTCTTCTCGATGAACCTAAAGCAAATGGAATAAGACGTACGTAGGTAACTTTTTAGGAACAGCATGATGAGGCATAATCATTATTATCAATAACTATTTACGTTACATTTATGGTACAAGCAAGACCACCTACTACTAGCTAGAGTGACATAATATGAAATTTTGCTGAGACCTGGTGGGAAATGACGAAACTATTTTTCCTCCACTTCCCTAGCAAGCCATCGCAGAAGAATAGCCATGAGACGGTCTTATGCTCAACAAGCACAGCGAAACTCTCTGCGTAGCAGCCTAAGGCAGACAAAAATGGGATTTCTTTCGGATTAGGTAAAGTTGGGGACTTTATATGTTTGGTAAGTCTAAATTCTTATAAGTGTGAAAACAAACTTTTCGCTCTGCATAATCATACGTTTACATTATGAATAAATTTTGAGCCGGCTTCGCAAAGTGTAAACATTTTAAGATTGTAATGAATGTTAGTCAGATATATGTGTAATGACTAATAAAAAAAAAGGTGAAATATGGGGAAATAAATATAGCGAAACTCTGCCAGTATTTTTGCGCTTTAGTAGAAAATTAACTTAAGTATTTTAGGAAACTTGTTTGTATAAAGATTCCCTCCGGAGTTTTGTACATTAGTTTTGCCTTGGATTTCTACAGTTCGAACTTCAGTTTGACAAAAGCTAGTTAATCAAAACGCATGCAAGATGTATCCTCACTATTATTATTATTATTACTATTATTATTATTATTATTATTATAATATTGTAATCAACATCATTTTGGAGTATATTGCATTATTAGTTCTTGTTACGTCTCCTTCCAGCGTTAGCAGACCTAGAACTAATTCAATTGGTGAGCAGTTTCTATTTTGGAAGACGTGACGACCAATTAAAGAGGTCAAAGGCTTGAAGAAAGCTTAAATATCACATACATAAGCACCTCTTGTTTTATTTATTTATTTGGATATATTGCAATGACATACATAGCTTTATAAATGATTTTCTTGTCAAATTAACATTTCACAAGTTCAGAATTGATCAGCAGATATAAGATTTAAAATTTGCTTCCGTTTTAGTAGTTTTAAAATTACAAGGAATTGTACCTCTGGATATAGCACTCAACAGAAATATATGCACAAAATAATAAAATCAAAATGCAGGCATATTTAATATTTAGCTTACCCAATATAATCCCGTTCTCAGATTCAAGATTCTGTTGGATAATCCTTGCACGAACATACAGGTTATTCTTGCAGTAAACCCGGGATACATTTGTGTTAATTGTTGTGAACTTGGAAAATAATTTGTTAACTAAGAATAAAAGGTTTCAAAAGTTATATTGTGGCTACAACAGGCCGTGTCTTCTTTCAAGTTTTAATAGTTTAACGCTCTCACCACATTCCACTGGAGACTGAAGTGTAGAAGTGTCCCAGTTTCGAAGTGCCTGGACACATCTTGGCGTAGCCATGTCCTAAAGGAAATATCAAGTGGGAATACGCTAATGTTTGCTTGAACTCTGAAGGACAAGTTTGGAGTTATATCGGCTACGTCAAGCAATGACTGATGTAAATGGAGTTTTGCGGTTGTCCCGGCCTTACCGGCCAGACCCTTTACAAAGGAAGGCATTGTCACCTCGAGAGGGTGAGAAGGACACAGAGTAGGTAAGCAATGCTGTTTAAACAGTACGGGAGACTGGTCAGGACTCCGGCGCTGTATCCCCTATTCACATTCCTCCTCCCCTCTAAGATACTGGTTTTACTGTTCCTTTACACAAACATATAGTTAACCCATGCCTACGATCCCCTGCTCACGAAGCACCAAAGCGAGACGCCTTAGCGAGCGTGGCCATGGGTGCCGGCTCTGCTCAGACAGACCAATACACTATCCAAAGGGTCTCTGATAAACGTATTGGAAATTATAATTAAACTCCGCTGAATAAGACAATCGCGTGCCGATAATAAATTCTGTTTTATAATTGGCATATATCAAATATTCTGAAAGAGCAGAAACCCTCCTCAAATTTTAAATGTGATGTATAATATATTTTTTTCATCCTGATAATTCTATAACCTGTAGTTACCGCAATATGCATTTAATGAAGTAAATGGTCATACTTTTTCTTGTGGAATTCATAAATATTAGTAAAAGAAATTAGCTTGCGAATTTTAATTCCTGATTTACAAGGTTTATTCACACCATATATTCTACCAAATCATAAGCAGTGCTTTACCCAAAACATGTTCGCTAGTTTGAAAAATAGAACTACCCTTAAAACTTGAGGGAAACAAAAGATTTACATATAACTATTCTAAATTCGAAGGAATAAAATGGAGCAAACCAACAGTGTTACTCGATTGTCTGTACTCCCGTGTTGCCATTACTAAATATAGATTATAAAATAAGACACTTCGAAGGCAAATCTAGATCCAATATACAGGGTTACTACAAAAGAAATAGACAACTTCAACTGCCTGTAAAACAAAAACTATTAGAGATAGCAACCTAATTATTTTGGAGGTATGTTAAGAAACTCTCAAAGCTTCGTTTGTTACTATTGGTAACGCTGTGGTGTTTTGTTTGTTGTTGCAGAAGCTGAAATGGCGGAAAATCCTGTGGAAAAGGCATATTGCGTGTTGGAATTTGCTAGAACGCAATCAGCAACTGTTGTCCAACAACATTTTAGAACACGTTACCACAAAATGTCACCGACTAGACAGTCAATCTACGACTGGTATAGAAAATTCGAGACAGCGGGATGTTTGTGCAAAGGGAAGAGCTCGGGAAGACCAAGAGTTTCTCAAGAAAACGTCGAACGTGTTCGTTCTGCCTACATAAGAAGCCCACAGAAATCACATTTAGGGCAAGCATGCAATTAAAAATTCCACAGCAAACTGAATGGAAAATCTTGCGGAAGCGACTGCACATGAGCCTTACAGATTACAGATGTTGCAGTTCCTGAGTGAAGAAGATAAGGTCATACGGCGTGACTTTTGCATCGACATGTTGCGACATGATGAAGACGATGCTGGTTTTTGTGAGCGCATCATTTCATTTTTGTGGTAACGTGTTCTAAAATGTCGTTGGACAGCAGTTGCTGATTGCGTTCTAGCAAATTCCAACATGCAATATGCCTTTTCCACAGGATTTTTCGCCATTTCAGCTTCTGGACAATAAACAAAACACTACAGCGTTACCAATAGTAACAAACGAAACTTTTGAGAGTTTCTCAACATACTTCCAAAATAATTAGGTTGCTATCTCTAATAGTTTTTGTTTCACACGCAGTTGAAGTTGTCTATTTCTTTTGTAGTAACCCTGTATATTCACCCTGATGAACCAAGATAATCCTAACATCTTTCCAGAAGGATTCTTGACACGCAGGGAAATTTTGTTGCACAACGCAGGATATTTTAAGTTTTACAGTTTGCTGTTCCTAATAACTGGTAGAGGAAGGTTGGCCCTTGATGACAATGTAGGAATTCTTTGTTGGTTGTAAACCTGTGAGCAAATATAGCGCTTTGAACTTTAGCTGATGAAGATAATGGATGGTTACATCGACCTGTCTGTTAATGGGTAAGTATATTTCTACAATAATTACACCAAAGCTTCTGAATTTCAGAATATTTACTCAAGAATGACTGCTTCTCTTGCTAAAGGTTAAAGCCAATACGTAGCCTTATAATGGATGCAAATATTCACAACCATTTTAAGTATCCTTGCAGAAGGATGCATCTTTATTTCCTCATTTCAGAAAGAGCCACATTGCATGAACTGCTTGAAATAATAGAATCATGTGAAGAAGACTACATGCCTGAATCTGAGATAGATGTAGCATTAATGCCTCCATTAAATTCTAATAAAGATGCCGCTGATGAGATTTGTAGCACTGAGGATCACTCAAATATGTATAATGTACTACCTAGCCAGCTGTACAGTGATGTGCTATTTCGTATTCTCGGACGATGACTTCTATAACAATATATATTTTAAACGTCAAATCCAATAAAAATAGTTGTAGTGTTAAGTATATGTAAAATAATTATGTTTTTATTTAATTGTTTATATTTTTATCATTGCGGTCTGATTTCAAATTTATCTTATACTTGTTAAGAAATAACATGTTATGTTTAGCATATGACAATGGATTAAAAATTAAATCTCAGGCTACAAGATTTACAGCATTATATATCAGAGAGCTGAAACCTACTATGGGTAAAATTGTTGGTATTCATCAGAAATCAAAATAGAAAAATCTGATGTGAATTATTCACATGGCTTTTTCTACACCTCTACAACAAATATTGTTAAAAAGCATGTGCTTGTATTCACTTCATGTTAATTAGAAAAAAAAATTAAGACACATAGTCTTATTACTTGCCTCCTTGTAAGTAGAAGCGAAATAAGGGAGTACCATAGGTTAAAGTGATGGTCAAAAGCTGGTTGCTATGTGACTGAAGTTTCTTTGTTTGTATGGACAGGAGTTGACATATTCATGTATGAGAAGAGCTTAAGGTTTTCTATGCAGAAAGAAAAACCAAGGAATATTTAAAAATCGATCATTTCCACGAGAAAAATGTATATATCATAAAGTGTGTGTTTTAACGTGTTCTCCACTTTTTGTGTGGTAAGTTTGTCCATCTCTTACGGTTTAGCAGTTATGCAAAACTCCGTAAAATTCTTCTAGACTGAAGTATACATTTTAGTTGTCAGGCGAATATCTTTAATATACGATATTTTAATCAAAATTGTTACGGCCTTTTTTCTGAAAATGCTTATTTTAGATAAAGGAGACCCTAAAACGTATATTTCTGGTGAAATTTCGGTATCGAATTTTTGGCTGGAGTCCAATACCTTCTCTATACACTATGTACTTAGCACGTATAGAGAAAGTAAAAAGAAAACCTCATATGTTTTACAAAGATGAATATTAGAATGTTACAGTTCAGAAGGACACAAAGACCTCGCAGTAAATGATTATCTACGAGGATTAACTTATTTTTAGTGTTCTAACTGCATTGCCCAAAACATCAAATCTGTATTTGATATGGGCAAGAACGAAAGTAAACTATTTCTTTACATTTTAAGAACTACTGGGGTAGTACTTAAGAAATTGACTGCCATAGGAATTATTATATATACTTTCTTTTGGACACTAAAGAACCCAGTACACAATTACATGCAAATTATGCAATATTAGTGTAATGGTATGAATTGAACGAGGTCGAATGTACAAATTTATGATAGAGCATGTACAGCAACGAAACGCAGAGACCGTAATCTAGTTCACGAACTATTAAATTGAAACTGTCAACATTCAAAGCCGAAATCCTACCACACTGATTACCGAAATACCACAGGTTTGTCTTTCCTTTGAAATTACAAATAACTTTGCAAAGCCAACAGGCTATTCATTTAATGTGGAGTTTGTGGTGTATCTGACCAAAGAAATATGTGAAATTACTCCGCTGGAACATAAAAGCAGTTCTCTAAAATCAAAGAAACCGTATATACGCATCCCGCACATTCTACTGACATCGACATGTCGAGTGTGTTTTGTTTAGTGTGTTCTTGTGGAACATGACGACATCACAGCGTATATGACATCCCTCTCGTTCATTATGACATTGAACTTCCTTTCCTTTCTCTCCGTCTCTCTCCCTCTCTCTCTCTACCATAGCATATGTACGTGCTTTACGTATTTCTGAAGTCGAAAACTGAAAAGAAAACAACTTCTAAACCTTATGATTACAAAAATTAGCTTTTGTAAGATTAGTTATTTAAGGCGATATAAAAGATAATAGTCGGTAGAGAGAATCTCGAGAAGCTAATACATCAAATTTTTACCACATTTTCGAATTTATTTATATTTTATTTTAACTTTATATTTTCCACTGTATAGCTCTATTTGCATAAAAACAATTCTGGTCCTTTCGAATCTGGCTGCAAGTAATAGCATTTATCACACCATACGCTGTTGTTGTTATCATTATTATTATTATTATTATTATTATTATTATTATTATTATAATTATCATTGTTATTCCTGTAATTATTATTATTATTATTATTATAATTATCATTGTTATTCCTGTAATTATTATTATTATAATTATTATAATTATCATTGTTATTCCTGTAATAATTATTATTATTATTATTATTATTATTATTATTATTATTATTATTATTATTATGCATATCATTAATACTAGTAGTACTAGTAGTAGCAGTAATAGTGGTAGTGGTAGTAGTGGATGTGGTAGTGGTTGCAGTAGTAGTAGTAGTACTGGTGGTAGTAGTAGTACTGGTGGTAGTAGTAGTACTGGTGGTAGTAGTAGTACTGGTGGTAGTAGTAGTACTGGTGGTAGTAGTACTACTGGTGGTAGTAGTAGTACTGGTGGTAGTAGTAGTACTGGTGGTAGTAGTAGTACTGGTGGTAGTAGTAGTAGTACTGGTGGTAGTAGTAGTAGTACTGGTGGTAGTAGTAGTAGTACTGGTGGTAGTAGTAGTAGTAGTACTGGTGGTAGTAGTAGTAGTACTGGTGGTAGTAGTAGTAGTACTGGTGGTAGTAGTAGTACTGGTGGTAGTAGTACTGGTGGTAGTAGTAGTAGTACTGGTGGTAGTAGTAGTAGTACTGGTGGTAGTAGTAGTAGTACTGGTGGTAGTAGTAGTAGTACTGGTGGTAGTAGTAGTAGTACTGGTGGTAGTAGTGCCGGTGGTAGTAGTAGTGGTGGTAGTGCTGGTGGTAGTAGTAATGGTAGTGCTGGTGGTAGTAGTAGTGGTGGTAGTGCTGGTGGTAGCAGTAGTGGTAATAGTGCTGGTAGTAGTAGTAGTGGTGGTAGTGCTGGTGGTAGTAGTGCTGGTGGTGGTAGTGCTGGTGGTGGTAGTGCTGGTAGTAGTGCTGGTAAAAGTAGTGGTAGGTGGTAGTTGTGCTGGTGGTAGTAGTGGTGGTAGTACTGCTGGTGGTAGTAGTGGTGGTAGTAGTGCTGGTGGTAGTGCTGGTGGTAGTGCTGGTGGTAATGCTGGTGGTAGTAGTGGTGGTGGTAGTGCTGGTGGTAGTAAAGCTGGTAGTAGTAGTGGTGGTGGTAGTGCTGGTGGTAGTAAAGCTGGTAGTAGTAGTGGTGGTGGTAGTGCTGGTAGTAGTGGTTGTAGTAGTGCTGGTAGTAGTGGTGGTAGTAGTGCTGGTAGTAGTAGTGGTAGTAGTAGTGGTGGTACTGGTAGTAAAAGTGGTGGTAGTGGTAGTAATAGTGGTGGTACTGGTAGTAATAGTGGTGGTAGTGGTAGTAATAGTGGTGGTAGTGGTAGTAATAGTGGTGGTGCTGGTAGTAGTGGTGGTACTGGTAGTAGTGGTAGTGGTAGTACTGGTAGTAATAGCAGTACTTGTAGTAGTAGTGGTGGTACTGGTAAGAGTAGTGGTAGTACTGGTAGTAATAGTGGTGGTACTGGTAGTAATAGTGGTGGTAGTGGTAGTAATAGTGGTGTTGCTGGTAGTAGTGGTGGTACTGGTAGTAGTGGTAGTGGTAGTACTGGTAGTAGTAGTGGTGGTACTGGTAGTAGTAGTGGTGGTACTGGTAAGAGTAGTGGTGGTACTGGTAGTAATAGTGTTGGTACTGGTAGTAATAGTGGTGGTACTGGTAGTAATAGTGGTGGTGCTGGTAGTAGTGGTGGTACTGGTAGTAGTGGTAGTGGTAGTACTGGTAGTAATAGCAGTACTTGTAGTAATAGTGGTGGTACTGGTAGTAATAGTGGTGGTAGTGGTAGTAGTGGTGGTAATGGTAGTAATAGTGGTGGTAGTGGTAGTAGTAGTGGTGGTACTGGTAGTAGTAGTGGTGGTACTGGTAGTAATAGTGGTGGTACTGGTAGTAATAGTGGTGGTACTGGTAGTAATAGTGGTGGTGCTGGTAGTAGTGGTGGTACTGGTAGTAGTGGTAGTGGTAGTACTGTTAGTAATAGTAGTACTTGTAGTAATAGTGGTGGTAGTGGTAGTAGTAGTGGTGGTACTGGTAGTAATAGTGGTGGTACTGGTAGTAATAGTGGTGGGACTGGTAGTAATATTAGTGGTACTGTTAGTAATAGTGGTGGTACTGGTAGTAATAGTGGTGGTGCTGGTAGTAGTGGTGGTACTGGTAGTAGTGGTAGTGGTAGTACTGGTAGTAATAGTAGTACTTGTAGTAATAGTGGTGGTAATGGTAGTAATAGTGGTGGTACTGGTAGTAGCGGAAGTAATAGTGGTGGTACTGGTAGTAGCGGTAGTAATAGTGGTGGTACTGGTAGTAATAGTGGTGGTACTCGTAGTAATAGTGGTGGTACTGGTAGTAATAGTGGTGGTACTGGTAGTAATAGTGGTGGTACTGGTCGTACTGGTAGTAATAGCAATACTTGTAGTATTAGTGGTGGTAATGGTAGTAATAGTGGTGGTAGTGGTAGTAGTAGTGGTGGTGGTACTGGTAGTAATAGTGGTGGTAGTGGTAGTAGTAGTGGTGATACTGGTAGTAGTAGTGATGGTACTGGTAGTAATAGTGGTGGTACTGGTAGTAATAGTGGTGGTACTGGTAGTAATAGTGGTGGTGCTGGTAGTAATAGTGGTGGTACTGGTAGTAGTGGTAGTGGTAGTACTGGTAGTAATAGCAGTACTTGTAGTAATAGTGGTGGTAATGGTAGTAATAGTGGTGGTAATGGTAGTAATAGTGGTGGTAGTGGTAGTAGTGGTGGTACTGGTAGTAATAGTGGTGGTAGTGGTAGTAGTAGTGGTGGTACTGGTAGTAGTAGTGGTGGTACTCGTAGTAATAGTGGTGGTACTGGTAGTAATAGTGGTGGTGCTGGTAGTAGTGGTACTGGTAGTAGTGGTAGTGGTAGTACTGGTTTATAATAGTACTACTTGTAGTAATAGTGGTGGTAGTGGTAGTAGTAGTGGTGGTACTGGTAGTAATAGTGGTGGTACTGGTAGTAATAGTGGTGGTGCTGGTAGTAGTGGTGGTACTGGTAATAGTGGTACTTGTAGTAATAGTGGTGGTAGTGGTAGTAGTAGTGGTGGTACTGGTAGTAATAGTGGTGGTACTGTTAGTAATAGTGGTGGTACTGTTAGTAATAGTGGTGGTACTGGTAGTAATAGTGGTGGTGCTGGTAGTAGTGGTGGTACTGGTAGTAGTGGTAGTGGTAGTACTGGTAGTAATAGTAGTACTTGTAGTAATAGTGGTGGTAATGGTAGTAATAGTGGTGGTACTGTTAGTAGCGGTAGTAGTTGTGGTGGTACTGGTAGTAATAGTGGTGGTAGTGGTAGTAGTAGTGGTGGTACTGGTAGTAATAGTGGTGGTACTGGTAGTAATAGTGGTGGTGCTGGTAGTAATAGTGGTGGTGCTGGTAGTAATAGTGGTGGTACTGGTAGTAATAGTGGTGGTGCTGGTAGTAGTGGTGGTACTGGTAGTAGTGGTAGTGGTAGTACTGGTAGTAATAGCAGTACTTGTAGTAATAGTGGTGGTAGTGGTAGTAGTGGTGGTAATGGTAGAAATAGTGGTGGTAGTGGTAGTAGTAGTGGTGGTACTGGTAGTAGTAGTGGTGGTACTGGTAGTAATAGTGGTGGTACTGGTAGTAATAGTGGTGGTGCTGGTAGTAGTGGTGGTACTGGTAGTAGTGGTAGTGGTAGTACTGGTAGTAATAGTAGTACTTGTAGTAATAGTGGTGGTAGTGGTAGTAGTAGTGGTGGTACTGGTAGTAATAGTGGTGGTACTGGTAGTAATAGTGATGGTACTGGTAGTAATAGTGGTGGGACTGGTAGTAATAGTAGTGGTACTGTTAGTAATAGTGGTGGTACTGGTAGTAATAGTGGTGGTGCTGGTAGTAGTGGTGGTACTGGTAGTAGTGGTAGTGGTAGTGGTAGTACAGGTAGTAATAGTAGTACTTGTAGTAATAGTGGTGGTAATGGTAGTAATAGTGGTGGTACTGGTAGTAGCGGTAGTAATAGTGGTGGTACTGGTAGTAGCGGTAGTAATAGTTGTGGTACTGGTAGTAATAGTGGTGGTACTGGTAGTAATAGTGGTGGTACTGGTAGTAATAGTGGTGGTACTGGTAGTAATAGTGGTGGTACTGTTAGTAATAGTGTTGGTACCGGTCGTACTGGTAGTAATAGCAATACTTGTAGTAATAGTGGTGGTAATGGTAGTAATAGTAGTGGTACTGGTAGTAATAGTGGTGGTAGTGGTAGTAGTAGTGGTGGTGGTACTGGTAGTAATAGTGGTGGTAGTGCTAGTAGTAGTGGTGGTACTGGTAGTAGTAGCGATGGTACTGGTAGTAATAGTGGTGGTACTGGTAGTAATAGTGGTGGTACTGGTAGTAATAGTGGTGGTACTGGTAGTAATAGTGGTGGTGCTGGTAGTAATGGTGGTACTGGTAGTAGTGGTAGTGGTAGTACTGGTAGTAATAGCAGTACTTGTAGTAATAGTGGTGGTAATGGTAGTAATAGTGGTGGTACTGGTAGTAATAGTGGTGGTAGTGGTAGTAGTGGTGGTACTGGTAGTAGTAGTGGTGGTACTGGTAGTAGTTGTGGTGGTACTCGTAGTAATAGTGGTGGTACTGGTAGTAATAGTGGTGGTGCTGGTAGTAGTGGTACTGGTAGTAGTGGTAGTGGTAGTACTGGTAGTAATAGTAGTACTTGTAGTAATAGTGGTGGTAGTGGTAGTAGTAGTGGTGGTACTGGTAGTAGTAGTGGTGGTACTGGTAGTAATAGTGGTGGTACTGGTAGTAATAGTGGTGGTGGTGGTAGTAGTGGTGGTACTGGTAATAGTGGTAGTGGTAGTACTGGTAGTAATAGTAGTACTTGTAGTAATAGTGGTGGTAGTGGTAGTAGTAGTGGTGGTACTGGTAGTAATAGTGGTGGTACTGTTAGTAATAGTGGTGGTACTGTTAGTAATAGTGGTGGTACTGTTAGTAATAGTGGTGGTACTGGTAGTAATAGTGGTGGTGCTGGTAGTAGTGGTGGTACTGGTAGTAGTGGTAGTGGTAGTACTGGTAGTAATAGTAGTACTTGTAGTAATAGTGGTGGTAATGGTAGTAATAGTGGTGGTACTGTTAGTAGCGGTAGTAGTTGTGGTGGTACTGGTAGTAATAGTGGTGGTAGTGGTAGTAGTAGTGGTGGTACTCGTAGTAATAGTGGTGGTACTGGTAGTAATAGTGGTGGTGCTGGTAGTAGTGGTACTGGTAGTAGTGGTAGTGGTAGTACTGGTAGTAATAGTAGTACTTGTAGTAATAGTGGTGGTAGTGGTAGTAGTAGTGGTGGTACTGGTAGTAATAGTGGTGGTAGTGGTAGTAGTAGTGGTGGTACTGGTAGTAATAGTGGTGGTACTGGTAGTAATAGTGGTGGCACTGGTAGTAGTGGTGGTACTGGTAGATGTACTGGTAGTAGTGGTAGTACTAGTAGTAGTGGTGGTACTGGTAGATGTACTGGTAGTAGTGGTAGTACTAGTAGTAGTGGTGGTACTGGAAGATGTACTGGTAGTAGTGGTAGTACTAGTAGTAGTGGTAGTATTGGTAGTAGTAGTGTTGTTTTCGCAGCAAACTAAGGATCACATTTGACGTTAAAAGTGTGAAATAAAGGGTAGGTAATGATTACTGAGGTAGATATCTGAAGTGCGAAGCGACCAATCTGACAGACTTTTGGCGGCTTCTCTCAGCCACTAAAATATTTGCTGGATTGGAAATTTAATACCACGACCCAAAGGTTCATATTAAGTCTAAAGCAGTAGTAAAATGAAAATAGAGGGTAATAGCATTGATAGATTAGCACCTATCCACAATAATGAAAGCAGCTAGATTGAATGGAACTCCTACCATGGTACGGAGATGAGACCTAGAATGATGACTGTCTATTGTCATGTATTCACGAATGGTGAAGAGCAGCTTGACGAATGGTATGCTGATGCCACCAGCCAGAGGCTAAGCGAAGTGGCAAGGGTAAAGGGAGAGAACCAGAATAGCAACTGCCTGCCGCAAGGCAATCGCCCAGGTGTCTCACCCAACACGTCTGCCACAATACTGACACGTAATTAGCGATACTAAATAAAATAGACTTTTTAAAGTGTCCAAATGAGTTTTGAGGCCGTAAAGCGTTTAAAATATCCGAGATTTATCCAAACAATAAGGGAGCCCTATCTGAAGTTCTGAATCGATTTCGATCAGCATTAATATTTAACAATGAACATAAAATTAGCAGCAAAAATAGATAATTTGAATTCATGTTCCGTTATGAGCCTTCTTCAGGGATAATTAATAAAAAGCTTAATTTTAATTGATGGTATATACTGCATTCATTATAAACCAACTTGGCATCAATTTGTTAAATTACTACATTTTAAGTAAAAGACAAAGATGCAAATAAACATTTTAGATCGAGATTTTGAAATTAAAATGTTTTTTAAAGGATCAGTTAGTAGATCATAGAGTAGTTGTGTGAAACAACGGAATTCAATGGTAAGTATATTAGAAATGTAACTATAATTATGTTCTTTCGCGGACTTCGGAATTGCACTGATATAGCTATCCTTTTATAATTCGTTTTCCTCTTATTTAGCTCAAACGAATGACAGCTGCGTGTTAATTTGACAGAGAGAAGTGATGAGTTTCTCTCTACTTTGTGACACAATTCAGTTGAAAACATTAGATTATATTTTTACTTTTTCTATACGTACTATGTACTCCACCCAAAATTAAATACCTAGATTTCATCTGAAATATATGTTTTAGGGTTCCCTTTATACAAAAAGAGCATTTTCAGCAAAAGGTCCGTGTGTGTGTGTCCGTGTGCCTGTGAACACGATAGCTCAAAAACGAAAAGTCAATAAAATACCAAACTTGTTATTTAAGTTTAGTATCTTCCAGAGATGCGACACGAAGATTTTGAGGAAAATCCCCCCACCCCCCATAATACCCTTTACATGGAAATTGTTTTTTGGAAATTTTGATTTTCTCAAAAATAGCTCTATCCATTTTGATTAAAATATCGGATATTAAATATATTAACTGACAAATAAATGTATATCTTGAATTTTTTGCGAATAGCCTGTGAATTCTACTTTATTCTGGATGAATTTTACGGAATTTTGCATACCTGCTAAACCGTAAGAGATGGAAAAAGTTTGCCACACAAAAAATATAGAGCACGTTAAAACACACAATTTACGTTAAATACATTATTTTCATGGAGTTTATCGTTTTTGAGTTATTCCTTGTTTTTGGTTTTAGCTTTTAGCTTTGTCAGCTCCTGTCTATACAAACAAAGAAACTTCAGTCACATAACAGCCAGCTTTTGGCTATCACTCTAATCCATGGTACTCCCTTATTTCGCTTCTACTTACAAGGAAGCAAGTAATAGGCTAATTCTGCTACCTTTTTCTCGATTAACATGAAGTAATAGGAAACGTAAGCATTTAGCGGTAATTTGTTACAGAGACGTAGAGAAAGTCATGTGAATGGAACACATCAGATTCTTTTGTTAGTGCACTGCACCACCAATAAACACTTCTATTACTGACTTAATGGAACATACAGCGATGTATTCACATTCCATACTTGCATCTAGATGTTTGTAAAACTTCTGACAATTGCCTTTATGCCTCTGGGAAAAATGTATTCAGACTTTATGTTAAGCCTACTTAAGAAATCTAAGTTAAAATTACGAAAATCTACGACCGTTTAAAGATTTGTTGCCGGCTCTCTTCTCCAGCGGGACGCTCGGAGTTATTTTACTCAAAATATGCTGGACGGTACAAGAATGGATAACGCTATTTTCTTATCATGTTTAATGGAGACTAATATCTGGTTTATTAAATCTACGAAATTCCAGGTCTTTCAGCACTACATGTTATAGACAAAATGTTGTTTCTTTTTTAAAATTACAGGTTAAGTAACCGTGACATGCTAAACTCCTTACTGATTCGCGCTAAACTAGTAACAAATCTAGCGCTGTGCTATTGTTAATAGTAAAAATTCCGTAATATGTAAATATACAGTAAACGTAGGAAGTGCTTTCGAAGGGATAATTGAGTTTTAGCGATGCATGCTCATTTGTTAACCTAAGTCCCAACTACTGATGAATACTACACCATGTTTCCTATGGTATTTTACAATTTATAGATTCTAATGCATCGGTGAAACACTTTACATTCTCTTTGACTGCTCAATCCTAAGCATCCGATCTCTTTTATTACTCTTAAAAATGGTCTGAGTATGCTTTCAATTCCTACATTTTAGAATCTATTGCTTACTCAGGAATTGAGGCTTGATCTTAATAGTGTTCTGTTCACTGAGTTTTCTGAAACTTAATTACCTTCATTACTCCAATTTTATAACTCATTGTTGCCCTCCAATGTTTGCTTCACTAATTAAACTCATTTAATATGTCGTAAATTTTGCTTTAATATATTATTCGTTAATTTTGGTATGTGAAATTATTTATCCAATTACTTCTTTATTCCTCCCTTATTTCCTAATAAAGTAATTATTAATTTAAAAATGTTGATGTTACAAATGATTTTATTGGACTTTAATCCATTAGGTATTGATATCTCATTACAAATGCTGTGAAATTACAAATATAATACAGATATAGCAATATAACAAATATAATAACGAAGGATATAATTTTGCAATAAATTCACAAACGAGCCAGTAGTTGAAAGACTAGTTTTTACTGTCGTCCTTCTGTTTAATTCATTTTGCTCCAGGCATCCCAATATAATACTGGTAATCCTTTCCATTTCTGTAAATTGGAATAAAGTCCTGTGCAACGCAGAAGGTGATCAGAGCCCATTCCTGTTTCAGTCTCTTTGCAGCTGATACATTCTTACGTTCTGGTACATTCCTATTTTATGTACTTAAAAGATCTGCTGCTAAGCAGTCGTGTCCTGATTTCAATCTGTTGCCACCTTTTCCTTGATTTGTGTTTGCTTTCCTCCCATAAGTCATTGATTTTTTCATTTTTTCCCTTTTTGCTTGCTGGCAGGTTTAGTCTTTCTATGATTGGCATGTTCCATTTATAACCAGCTTCTTGGATGAATTGATTGTAATGGGTTTTGCTCCCATACACACTGTAGTGCCATTTTTTACTTTCTCTAGCCCCATATGTACAATGTACATAGGGATAGAGAAGGTATTGTAATGCACCCAAAAATTCGATACCGAGATTTCACCGGAAATACATGTTTTAGGACCCATCTGAATCCGAAAAACTATTTTCAGAAAAAGGTCCGTGTATATGTCTATGTGTCTGCCTGTCAGTGTGTATGTCTGTGGACAGCATAGCCCCAAAACAAAAAGATCGTTAAATGCCAAACTTGGTATTTAGGTTTGGTATCTTCCAAGGATGCGACACGAAGATTTTCAAAAAAATCCCCCCAACTACAAACTATACTTTACATGGAAAAAATTAGAAACTTTTTATTTTCTTAAAAATGGCTCTAACGATTATGTTTAAAATCCCGTATATTAAATTTATTTATGTCCGTAATAAAATGTATATCTCGAATTTTTTGGGAATAGCCTCTGAAGACCTCTTTATTCTGGATGAATTTTGCTGAATTTTGCTTAACTGCTAAAACCGTAAGAGATAGAAAAAAAAACAAAAAAAAAGTACTACACAAAAATGTACCTAATGACAAAACACAATTTTTGTCCTTTACGTTTTTGTTGTGGAGGTACCCGTTTTCAAGACATTCCTTGTTATTTATTTCGGAAGTGTCTATTTTTCTCTTGTTCTACTCCTGGCCAAACAAAGAAGTGATTTGCAATGACAATCGCATAACGATAGCTTTTAAAACATTTGACAATCACTTTAGCATAGTGTATTCCCTTATTCCCTTCTATTTATAAGGAACTAAGTAATAACATTCTACTAACATTTATCTTGATTAGCATTGTATACAAAGATGAATAATCTGTTGTAGCAGTTTTGTAGAACAGCTAGAGAAAGTCATGTGAGTGTAACACTATCTCATTGACTTCTACTGCCACATGTGCTGGAATCCATTGAAAAGCAGTTTTCCCCCTGTTTCTTAGTTGTAATAGATTATTGATGTTTTGGATTCTAATTGCATGGGGCTTATGGTTTTCATACGTAGATAGTATGGCAGCCTCAGATTGTTCGAATGCTTGAAATGTGTAAACTGAAGTTTGCATAGCTATGTAAATTGCCTCTATTTATCCTCAAGTTACTATGGTACTTGCCCAATGGGGTATAATGTGAGAAGAATTGGCAGAATATTCCAGTATTTGCTCTTTTTATCATTTATTTACGAGTCATCTGTATAGCCTCGTAACCATGTAGCTTCAGAATATACAGGTTGTTATTGAACTATACCAAAATATTTTCACAGAATATGTAGATTAGTTAAATAAGTAATTTGAGATAGGAGACTTATGGCCTGTTTAATGACATTTCGAAGTAACGGCTATAAGTTTCGAAAGTGCCAGTACGCCACGTACCGCGGCACTCCGTCTGGAATGAAGAAAATAATAATAAAAAATATTCATTCAATAACAAGAATCGAACTCACGACCTTTGGAATATCAACCTTCCGCGTTATGTATTAAGCTACCATAACAGTTGGAAAAAACACCTCCAGAGTAGGCTACATAACTCAAGAACGTAGTTAATGAATGCTCAGTGTCGCACTGTCAAGTGATTAGTTTGAGATTTTACAGACTTTGCGACATTAAATCTTGAGAACGCTAGTAACGAGCTGCCAAAAATCGATATTTCTATACTCGGGCAGCAGTTTTAATCACGTTCTAAGCCATGTTTTAAACCTGCTTTGCTTTAACACAGACTTATCAGCACCTGTTTAACGCTATGTAGTTGCGTTATGTGTATCCGGGGACCATGCCGATCTCAAATTACTTATATCAATCACGTGCACAATCTCGCCAATTAATTCTGTGTAATTATTTAACATCTTCTATATCATTTAACATGCTTAAAGTTAAACATTTCAGCATAATTGCAATGATATCTGTCTTTTTGGTATTATTCGGAAGAAAAATATTGACATAGGATGTGGAGAAATGTAGTGGGTTAAGCGGCTATATAGTGGTTTCGTTTTCAGATATTCCTTGTTTTTGGTTGCAGCTTTGAAAAACTTGTACTTTTCTCATACAGGAATTTGTCAACTCGTGTTCACATAAACAAAGGAACTTCAGTCATATAGCAACCAGTTTTTGACTTCACTTTAACCTATGCTACTCCCTTATTTCGCTTCTACTTACAAGGAAGCAAGTAATAAGACTATTTCTGTTAATTTTTTTCTTGATTAGCATGAAGTAAATAGAAGAATAAGCTTATTAACAATAATTTGTTACACAGAAGTAGAGAAAGTTATGTGAATGGAACACATCTGATTTTTTTTACTTCCTCTACACGTACTATGTGCAGAGTGTATAGAGAAGGTATTGCATTCCACCCAAAAATGTGATACCGAGATTACACCGGAAATACATGTTTTGGGTTCCCCTGAATCCAAGAAAAGCATTTTCAGAAAAAGGCCCGTGTGTGAGTGTGGACAGCATCGCTAAAAAACGAAAAGACCGTTGAATACCAAACTTGGTATTTAAGTTTGGTATCTTCCAAGGATAGGACACGAAGATTTCCAAGAAAATCCTCCCACGCCCAACTACCCGTTACACGGAACTTTTTTCGAAAAGTTTGATTTTGTTATAAGTGGCTGTAACAATTTTGATTAAAATTTCGTATATTAAAGATATTTAATTGACATATAAAATGTACATCTTGAATTTTCTGGGAATAGCCTCTACTTCAATTTGAATGTATTTTACGGAATTTTGCATAACTGCTAAACCGTAAGAGATGGACAAGAACTTACCACACAAAAATGTAGAGCACGCTAGAACACACAATTTATGTTACATACATTTTTTTGTGGAGTTGATCGTTTTCTAGGTACTCCTTGTTTTCGGTTCCAGCTTTGAAAAACTTATTCTTTTCTTTTACAGAATTCTGTTAACTCCTGTCCGTACAAACAAAGGAACTTCAGTCACATATCAACCAGCTTTTGACTATCACGTTGATTCTGGTACTCCCTTATTCCCCTTAAATGTCCTTCAAAGATTAGTTTATTATCTAGCATTACTCCGAGATACTTCGTTTTGTGGTTTATTTACTTTCTCTATACGAAATATGTACATTGTGTATAGAGAAGGTATTGCACTCCACAAAAAATTCGATACCGAGATTTCACCGGAAATATGTTATGGTAGTATTTTCAGAAGAAGGTCCGTGTGTGTGTGTGTGTCCATATGTCTGTGAACACGATAACTCAAAAACGAAAAGTCGGTAAAATACCACACTTGGTATTTAAGTTTATTATCTTCCAGGGATGCGACACGAAGATTTTGAGAAAATCCCCCCCCCCACTCTAACTACCCTTTACATGGAACTGTTTTCGAAAATGTTGATTTCCTCAAAAATGGCTCTAACGATTTTGATTAAAATTTCGTATATTAAAGATACTTACCTGACAAATAAAATGTATATCTTTAAATTTCTGGGAATAGCCTCTGAAGAGTACTTTATTCTGGATGAATTGTGCGGAATTTTGAATAACTGCTAAACCGTAAGAAATGGACAAGAACTTACCACACCAAAAATGTAGAGCACGTTAAGACACACAATTTATGCCATATACATTTTTTTCGTGGAGTTAATCGTTTTTTAGATATTCCTTGTTTTTAGTTTTGCATGGAAAAACTTATACTTTTCTCATTCAGGAATGTATCAACTCCTGTCCGTACAAACAATGTAACTTCAGTAACATAGCAACCAGCTTTTGACTACCTGTTTAACCTATTGTACTCCCTTATTTCGCTTCTACTTACAGGGAAGCAAGTAATAAGACTATTTCTGCAATGTTTTTCCCCTTTCTGATTATGATGAAATAAATAGGAGGATAAGCTTTTTAACAGTATTTGTTGCAGAGGTATAGAGAAAGACATGTGAATGGTACACATCAGATTTTTAAAAATCTGACTTCTAGTTAAATGGAGTACTCCGTATTATCATATTTGAGGGTTAACAATTGATACAACGGTTTGTGCTTATTTGCTACAATATTATTCTCAATTACCCATGCGGTAAGTTCTTTAAATGCTCCATTTATAGTTTTTTCATGTGTGTTACTGAATGTGTACCAGAATTCATGTATTCGGATGAAAAATTCGTATTCATGGTTAGATACTCCGAATCATACAGATATTGCCACATTAATCCGTTAATAAACTTGAATACGTTTTAACATACATCAATTTCAACGAACAATGACTGAGAACATGTTTGTGCATGTATGTATGCATCTACTCTTCGTTAACACACAATCGTGGTTGATAGATTTTTTTTGTTATTTACATGCTGAATTGCAGCCTCAGTTCTCTGTATGGAGCGTCAAGCTGCCTGTATGTATTAACCTTTGAAGCTTTCTAAAGTTAAATCCTGCATATGGGACCCAATAAACCTAAACCATAAAAATAAAACGGGGAATTGTAGAAAAGAATTCGGAGATGTGCATCCTAACTGCACCAGTAGATAGCTAAAGACAACTATTATTATATTCATATTGCATTCTGTGCCGTACGTTTTATACCTTTTCTGCAACTTATTCATATACATTTCTCTCTTTCAATTTAACGAAGCATTCTTTCACATATAATAAATAAACTGCTTAATTGCATGTATCGTTGTAAATATAAGAGAAACACATGAAGCTCAAAGCATAGAAGAATATTTGCATACTGCCACTTAATTCCATAATATTACGAGAAAATAGTGAATCAATGCCACTTAAAAGCTCACCAATTATTAAACACCTCTATTGAGTCAAACAAGCTAAGAATAACATAACCAACACCACCACTACTACTACTAATTCTACTAGTACTACTACCACTACCACTACCACTACTACTACCACTATTAATACTACTACCACCACTACTACTAATTCTACTAGTAATACTACCACTACTACTACCACTATTAATACTACCACCACCATTACTACTAATTCTACTAGTACTACTACCACTACTACTACCACTACTACTACCACTATTAATACTACCACCACCACTACTACTAATTCTACTAGTACTACTACCGCTACTACTACCACTATTAATACTACCACCACCACTACAACTAATTCTACTAGTACTACTACCACCACTACTACTACCACTATTAATACTACTACCACCACTACTACTAATTCTACTAGTACTAATACCACTATTAATACTACTACCACCACTACTACTAATTCTACTAGTACTACTACCACCACTACTACCACTATTAATACTACCACCACTACTACTAATTCTATTAGTACTACTACCACTACTACTACCACTATTAATACTACCACCACTCCTACTAATTCTACTAGTACTACTACCACTACTACTACCACTATTAATACTACCACCACCACTACTACTAATTCTACTAGTACTACCACCACTACTACTACCACCACTACTACTAATTCTACTAGTACTACTACCACTACTACTACCACTATTAATACTACCACCACCACTACTACTAATTCTACTAGTACTACTACCACTACTACTACTACAACTATTACCACTACTACCACTATTAATACTACCGCCACCACTACTACTAATTCTACTAGTACTACTACCACTACTACCACTATTAATACTACCACCACTACTACTAATTCTACTAGTACTACTACCACTACTACTACCACTATTAATACTACCACCACTACTACTAATTCTAATAGTACTACTACCACTACTACACTACCACTACTACTACCACTACTACTAATTCTACTAGTACTACTACCACTACTACTACCACTATTAATACTACCACCACCACTACTACTAATTCTACTAGCACTACTACTACCACTATTAATACTACCACCACTACTAGTAAATTCTACTAGTACTACTACCAGTACTACTACCACTATTAATACTACCACCACTACTACTAATTCTACTAGTACTACTACCACTACTACTACCACTATTAATACTACCACCACTACTAGTAAATTCTACTAGTACTACTACCACTACTACTACCACTATTAATACTATTACCACCACTACCACTGATTCTACTAGTACTACTACCACTACTACCACTATTAATACTATTACCACCACTACCACTGATTCTACTAGTACTACTACCACTACTACTACCACTATTGATATTACCACCACTACTACTAATTCTACTAATACTACTACCACTACTACTACCACTATTAATACTACCACCACTACTACTAATTCTACTAGTACTACTACCACTACTACTACCACTATTAATACTACCACCACTACTAATAACTCTACTAGTACTACTACCACTACTTCTACCACTATTAATACTACCACTACTACTAATTCTACTAGTACTACTACCACTACTACTACCACTATTAATACTACTACCACCACTACTACTAATTCTACTAGTACTACTACCACTACTACTACTACAACTACTGCCACTATTAATACTACTTTTCCCACTACTACTAATAATTCTGCCACAACTACTACTACTACCACCACTACTATTATTACTATTTCTACCACTATTACTACTACTACCACCACCACTACCACCACCACTACTACTACTGCTGCTACTACTACTACCACTACAACTACTACTACTACTTCTACCACTACTACTACCACCACTACTACTACTACCACTACTACTACCACATCTACCTACTGCTACCACAACTACTACTACTACTACTCCCACCACTACTACTACTACTTCTACCACTACTACTCCCACCACTACTACTACTACTTCTACCACTACTACTACCACAACTACTACTACCACTACTACTACCACAACTACCTACTATTACCACAACTACAACTACTACTCCCACCACTACAACTACTTCTACCACAACTACAACTACTACTCCCACCACTACAACTACTTCTACCACTACTACTACCACAACTACTACTACCACAACTACTGCTACCACAACTACTACTACTACTACTACCCAACTACTACTACCACTACTACAATACTACTACCATAACTACTACTACTACTACTACCACAACTACAATACTACTACCACAACTACAATACTACTACCACAACTACAATACTACTACTACTACTACCACTACTACAATACTACTACCACTACTACTATCACCACTACTACAATACTACTACCACAACTACTACTACTACTACCACCACCACTACTACTACCACCACTACTACAATACCACTACCACCACTACTACAATACTACTACCACAACTACTACTACTACTACTACTACGACTACCCAACTACTACTACTACCCAACTACTACTACTACTACTACTACTACTACTACTACTACTACTACTACCCAACTACTACTACCACCACTACTACAATACCACTACCACCACTACTACAATACTACTACTACCACAACTACTACTACCACAACTACTACTACCACCACTACTACTACCACCATTACTACAATACTACTACCACAACTACTACTACCACAACTACTACTACCACAACTACTACTACCACAACTACTACTACCACAACTACTACTACCACAACTACTACTACCACAACTACTACTACCACAACTACTACTACCACCACCACTACTACTACTACCACCACTACTACAATACCACTACCACCACTACTACAATACCACTACCAGCACTACTACAATACTACTACCACAACTACTACTACTACTACTACTACCCAACTACTACTACCACCACTACTACAATACCACTACCACCACTACTACAATACTACTACCACAACTACTACTACCACAACTACTACTACCACCACAACTACTAATAGCACTACTACTACTACCCAACTACTACTACCACCACTACTACCACTACCACCACCACCACTACAACTATTACTACGACTACTACTACTACCACTACTACAATACTACTACAACTACTACTACAACTACTACTACCACCACCACTACTACTACCACCACTACTACAATACTACTACAACTACTACTACTACTACTACTACTACCACAACTACTACTACCACAACTACTACTACCACAACTACTACTACTACCACTACTACTACTACCACTACTGCAATACTACTACCACAACTACTACTACAACTACTACTACCACCACCACTACTACTACCACCACTACTACAATACTACTACCACCACTACTACTACCACCACTACTACAACTACTACTACCACCACCCCTACTACCACCACCACTACTACTACCACCACCACCACTACTACCACTACTACTACCACCACTACTACCACCACCACTACTACTACCACTACTACTACTACTACTACCACTACTACTTCTACCACTACTACTACCACTACTTTTACCACTTCTACCGCTACTACTACTACTACCACCACCACCACTACTACTAATTCTACTGGTACTACTACCACTATTACTACTACTACTACCATTACTACTACTACTACCACTATTACTACCACTACTATCATTACCATTACTAAAACATATACCACTACCACCACCACCACTACCTCAACCACACCACTACCACCACCACCACCACCACTACTACTACTACTACTACTACTACTACGACGACGACGACTATTACTACTAATACCACCACCGCCACCGCCACCACCACCACCACCAAGACCACGACCACCACGACCACGACCATGACTACCACCGCCACCGCCAGCACGACCACCGCGACCACGATCACCACCACATATGCCGGCAGCGCATTGAATTTCTCAACTGACTCACATGCCTGACTCTACCTATCCATCTCCTGTCCTACACACGGCTTGCGTAAAAACAATTCATCATTGGGTATGTTTAACTCTGAAGCATTAAACTGACAATGAATATTTTACACTAAGGTGCTCAAGCTCTACGCTGCTCAATCTAACAATGTTATGTGATCCATTCATTTGACTTTCCCTACATTTCTGCAACAAATTATTGTTAGAAAGGTTATGCTTCTATTTACTTCATGCTAATTGAGAAAAATTAGTTGAAATATTCTTATTACTTGCTTGCTTTTAGGTAGGCGCGAAATAAGAGAGTACCATAGGTTAAAATGACCGGTTGTTATGTGACTGAAGTTCCTTTGTTTGTATGAACACAAGTTGACAAATTCCTGTATGAGAAAAGTACAAATGTTTCAAAGCTGAAACCAATAACAAGGAATACCTACAAAACAACCAATTCAACGAAAAAATTATATAACATAACTTGTGTATCTTAATGTGCTCTATATTTTTGTATGGTAGGTTTTGTCCATCTATTACGGTTTAGCAGTTATGCAAACTTTCGTAAAGTGCATCCAGAATAAAGTAGTCTTCAGAGGCTGTTCCCAGAAAATTAAAGATATACATATTATTTGTCAGGCAAATATCTTTAATATACGATATTTTAATCAAAATCGTTAGAGCAATTTTTAAGACAGTCAAAATTTTCGAGAAAAAAAAAACTTCCATGTATAGGATAGCTGGGGGTTGGAGAGATTTTCTTGAAAATCTTCCTGTCAAATCCTTGGAAGAAACCAAACTTAAATACCAGGTTTGGTATTCAACGGTATTTTCGTTATTGAGCTCTGTTGTCCACAAACACACCCACACACACAGCCAGACACACATACGCACACATGGACCTTTTTGTAAAAATGTTTTTTTGGATTCAGGGGACTCAAAACATGTATTTCCAGTGAAATCTCGGTATTGAATTTTTGGGTGGAATGCAATACCTTCTCTATACACTATGTATATAGTACGTGTAAAGAAAATAAAAAAAGCATTATGTGCAGGGATTCGATTCACGTTCCGACAACCCTGTCGTTTAGCATTTGTATGCATTAATGTTTTTCAACTATCATAAGCTGTCGCTAATCAAAGCTAGATCCAAAGACAGTTAACTAAATTTTTACACTTGTATTGTAGTTGTATTTGCAACATTTGTCCGTTAGTTTACAATGGTTTCTGAAATATTGTTTATAAAAACTGGGAGGAGGGCGGATGCTGTCACGTGCTCTCAGTAGCAAGGGAAAATAATATGAGGAATTTAATTTACACAGCATCTACATAGAAACGTCTGAGAATTGGGTCACCCTTCGTGCAGTGAAAGAAAAGATGGGTAGTACAAGAGGGATAAAAAAGTGCAATAAGCAAAAGGGACAGGAAAATCCTAATCACTGCTTTTAATGACTGCAGCAGTAAACTCTAAAAATTTCACTAAAGGGGATCAGGAGGCGTGTCAAAAGCGTGTAGGTAAACCAAAAACAAGAAGTAAAATACCAAAAAGGCCACATATTAATTTCACAAGAGGTAAACCGGTATCTCTTGAAATTAGAGCTTTTTCTTTTGTTATTTACCCTGCTTGTATGGAGGACTTACATTCCCCCAGGCTTAAAAACCTACGGTCAATGCCTATTGGGATACAGACAGATTGGAATTGGCTTTCCGATGGCAAAATTTACTAATAACATGGCCCTTGAGGCCTGTTTATGTATTGTACAATCAAATACACTAAAAAGAGTGTATAGTATTAGAGCTAAACTTTTCATTTTGGATTTCGTTATAAACACCGGTTTCGAAGCTCTCTGAATACAAAAAAAGAACTTTCCTGATTAATGGATGTTGCATTACAGTCAAAATTAATATATTATATTTTACATAAAGTATGATTTCAGGCGTCTGTAACCTAAATCGCATCCCTTTTCTGGCCCTAATACGTGTGTTTGTGTGTGTGTAAATTATTTATCTCCACCTCATACATTAAATATGTTCATAGGAACGGATCATTTGTGTTCTAGTGTGAAATAAGCCCTTTTCAGAACTGTGGTGTCGAAAGAAAATGAAATTGAACAAAACAAAAATATTGGGATATTTTATTATGCTTGTGAGGCATGTAAAATGTTACAAATATGAAAACCCCAGAAAAAGCTGACAAATTTTTCTGTTTGCCGTGGAGTGGCTCTCGAGCGTTTGATATAATCCTCTAAGCGGTCCACTCCCATCATCAATTATATTCTTTTTACTTCAACTAGATTTATGCTACACCATTATGCTTACATGTAATATTACACTATATAATGGAACATGCGAATCAATAAATAATTCAAAATAAAACATTATCATTTTTTGTGTTGCTTGTCATTTGCTTGGTGAAATCGGAAATGTCATCAGATAAAAGATAAATAAATAATAATTGTGACTTTAATTTTGATTAACAGTTTTAAAATTAAATTTAATGAAAGAAAATTGCTGGATGAATAGAAAAAGTTCAACAATTACTTTTTAAAAAGTGAAACTAACATATCCACTATAGAAATCACTTAGTGCAAGAATTATAATTATGTTATTCAGATTTAAAATGTATCTTAGGCATATTGTACTTTCTTTGTCATATTCAAGTGCCAAAGTTGAAGCAATATTTTCAATCATAAATGGAATAAGGAGTCAAGTAAAATTGTACCAGATACATTCAGCGATTAGAACAGCGACACAGTTTTGAGGACACATGTCTTCCAGAATTTCAGATTCGCTACTTATAATTCAAATATTACCACATCGTTTTGTATAAATTACTTTGTAATATTACCTAATATTTATTATACCTCTCAATAATAATTTATTTCTTGGTAAGTCGGTAGTAAATTTAATATGATGGTTGGGAAATGTAGGTAGAAAGTAGGTACTTTTAAGATGCAGCGTATGTATTTCCTCTCTGACACATCTGGCAACACTGGTATTGCAGCAAGACGTTTCATGTCAGAGAACTTTGTGAATTAATGTTTAGCTCTTCTGATCATTTCCACTTCTATTTCGTCAGCGTAGATCCATTGCTGCATTTGACTCTCAAATGTTGGCACCTTGTGTAACCTGTTTACTAATGTGTGACAGCTGTACTAGACCTTTGTACAGTTCCAACAACTTGCTGGTTTCTCGCTTCCAGTTCCCAAAACTACTCAATTATCTTACTTCAGTTGAGGAATAATTTCTCAGCTTGCGAATGCTGTTTACATATTTTATTCTTACGGGAGGTGCTCTGAGTAAGCTAAACAAAATACATTCAAAGGAATATAGGACCTAAACAGATAATTTAGTGGATATATTACATTCCTTCAAAATGGTTCATTTTTACTTTCTCTATACGTATTATGTACATAGTGTAAGGAGAAGGTATTTGCACTCCACCAAAAAATTCGATACCGAGATTTCACCGGAAATATATGTTTTAGGGTCCCCTGTATCAAAAAAAAAAGTATTCTCAGAAAAAGGTCCGTGTGTGTGTGTCTGTGAACACGATAACTCAAAAACGAAAAGTCGGTAAAATACCAAACTTGGTATTTAAGTTTTGTATCTTCCAGGGATGCGACACGAAGATTTTGAGAAACATCCCCCCAACCCAAACTACCCTTTACATGGAACTTTTTTCGAAAATTTTGATTTTATAAAAAATGGCTCTAACGATTTTGATTAAAATATCATATATTAAAGATATTTACCTGACAAATAAAATGTATATTTTGAATTTTCTGGCAACAGCCTCTGAAGACTACTTTATTCTGGATGAATTTTGCATAACTACTAAACCGTAAGAGATAGACAAAAACTGAACAAACAGAAATGTAGAGCACGTTAAAACACACCATTTATGTTATATACATTTTTTCGTGGAGTTGGTCGTTTTTGAGATATTCCTTTTTCTTGGTTTCAGCTTTGAAAAACATGATTTTCTCGTACAGGAAGTTGTCAACTCCTGTCCATACAAAAAAAAAGGAACATCAGTCACATAACAACAGGTTTTTGGCGCTTTAAGTAATTCCAGATATTGGAGGATTAGACTAATTCAATAAAACTTGTATATAATGCGGATAAGTGAAAATGCTTTAAAATTTTTATTTCCTGATAGTAATTCAAATACGTTTATTTATATACATATACTCACAAATGCTGCATATTTATTTAAAAGAAAAAAAATAATGTGATACATTCACCTGACTTACTCCACCTGCTCTAAAAGAACTTTCTTATAAAACCGTATTCTTCTATCTATTTCATTTTAATTGGGATAAACTTTCAGTGTAGAATAATTTTAAAGTATATCCTTGTAGCCACAACGCAAATACGGGATTTTAGCCACACTGTTCCAACTCGAATTATCTGAAACACAGTAAATACCTCAGTGCTGATCTGAATTGAATGTTTTAGGTACAGCCTATGCGTTATGAGTTACTTTTTTGTCATTCTAGCTGCTGTCCATATAGTGCTTGGTATATACTAGCTCAGAATTACCGTTCTTTCTTTTCTTCTCCTGATCATGCAAACAGAAGAAGTAAAAACAATAATGGTGACTTTATAAAATATGATCTTGAATAGGTAGATTAAGACTGAAAAATTCAATGCCATAGCCGGCATTTGAACCACCGATCTCCAGCCGGTTGTTCTGCCACTGAGCTACCATGGCCACATGCCGGCATAGCACTGAATTATTCAACTGACTTGCATGTTTCCCGGTAAACCACAAGTAGCTCTCAAATTACGAGGTTCGTCCAGAAAGTAAGTTCCGTTTCAATTTATCTACGCTGCAGCGCTGCGATCGCAGTTCCGCACATCGCGGTAGACGCTCTGTATCAAGGAGAAGAAACATGCGCCATTTTGAGATCGCTGTCAGCCACATAAGCTTTGTTGTGCTTGTTTACAATGTCGTTGTTGATTGAAAATCCCGCCGCTTGTGAAATCAGATCTGTGATTCGTTTTCTGAATGCTAGGAAAGTGAAACCATTTGAAATTTATCGGCAAATTTGCGAAGTTTACGGACAAAATGCGATGAGTGATTCAATGGTGAGAAGATGGGTCCGACAGTTCAATGAAGGACGTCATGAAGTGCACGATGAAGAACGAAGTGGGCGTCCATCTTTGGTTACAGAAGAACTGGTTCACGCGATTGATGACAAAATCCAGGAAAACCGCAAGTTTACAATTAGTGCTCTCGCTATGGAATTTCCCCAAAGCTCACGATCACTAATTCATAAAATCGTTACCGAAAAACTGAAATTTCGTAAACTTTGCTCACGTTGGGTACCAAAGATTCTTACTGAGCAACACAAAACAAAACGGATGGGTAGTGCACTTCAGTTTTTAACCCATAATGATGAAGACGGCGAAGAATTTCTGACGCAGATAGTCATAGGAGATGAAACTTGGGTTTCATACGACACCCCTGAAAGTAAGCGGCAATCAATGGAATGGAGGCACACTTCATCCCCAGCAAAGGTTAAGCCGAAACAAATCTTGACACCTCGAAAAATGATGTGCACAGTGTTCTGGGACTGGAAAGGCATCTTCCTCATTGATTTCTTACCGCGTGGTCAAACAATCAAAGCAGATGTTTATTGCGAGACACTTAGGAAATTGCGCCGCGCAATACAGAATAAGCACCATTGATTGCTGTCAAAAGGTGGTGTTTTTCTTCACGACAACGCACGACCACACACTGCAAATGTGACGAAAAACCTCCTACAGGGATTTGGCTGGGACGTGTTTGATCATCCTCCGTACAGCCCTGACCTCGCTCCTAGCGACTTTCATCTGTTCTTACATCTCAAGTCTTTCCTTGGCGGTCAACACTTCAGCAATGACGAAGAGCTGAAAGAAAATGTTTCCAACTTTTTGAAGGCACAGGTGGCAAACTTCTATGAACAAGGTATACAAAAACTTGTACCTCGCTATGACAAATGCCTGCAAAATTTCGGCAGTTATGTGGAAAAGTAGTTTAAGAGTTGTAGAATTTTGTACAATAAATAATTATTCTGTATCTGTAAACAATTTAATTTTATTACCAAACGGAACTTACTTTCTGGACGTACCTCGTATTTTGAGATGACAACCTCAATGGCGACTTACAATGTTGTAAATAATTAAGTACCAGGATTCATAGCATAGCCAACTATTATGGTCAATTGGTATTGGATTAATTGTTTTTTCACACAAGCCGTGTGAAGGACAGACAGACTGTTTCTTTTTGAGCGTACATATACAAATAAAATTACACGTGATTTTCTTTTTTCTTGTTTGGACAAAAAATACCTTAAAACGTGTGCTTTAACCAAAGTTTCTGTGTCCAATGTTTAGTGGAGTGCAATTCTTTCTCTTACTATAATCTATGTACAATATTACTATCTGCTATGTGCTAAGTAGGGAAAATAAAAATGTATTTTTTATTGTGAAATCCTCTAAATAAATAATTAGGTTAAATTTCGCTATATAATTTAGAGCATAATCGTATGTCCAGCTTGCCACATGCAAATTGTGTGACAGTGGGTGACATGTTATGCAAATGCCACTTGAGTAAAATATAGGCATGGCTACAAATAAAATCAGCTACCGAACGTCTCCGTTCTATTAATGCAAATCTGAGGATCTACGGGCAAGGACAGCAAAAATACCGCTGCTATACAAGGTGTTAATGAACTACACCGAAATAATTTGTGAGATTATGTCCGTGATTGATATAAATAATTGAGATCGGCGATGCATGGTCCTCGGATAAACATAACGCAGTTACATAGCGTTAAACGTGTGGGTATCAGGTGCTGATAAGTCGGTGTTAAAGCAAAGCAGTTTGAAAAAATGGCTTAGAATGTCTTTAAAACTACTGCTCGAGTATAGAAATATAGATTTTTAGCAGCTCGTTTCTAGCGTTTTTAAGATTTAATGTCGCAAAGATCTGTAAAATCTCGAACTTGACAGTGCGTCACTGATTATTCATTAACTACGTTCTAGAGTTATGCAGTCACCTCTAGAGGCGTCTAACTGCTCGGTGGTTTAATGCTGGAAGCTGCTATTCCAAAGGTCATGCATGAGTTCGATTACTGTCATAAAGTAAATGTTTTTTAATATTTTTTGTTTTCATTCTGGACGAAGTGCCGCGATACATGAACGAGACCCGAACTCGAAAACTGTCTTTCACTTGAAAGCCAGTATCATAACCACTACGCTAGAGAGGTGCGCTGTTCAATAAAAAGGCCATAAGGCTCCTACCTCAAATTATTTATTTAAGAATAATGCATATTCTGTGAACATATTTCGGTGTAGTTCATTTACACCCTGTATAGAATGTACTTCCAGGTGTATGTTTAAAGTCCTTCTGTGTTTTGTCACATTTTATATAGGGACCCATTTGTTTAGCCGGTACCATTTCCTCATTTTGTCTAAGAATTTTAGATGCACATCTGACTGGTTGAAGTATTTTGTGTGGAAATGAACACTACATATTACTGCATTCAATGTAGGAATGAAGTTCAGTTTGGTAGAACTCAATAGCCAGCTCCTATAAGCAGCTCTTCTCTCAGTTGTAAGAACTATAATAATACGGAGTTTATCCTTACTGCTGGAGCTACTACATCTGAAAACACTGCGGCAAAACAAGTTGTAATACCACATTCAGCAAAGAGTGAAAATAGAACTGATTGTAAATTATGCCTACACATTGTAAAACAAGAACGAACACAATCTGGCAACAATGAACAAGGTGTAGATTATTGTTATCAACAAAGCTTACACCAGTGGGTCGAATTGCGCTTATTTTGCTGTATATTTTAAGGGGCAGAATGACGTCGTATTTACAGATTTTGGAAAAGTCACTCCTCGTTAAATCGTAAACTAAATAGAGTTTATATATTCAACGTCAATATTTATTTGATACTGCCTTCAACATCCGAAGAAACGAGTTTATGGCCCAGCCTTTACTCATTTAGAGGACTAGCAATAAAGAGGGTGGATGCGCGAAGTATTCCATAGGAAGCCACTACTCTGACACAGTATCAGCTCTGACGCAGAGTATTTAGCAATTTTTATTATTGTTTTGAATTAAATTTTGCTATTTAAGATCTTAGGCCCATTTAAAATTGTGTGTAATGACAAAAATACAATCCCTTAACCCTTATTATAATTGAACTTTTTCGGGCCTCCTAAGAATTTAAAATACTCACAGTATTGTCTACTCCGAAGAACATTATGTTTTGACAGTTGCTGCAAAAGGACAAAATACCTTTATATAAATCATATATAGAATCATTTTACGACTAGATTGGAGGGCAAAATCATCTGAGTGCTGCACTTCAGATGCTTTAATCATCTTAATCAATTATTCGATTACTTATTTTAAAAACATACTTAGCGTATATAATCATTACCATGAGTACGCATTATTGATACAAAAATAGATAAACACAAAGCTCCTTCGCAAACTGCAAAAGTCAAAAAAAAAATCGTTATATATAATTCTCTATTTATTATAACTATATAATAATACAAAATAGTCAGTTTGGACCTGATAGTGAGATAAATAATTATCCTTATTTAGTTGAAATTAAGTAAGAAGCAAATTAACACTCGTTGAATAAATTTAAACCTTTATTTATACAAGTCTATAATTTTATTATTAATAACAAATAAATTTATAGATCATAACAGCAACAAGAATTGTAATTGCAATAAATTAATTTATTAAATTTTTCTATGAATATAATGGTAAAACTGTAGCAATTCTTCCCAAACAAAATTGTGGAAGACAGTGAAATTATCACAAAAATCCTGGTTTTGTTCCATGTTTCAGGGTGGAAGCGCAAACGTTCACAGTAAGCTGTTTTTCCTTGCAAAGATAACAGATGTTGGAGATGACTCCTTGTTTGTCCCCAGGGTTGGATAAACCTACTACACAAGCAACGTTGGTAAACAACAAAAGCCGTCACATACAAGAATAACACAAACGGCCAAATTTGCGCACACTAGATCACAAACATTAAAATTAAACTTTCTAGGGAAATTTTCGAATAAGCCAACTTTAAAAGTACGTTATGAAATCGGTTTATACACAACGCAATGCGTTATTACCGTGTAAACATTTATGCAATAAATATAAACCAAACGTGCAAGGCTACAAACAGGTCCTTATGCTAGCTGTAAGTAGCCTAATTGTAAGGGATGATAAATACATTTATATTGATTTATTGCAATGTTTAAAATATTTCTCTGAATTGGATTAATTGTTTTTTCACACATGCCGTGTGTAGGATAGGAGTTTGAAATGGTAGCTCAGTGGCAGAGCAACCGGCTAGATATCCGTAGTTCAAATTCCGGCTATGTTATTGAATGTTTCAGTCTGACCCTACCTATCCAACTCCTGTACTACACATTGCTTGTTTGAAAAACAATTATTCCAATACCAATTGACCCAAAATAGTTGGGTATATTATGAATCCTGGGAGTTAAGTATTGCAACATTGTAAGTCGCTATTGAGGTTGTCATCTCAAAAAATAATTTGAGATCACCTTGCGGTTTACCGGGAAACATGCGAGTCAGTTGAGAAATTCAATACTATGGATCGGGAGATCCGTGGTTCACATCCCGGCTACGGCATTCAATGTGTCTGACTCTACCTATTGCTCTGAAGTTAATGTAGCAGAATTTCACTTTAAGCGCTTCTGATCTGTAGCCCACCAATTAGTTTTTCGTAGATATGCTGTATAATGTGAATAAAGTTCTTCATATATTGTGGCCTCCATCAATACGTGCAATCAACATCGCTTGCTAGCGCCTTAAGCTATGCAGCCAATACTGCTCGGAGCTCGGGAGAATTTATTGACTGCACATGTGCCAGACCTCTCTACCTTCTCACTCTTACACACAGCATTATCGGCAGACCGACGAGCGCTGTCAAGCTTGCAGTAACCACACAAAACAGCAGCTATGAAATCAGCTTATACACAATGCAATGCCTTATTACCCGTGTAAATGTATATGCTAGTTATAAGTAGCTTAATTGTAACAGACGGTAAATAATTTAAATTCATTTATTGCATTTTTACTTTCTTTACGCGTACTATGCAATAGATATAGAGGAGGTATTGCACTCCATCTAAAATTCGATACCCAAATTTCATCGTAAATATATGTTTTAGGGTCCCCCGTATCCTAAAAAGCATTTTTATAAAAAGGTCCGTGTGTCAGTGAACATGATAACCCAACAACCAAGAGTCCGTAGAATAACAAACTTGGTATTTAAGTTTAGTATCTCTGGGAGATGCGCCACGAATATTTTGAGAAAAATGTCCCCACCCTAAACTACCCTTTACATGGATGTTTTTTTTTAATTTTTTTAAAATCTTAAAAGTGGCTCTAACGATTTTGATTAAAATATCGTATATTGAGGATATGTACCTGACAAATAAAATGTATATCTTGAATTTTCTGGGAATAGCCTCTGAAGACTGCTTTATTCTGGATGAATTTTATGGAATTTTGCATAACTGCTAAACCGTAAGAGATGGACAAAAACTTACCAAACCAAAAATGTAAAGCGCGTTAAAACAAACAGTTTATGTTATATACATTTTTTTCGTGGAATTGATCCTTTTTTAGATATTCCTTATTTTTGGTTTCACCTTTATAGAACTCCTGTCCATATAAACAAAGGAACTTCAATCACATAGCATCCAGCATTTGAGTATCACATTAGCCTATGGTACTCCCTTATTTCGCTGCTACTTACAAGTAAGCAAGTAATAAGACTATTTCTGCTATTTTTTTTTCTCGATTAGCATGAAGTAAATAGAAGCTTACGCTTTTTAAGAATAGTTTGTTGCAGAGATGTAGAGAAAGTCATATGAATGGAACACTTAAGATTGTTTAAAATATTGCGCTGAATCAATAACTGTTGTATTTATTATCTTACTAACACTCATTTTACTTGAAAATCAAACCATTAAGTATTTTGTATATCTTCTTAGTTTACCAACATTTTGTCTCTTCCAAGGATCTATATCTCCGTATATATAAATATTTAGTAAAGTATAAAATGAAGACCTACATTAACACTTCATGGTGTTACAAACACTATAAATACGGCATTATAAGCTTAAGTTAATGTTTATCTGCTTTATGCTTTGCTTCTTAAGTTGAATTATTGGATGACTGTTGTTTGTCATAGATGATGAATTAAAGAATATACAAGTTACGGCCTGTAATACAAACTTTTCTGAAACACTTGTTAACATTGTTTCCTCTTTATTACTTTTGTAAAGCCCATAACTAAAGTGTTCTATGCAGCTTAATATTATTTCTAAATAGAAATAGATTTTTTCGATAATATTTGAATTAAAAAATCATACTATTTATATCATCGAATATATAGAATTCCAAACAGTGAGGTTTCAGCACTTTAATTTATTCTAGCTGAGATAAAATGTGTGTATCATTCTCGTCTTTAGTTTATTTGTTATTGAGTCATAAGCACGAAACAGCAAACATCGGACTTTTCAAAGCTAATAACATATATGTGTTGGATACAGGACACATATGTTTTCTTAACCCTTTACCTCCTTTTATGCATCAGGTGTGCTATATTTGTTGATAATCAAGGTAAAAAATTATAGCTATGTTTTTAATTACATTTCATTGTGGTTAAAAGATTGATACCAGCGACTAAAACCGTACTTCTCTTAATGTTAAATTCCATTTTTGGCCTAATCATTTAAAGTATCATCATAACAACTTTAAATTAAAAGACCAAAGCTTATGCTTCCTTTGCAAGGTTTAAATACTGCAGGCCTTCTAAAATGTTTAGTGGAAAGTTCAGATTTCTTAAACAATATAACGCAACTATCTATTTAATACGAGGGTCTGCTGATAAGTCCCGGGCATCACACAGATATGGCGCCACTAGGCCAGTTAGACGGTAGCATCGTATAGTTTATCTCTAAGCTAGCTAGTATCTATAGTTACAGCTCAATAGCATATTTAGTTTTCAAATCACTGCATTTTAAATAAGACAAAATTTGAATTTTCACGAAAATGGTGGATTTGGAAAAACGAGCACTGATTAAATACTTCCATTTGAAAGGCATAACGCTACAGAAATTAAGGAGGAAATGGACAATACATTGAAAGAACCTCCACCTTCATATTCAAAGATTAAAAGGTGGGTTGCAGAGTTTAAAATGGACGTACGACGACTAATGATGAGCCTCGCTCTAGACGCCTTGTAGAAGTGACAACTCCAGAGATCGTACTGGAAGACGCAGATTAAAATAACAGAGGCTGTAATCACATCGAAGAACGTGCAGGTAATGGTTTAAGTAATGTTTTGGGATTTCACAAGGTCTGTGCCGCGATTGCTCACACCTGATTACAAGCTGCGAAGAAAAACTGCTTCTGTTAAGAACGTGGAGCTCTACCGTAAGAATCCCAGGGAATTTTTGAGATGGCTTATTACCATATAAAACTTAGATACATAACTACACTCCATAAAGTAAATCACTGTCAAAACAGTAGGTTGTGCCAGGTGAACCAACTCCAAAAGAGTGTAAATTCAATTTTGTCAGCTAATAAGTTTGTGGCGAGTGTTTTCTGGGATGCACAGGCAATTATTTTTATTGATTACTTGGAGAAGTATCACTGGTGATACTACGCAAGCTTACTGCAACGTTTGAGTGATGAGGTGATAAGAAAAACACCTCATGTGACAAAAAAAAATCTTGTTTCATAACAATGCTCCGGCCCAACGTTCATCAATTGCAGTGGGAAAAATGTGCGAATTAAAGTTTAATTTGCTTGAACATCCACCCTATTCGCCAGATCTAGCACCCAGTGACTACCACCTGCTCCCAGACCTCAAAAGATGTCTTGAAGGACGAAGATTTCACAGCAAGGAGGATGTTATTGATGCGGTAAACAGTTATTTTAAGGACCTTGATAAATCGCACTATAGATATGGTTTAATTAAATTTGTACACCGATATAGCAAATGTATTTGCTTTTCTGGAGATTATTTTGAGAAATAGTAATTTTAAATGCTATTTTCATTAAGGGGCCCGGGACTTCTCAGCCGTCCCTAGTATTTCCCTAGTTCTTTATATTAATATTTCATATAACCTGACAAAGGCGTAAGGTACTTCAAGATCCAAGCCAACAACCAATTCACTTTGTCCATTGGTTATATAGAATTATACAAAAGCTGAGCAATAAAGTAAAGATCTTACAAGATATTATAGAGCGTTCATGCAAATATTTCAAACATTAATATGTTACAAAATAAAAGTTTAAGAAGGAACACATGAAAACATAGCTTTGGGTTAAGTTTTCTTGAACATTTAGCGTCATATCAAAAGGTGCTGCATTTAATTTAGATGATAATTTATGTGGCATTTCAGTTTTGGGTTACGCTTTTCACAGACAAAAACATCTTTTCGTACATACATATTTCATCTATAAATGATTTATGATTATTTATTTATTTATTTATTTACGGAAACCTATAAACCGTGTTTCGTGTGTAACATCCATATCGAAATTTTGGGGCAAAGTAACATACTCTGTCTATGCCTTGCTTGCCCGTAATCACCGCACGTGTGTTAGTAGTTTGCATATTGGTGCAAGTTTTCAGTTAGCTTCTTTTAAGTAACGTCACTAATTTTTGTATATTTTAAATAAATTAATACATGACCAGCGGTGGTACTAAGCAAAAATCTTGGAATACAATACCTGGATACAAAGCACATGTACCAGAATGTTTGTTTTGTTCTTTGTAAATTTCTGTTGACGTCATCAAAAGCTATAAAATCAGTAGGCGCACCTAGCGAGTACATAACGTGCAGGAGTTGCGGTACATGTAAAGTTTTGGATTCAGTTAAGCACATATGAGTCAATAAACAGCAGTTTTGCTACACAAGAGTCATAAGTGAACTTTAAAGACAAGCTGGAGTAGTTAATGAAAACCTTATTGACGAAAATACAGAACATGGAATGAGGAGTACAAAAGATATGCACGACGATGTAATCCGGCAAAGGGAAGATTGTAGAGCTGAAAACGGATTGGAAAAAATGCAGGCGGAAATGAACACAAATGAGATCTGGAATGGGTTAAAAGAAATTAGGAATGCACAAAATGATGGGTGAGAAGAGGAATTCGGCATGAAAAAGATGAGAAACGAAATTACGATTGTGGTCTGCGCAATAGCAGAAATAAAACCAGAAGTGTCCATGTGTCTAGTAAACTTGACGAACAATTAGCCGGAGTGAAAAAAATTGTGAGGCACTTGGAGGAAAAGTGCAAGAGCTTGATGGAACTGTGAAGGACCATGGTTAGCGCGTTAGCGGCCAGAGGGATGTCGGGGAAGGACTTAATGCTCTGGAAAGAACAGTCAACGGCAGCGCCAGGGAAGACGGAAGTCTTGAAAAAAAACGTCCACACGCGTCAAGCAACCCAAATGCTACGGAACATCCGCAACTGCCAACAGTTTGCCGCCATCGCTACTCACATGCGATGAATTGCAACAGAATAACTCGCACAGTCGAAAGTCGGACACCCAGGAAAGGCGGCAGAATTAATGAATGCAATCCAGAGATCGCCGTTGTTCGGAGAGTTCTGCGTATCCCTCCAGAACTGGTTCGGGATTAATCTCTTGTATACGTCTACCGTGGTCAGCTGCCAGAGTTAGGAGTTCGCTTTGGCAATTCAACAGTGGTGAACAAAACTCTGATAAATCGGTTACATAGTTAAGTGTTATCTATTCCTGCATCTACAGTTGCGGGATGCCAAACTATGACAGCTTTTGAAGCTCGGCCACTACAAGCGCCACTAAGCGTAAACAGCAGCACTAAGATTGGAAGCGGCCAAGTGTAATGCCGTGCGAGGATCTCCAAGCAAAAACCGTCCCATGACCTGGGGCCCAGGCTGAAATAATTGCTGAAGAGGGCCACCAGCCATCTGAAGAGCTTCGACAACTACTTCGATAGCAGTCTAATCTTTAACTGACACAGTATGGACACAGCAGCCCAATACTCGTAACATAGACAACAGAGACGCGCGACCTATCGGGCAAACTCAGAGTTATGGGACATGCTGGAGGACATGAGCTCACGGAGAATCATTCAAGAGCTGACATCCCTAGGTACTCGCCTTTAATATTGGTAAAGGAGTAGAAGGTACGCTTCTTTGTGGACCATATGAGCCTGAATGCTGTCACCACAAGGGACGTTTTTGACCCCAGCAGACCACGATGTTCACCTTGACATCAGAAGTCCCTGTCTGTCTGACATGGGTGATTGCAGGCGTCTAACAGCTCGGGAGGTCATTTTCACTAACAGATGACAACACATTGGTAAATGATAAACATCCTCAGCAGAGGCTCAGATTGATCGGCATACAATGATACAGGTACCACTAATCTAGTGGTGCAAAGTTTTGGAGACAATGAATTAAAATTAAAAGTTATTATTTTAATTCATTTGGTTTATTGCAATGTTAATATATGTATTATATATAATTTTTATAATTCATTAGTGCAATAGATTTAAGTCCATAAATAAAATGTACACATTTGTAGAAAATGACTACACAAGCAAATTTAGGTTTACAAGATTGTGCTTCACCTTAAATAGGACAGGGAGGAAAATTACTTCTATTAACTTTGTACATAACATGCCTATATACTTATAATTATTCGACGTTGTGGGTATTCCTTTAATTTAACCCGTATAGCTCCAGGGAAAAAAACATTTAAGATTGTTGACGTAATGGACTTGAATATGGATCAAAATCTCTAGCACATAATGTGGAAGAAAAAGGTAATACAACTGAAAAAGCTAGATACATAGCTTTTGGGAGGTAAACCTTAGGAAGTAAAAGAAAAATCTAATGAAATGCTGGAACATTGCATTAAAATTAAATCATTCATATATTTATCTTTTATCTGCATACATTATAAGGTTTTCCTTTTTTTTTTTTTTTTTTACTATCTCTAGGCGCATGCGTACAATGCACATAGTATGTGGAGAAGGTATTGTTTTACAACTAAAAAGTTGGTACTGGAAATTCACGGAAAATATGATTTGAGCCCCCTGAAAGAAAACAAATTTCAAAAAAAGTCCATGGGCTTTTTTTTTTTTTAGTTTACCCGGGTGTCAGGAGAATGCTCAGTAGGTTTCTTTCATCTTCCGAATGTACTTTCTCGCCAAGTCGTTTTCATTATAATTTCATTTATCCTTGATCTCGTTGGCTTCTTTCAGGGTTGCAAGTGTCAATTATGGTGCTCGGTGCGGAGTGACAGGGAAAAATGATGCCTTCGTTCAACGCTGGGTTGACGGGATGCCGCCCCAGACTAGCAGTCTGACTGCTATCGCAGTGCTTCAATCTGAAGACTATAGAGACCCTGTAATTGTTATACCATTGCTTTTACTTCCGGCCATCCGGTGTATGCTGTCACCTTATTCCTCCCTTCTTAGGCCCCTCCCTATTGGACCTCAGGCTCAGTGCAGAGTCCTATCTGACAAGTGTCCTGTCCTGTTTATGTCCATGTCCGTGTGCGCGCGCGCGTGCGTGTGTGTGTGTGTGTGTCTGTAGGTGGACAGCTCAACTCAGAAATGAAAATTCCATTAAATACCAAACTTAGCACTTAAGTTTCAATTTTGAAATGTTTATGCTTTTCTCAAACAAGAAAGTCGTCTCTGTTTATTTTTCTTTACCGCTAGAGTAGTATAAGAAGGTTAGTACCGGCGGCCCCTCATGTGTATAATGATTAGAGCATGTAATATGCATATAAAGTTTGTATCTCAAGAAATGTGTTAAGAGCAGTTAATGTCCATGATATTTGCAAATCTGACAGCAATCAATCATTGATGCATATTACTGACCATACCCTCCGCGGAAAACCACAACTAGGTTCCAATTGCTGCGGTACAGTGTACTTTGACCAGTCATTTTCAATTGAAATTTAATGGGAACTCCAATTGTATCACCATATTTTGCCAGCAATTGTATATTAAAAACTTCACACCATACTTCGATTTGAATATCTTTTATAATTAATTCTATGGAGAATGAATTGTCGTTTAACGTTAGAGCATCGAAAGATAGCTTCATACCTTACCTGGTTTTACTTGAAAATGTTCGAAATATACAATATCAAAGCTTACTAATGAAAATATCAATATTTCGGCGATTTATTTAACAAATTCAGCTGAAATGGTCTGAATACATGCTTCATTCTATGTAAAAAAGAAATAAAGCCCAATCTATTATCGCTTTATCGGTCTTTGTGTTAATTGCAAACCACGAATATATAAGGTGAACGCTTTTAATATTCTGTCTCTTTAAGTTGTACTAAAGTGACTTTAAATATTCCGAGACACAATAATGATAGTAAAATGTATGTGAGCACACTGTAATCTTGATATTGTAATGAAGGGACACTCTGTGGTGTTTATGCCACAATGGATTAAGAAATACTTTTCATTTCACCATTTGTGATTCTCGTTTAATTTTGAGGAATAAAATAACTTGATCTGTCTATGTGTATGGATATGTTAGTATCTAATGGCTTATATTTTTACTTTTTCTACACGTTCTATATACATGATTTATTGATATGGAGTTGTATTGCACCTGATACTTGTTACTGAGGTTTCATCTGTTTTAGTACCCTCTGAATCCAAATCTTTTTAGAAAATTGAACGTGTGTGTCTATGGGAAGCATAGTTTAAAAATGAAAATGCCGTTAAATTTTATTAAAATGTCTTATGTTCAAGATGTTTACATAGCAAAGAAAAATGTACTTATATATGTACATATACATATATGCATATTCATATGTGCGCCTTTATATGTTTTAGATATGATAATTTAATAAAATTAGATATAATAATTTAATAACAGTTAGATATACTTTAATTTGCTTGGTTATTAAAAAAAAAACATTATTCCATACATTTAAACTTTCTCCTCCTGCAGCGGTTAATCCTGGGTTGGTGTATGCGCATATGTGCTTCTTAGTGTTTGTAATTTCCATGTGTATATATTTACCTTAGGGCTATGTGTATTGGCATGTGTGCATATTATCCTTCTTTGTTCGGGTACCAATGGGATGAGGATTTCCATTTTCTTGTTCAGACATGCCCTGTAATGTTTTTGGAGAGAATTTTATATTTCACCTATTGGCGTTGGAGTGTGTACAAATAAATTAAGAGACAGGTGCACTGACATTTTTGGTTCTTTTTTTTTAAGTTCACCCGGGAAAGTTTCGAAGATTCGGAGAGGTCGTCCATTTTTCTTCTTAATACAGGTCCTGTAGTTTTTTTTGGAAATAGTTTCTCAAGTTAGAGGGGATGTGTACAATTTTCGCAACCTTTCGCTGTAAATAGGCGTCAACCTTATAACAAAGGCTAATGAGAGAGTCTACCACACCGCATTGGAGGATCAAACTTCTTAGCAGGGAGTCGGAGAGTTTTTGGTATATTCTGAGGGAGCCCCCAACCTAACTTGGTCAGTATAGGAAGCAACGCTGATGGTTATGTTTGAATTCATTTCACCCTTTCGCAGCTCTCAATAAGTTAGCTTTAGATAGCAGCGTATGCCTTATACTGATTCAGGGTTTTTGTGCGTTGTGGATATGGGCGTTTCCTTAAAAAGTTCTCTGGTTCATTTCCGGGTGATGGGATATTTTCTGTTGGCATACTGCACTTGTATGTATGAGAGTATGAGTGAATGTAAGCTTATTGGCGTAAATCTTTGTGTTTTGAATATATGAGTGCATTCCCTAAGAGGGTCGCAGGTTCGTTTCCCGGTGATAAGGATATTTTATATTAGCGCACTTGTCTATGTTTTGTATTATGCATATATGTATGCAGTGGTTTATAAATAAAAGTCTTTGAATAAATGAAAGTTCCTTAGGAAGATAGCGGGTTCGTTTCCTGGTGATAGGGATATTTTTATATTAGTGTGCATATTTTGTTAAGTAGAGTAGTAGTGGTCTATGAATAAAAGTATGGGTTAATATTTGTCTGTTTAGGTATGTAAGTGTAAGAATTTTCCGATGTCCCGAGTTCGATTTCGCTGGCTGTGTTCATTGTAGGGCACTTGTCAGTATTTGAATTTGTGATATTAATGAATGCCTGCTTCATCGGCCTTTAATGTCTGAGACGTTGAAAGACTTGCCAGACATATTTATTTCTCTCGATCCTGTGCATTGCTATAAAGATAGACACAGAAATCATGTGTTCCTGTTCTCCAAACCATTCCGATTCTTTTATTTGTTATAGTTGCATCAATTCCAATAATGGTTATACATTTGAAGATTCCTTCCCCGTATACCCTATCAGTTTTCAGCTAATTTTAGGAAATAAGTCGCCGAAGGTTTGATATTTTTATTTTTAAATTTTGGTATTGTAAATTTCAAACCCTTTCTATGTACAAATAGAAATATTATGATGCCAACTTCTGATTGCATGGATTGAAATGGAAATTCATGCGCCATTAACTTAGTTATTGTGAATATTAAAATCGAGTATTGTATAAAACTTTTAAAGTGTTTAACGACGATTGTACTACGTGTGGCACCGCTGATGCCGATGACACTGGTGATACGAGGGCCGTTCAGAAAGTAGCCTCCGGTTGATTGCAAGAAATTCACCAAGTTAAATAAAAATATTTTAATATATACATCTTACAACTACATCTTTGCACTATTTTTCTACATAGTTTCCATAACGATTGAGGCACTTATCGTATCTGTTCACAAGCTTTGAAATTCCTTCTGCATAAAAATCACCCGCTTGTGCCTGGAGCCAGCCTGTGACCGCATCTTTGAGCTCTTCGTCGTCATCAAACCGCTGGGACCCGAGCCATTTCTTCATATGCATGAAGAGGTGATAATCGCTTGGCGCCAGATCTGGGCTGTAAGGTGGATGGTTGACAACGTCCCACTTGAAGGACTCAAGAAGGGCTGTTGTTCTGCGAGCAGAGTGAGGACGGGCGTTATCGTGCAAAAAAACGATACCGGAAGTCAGCATACCACGGCGTTTGTTCTGTATAGCTCGTCGTAATTGTTTTAGTGTTTCACAGTACACGTCTTGATTAATGGTCGTCCCACGTTCCATGAATTCAACCAACAACACCCCTTTTGCATCCCAAAACACCGTTGCCATCAATTTTCGGGCAGAAAAATCTTGCCGGGCTTTTATTGGTTTGGTAGGCGAATTTGAATGTGCCCACATCTTTGATTGTTCTTTTGCCTCAGGGTTCACGTACTTAACAGGTTTCCAGGTTTCGTCCCCGGTCACGATTCTGTTTAACAATGGTTCACCTTCGGCCTCATAACGTGACAGAAAGTCCAATGCAGAGGCCATTCTTTGAGTTTTGTGGTGGTCGGTAAGAATTTTGGGCACCCATCGTGCACAGAACTTACGGTAACCCAATCTTGCTGTCACTATCTCGTACAAGAGAGTCTTAGAAATCTGTGGAAAATCAGTAGACAACTCCGACATTGTGAAACGTCGGTTTTCACGAACTTTTGCATCAACTTTCTGAACGAGTTCGTCCGTGACCAATGATGGTCTACCACTCCTCTCTTCATCATGAACGTTTTCTCGTCCACTTTTAAATAAACGTACCCATTCACGGACCACTCCTTCACTCATAACTCTTGGTCCGTACACGGCACAAAGCTCACGATGAATAGCTGCTGCAGAATATCCTTTGGCTGTAAAAACCCTTATAACAGCACGCACTTCACATTTGGCGGGGTTTTCTATTGCAGTACACATTTCAAACGGCCACAAACACTAAACTAGCGCAGGTACGACTTTCACTCGACCACGGCTTGATGCCGACTGACCTGCTGAGTGCGTGAATGCACAGATGGCGTCGCTACTCCCCCCACTACCCGCACTGTGACCGATCGGAGGCTACTTTCTGAACGGCCCTCGTACATGGAATGATGATGGAGCACTGGTGGAATGCGATGTTGGGGGAATCCGCAGTAAACCCCCGGGTGCCACTTTGTGCACCACAAATCTCACATGCGGTCACTTGGGATAGAACTCGAGCCGTCTAGGTGAGAGGCAAATGATCTAACCACTCTGTCACGGCGTGGCCCGAATAAGTTTTTGTACAAAGATAGGTTAAATCTGATAGAATAATTGGAATTCTCATTAAATTTTAGTTAAAATTTGCCCTTCAGAATCTACTGTACTTAAATAATTGCAAAAGCTATAGCCAAGTCGCGGTTTTCTGCGGGTGACGTGGTCAGTTGGGTTCAGTAATATACATCAACGATTGATATCTGTCGGATATACAAATGTAAGCAAATCATTTGCTATAATTTCTATTCAAATTTTCGTCATATACACTTTTTTGGATTTTCAAATATTTTAATGTGCAAATTAATTTATCTAATTACTATGCAAATTAAGAATAGTGGTAGGAGGAGCCAGAATGAGCCTTCTTATACTACCTACTAGGTATGCAAAGAAGTTAATTTCAATAATAATCGCATAGCGACAGCTTTTAAAACATTTGACTATCACTTCCATGGGGTATTCCATTAGTTCCCTTCTACTTATAAATAAAGGCTATTATGCAAGTGTTTATCTCGGTTAGCATAAACTAGAATAGCCTTTTGCAAGAAGTTTGTTTGTTGAACAGGTCGAGAAGGTCATATTTATAGAGCATTTGTGTTTATTTACTTTACGGGGAAAATGTTCAGCAAATTTGGCATGCTAAATTTAAATATCTTTGATGCGTTACATACGTAGTAGGGTGTGATTAGGCTGTTGTTCTCCATGCTTCCCTATAATTTTTGGGAGAGCATTGTTTCACCGAGCTGCTTAACATGGGGATATCCGTTACCTCCGATATTAGACTGCCAATGAATTGGCTGCGTAATGAGATGACATATTGATTTTATCGTGGTGTACAAGCCACTTTGAAACTTAGGAAAGACTCACATAAGTTCATGAGGTAAAGGTTAAATTAGTAGCAAATTAATTGGCCAGTTTACACCACAAGCACATTCCTTGGAATCTGCTCCTACATACTAGATATATCTAAAATTATATTTTACAAATATTTCTTGATGCCTCCGTGGTCGACTGGTCAGCGAGGTAACTTCCCAACTGGAAGTCCCGGGTTCGATTCCCGGCTGGGGCAGGGCATTTTTCTTTACCCAGAATTATTCCCTATCCCACACAGAGTCTTTCAGTTTGTATGTGAGAGTGAATGTGTGTGTTGGAGGAAAATAAAATGATTTAAATGAAAAATAAATGCACCTACAGACAAGTTGTTTCAAGTGCAAAGCCCCCGATATGACCTTTAGATGTTAAAGGGGGCTATATATAAAAAACATATTTCTGACAAGCAGAAGCACGCATAAGGATCTTATTATTTGTCTTTTGCAGGGGTGGAGCAGCCAGAGGAATGTGTGCAGTGTTGAGAAATGGAAGCATAGTTTGCAACATCAAGTTTAATGTAAGTATTTGAAGCATGTCTATGAAAAAATTTAGCATAACAATTCATAGTAACATAGCACTATCACCTAATGAAGAACGTACAAAATAAAAACGAAGAAACATTTTTAATGTTTTTATCCAAGCATATATAGAGAATTGTTTCGTTTTTGAGCCAAGGAGTCCAGTACTTGCCACCAGTGAAATTATTTTAATTTGTTCTAACGTTTACTTAGAATGCTTTAAATTTGTAATAAAAGATTTTTGTAGTTGGTCGTCTGAGGTACCACGAATTCAATTATGCCCTTTAAATTCACATATTAAGATATTTATCATTTATTTGTCATTAAAACTTTATATACTAAAGCTTAGAAAAATATACTAAACTTGATTAACAATGGTGGTTAAGTCACAACAATGCCGCAGTCTCGCTCCACCGATTGTGCAGACCAAATTTCGTAAACTACCAAGCAGGTGGGTTGGAAGCTTGTGTCCTCAGTAGCTAGATGTGCTGAGAGCAACTGAAAGAGGAACGAAGAGTATAAAATGACGTCATTCATACCTTTCCTCAGGTCTGGTTGAATCCTGTTAGGTAGCTTTCATTTATCATTGACTGACGTACATCAAACCGCAGGTCACCAACATCAACTAGCAGCAAAACCCGCTTGGGAGGAAAATTATTAAAATAAAAAGCTGATGTGTTCCATTCACATGAATTTCTCCATATCTCTGCAACAAATTATTGTTAAAAATCTTATGCTTCTATTTTCTTCATGCTAATCGAGAAAAAAATAGCAGAAATAGTCTTATTACTTGCTTCCTTGTAAGCGGAAGCGAAATAAGGGAGTACCATAGGTTAAAGTGATAGTCAACAGCCGTTTGCTATGTGAGTGAAGTTCCTTTGTTTGTGTGGACAGGAATTGACAATTTCCTATATGAGAAAAGTAAAAGTTTTTTAAAGCTGAAACCAAAAACAAGGAATATCTGAAAAACTGTCAACTCCACGAAAAAATGTATATAACATAAATTGAGTGTTTTAAAGTGCTCTACATTGTTTGTGTGGTGAGTTTTTGTCCATTTCATACAGCTTAGCAGTTACACAAAGTTACATAAATACGTCCAGAATAAAGTAGTCTTCAGAGGCTATTCCCAGAAAATTTAAGATATACATTTTATTTGTCAGATAAATGTCTTTAGTATACGATACTTTAATCAAAATAATTTGAGCCATTTTTGAGAAAATCAAAATTGTCGAAAAAATTGTCATACAAGGTGTAGTTTAGGGTGGGAGGTATTTTCTCAAATCGTCGAATCGCATCCCTGAAAAACACTGAACTTAAATACCAAGTTTGGTTAATTTATTAATTCGTATTTATTTAGATTCCTGTACAAAACTTCTCTTAAATTTTATTATGCACACGCTACTGTATAAATATGCACTGTAATTACAGAGCCAATACACTGTAATCAAAAAACCTTAACCAATAGCACTCTTCACAGATATTATTTTGATTCTATAACAGTTAGTATAAAATACCCAAATGTGATTTGTGTTTTTGACAGTAAAGTGGAACTCTTTTTGTAGAAAATTATAAAAGTTCATTAAATTATAGTTTATATAATATGTATATGATAAAAATATATCACCTTGTTGTTCAAATATCAGCAAGCTGATATTATCACAAGTCCATATATAATTAATTTTAAAATTTGTTGATGTTTATTAACGGCATTTAGGGATGTCAGCCAGAATTGTACTCTGGTTCTAGTCTAGATGCATCTATCATATTATATCGCTTTTAAAACCTGTGTGTGAAAAATATAATTTCGAAATTACAGCACAGATGTTCCAAAGTTTGTTAATTAATATGATTACCAAATATGTCTCTTATGAGAATTCTAATGTGGAATTTTTCCCTGAGGCATTTATTCTTTTTAACTTTCTCCATACGCAATATGTACATAGTGTATAGGGAAAGTATTGCACTCCACCCAAAAATTCGATACCGATATTTCACCGGAAATATATATTTTAGGGTCCCCAATATCCAAAAAAAGCATTTTCACAAAAAGGTCTGTGTGTGTGTGTGTGTGTGTGTGTGTGTGTGTGTGTGTGTGTGTGTGTGTCCGTGTGTCCGTATCTCTGTGAACACGATAACTCAAAAACGAAAAGTCGGTAAAATACCACACTTGGTATTTAAGTTCAGTATCTTCCAGGGATGCGACACGAAGATTTTGAGAAAAATACCCCGAACCCAAACTACCGTTTACATGGAACGTTTTTCGAAAATTTTGATTTTCTCAAAAATGGCTCTAACGATTTTGATTAAAATTTCGTATATTAAAGATACTTACCTGAAAAATAAAATGCATATCTTGAATTTTCTGGGAATAGCCTCTGAAGAGTAGTTTATTCTGGATGAATTTGATTAAATTTTGAATAACTGTTAAACCGTAAGAGATGGACAAAAACTTACTGCACACAAATGTAGAGCACATTAAAACACACAATTTATGTTATATACATTTTTTTTGTGGAGTTCGTCGTTTTTGTGACATTCCTTATTTTTGGTTTCTGCTATGAAAAACGTGTACTTTTCTCATACTGGAACTTGTCAACTCCTATCCATATAAACAAAGGAACTTCATTGACATAATAACCAGCTTTTGACTATCACTTTAACCTAGGTTGTCCCTTATTTTGCTTCTACTTACAAGGAAGCGAGTAATTAGAGTATTTCCGCTATTTTTTTTTTTTCTTTTCTGATTAGCATAAAGTAAATAGCAGTATAAACTTTTTAAGAATTATTTGTTGCAGGGATATGGAGAAAGTCATGTGAATGGTATACATAAGATTTTTTACTTTCTCTAGCCCCATATGTATAATGTACATATGGATAGAGCAGTATTGTATTCCACCCAAAAATTCGATACCGAGGTTTCACCGGAAACACATGTTTTAGGACCCCCTGTATCCAAAAAAAAGCATTTTCAGAAAAAGGTCCGTGTGTGTGTGTGTGTGTGTGTGTGTGTGTGTGTGTCCGCGTGCCTATGAACACGATAACTCAAAAACGAAAAGTAGCTGAAATACCAAACTTGGTATTTAAGTTTAGTATCTTCCAGGGATGCGACACGAAGATTTTGAGAAAAATTTCCCCACCCCAAACTACCATTTACATGGAACTTTTTTCGAAAATTTTGATTTTCTTAAAAATGGTTCTAACGATTTTGATTAGAATATCATATATTAAAGATATTTACCTAGCAAGTAAAATGTATATTTTGAATTTTCTGGGAATAGCTTCTGAAGACCTGTTTATTCTGGATGAATTTTGCTTAATTTGGCATAATTAGTAAACCGTAAGAGATAGATAAGAACCTTCTTTACACAAAATTTAGGTCTTGTTAAAATACACAAGTCATGTCATATACATTTTTCTCGTGGAGCTTACTGTTTTCGAGGTATTCATTGTTATTAGTTTCAGTTGTGAAATACTTATACTTTTCTCAGACGAGAGTGTCTGTTTTCCTTTTGTTCTACTCCTGACCAAGAAAAGAAGCGATTTGTAATGACAATCGCATAACGACATCTTTTAAAACATTTGAATTAACACGTCGCCAGGAAAGCTTCAGTTCTTATTTGACTATTTGTTTAGCCTAGTGTATTCCCTTATTTTCTTCCTACTTATACGGAACTAAATAATATGAATTGTGCTAATGAGTACCACGATTAGCAAGGTGCAGAAAGAAGAAGAATCTTATGTATGAAGTTTGTAGAACAGCTAGAGAAGGTCATGTGAGTGTAACACAGCACATTTCTTAAGCTAATGTCAGAAAATGTAAAGCACTTCTCTAATATGACATAACGCTATAAAATAATTTCAATGTACTGTGTAGCTTTTATTATTAGTGTAAGTAATTTGAGTGAAAACTGTAGCTCATCCGCTTTGGTGCTTCGTAGCGCTGGGGATCGTGGGTTCGAGTCCCGCCTTGGGCATGGGTGTTACATGTTTGTGTTTATGTGTGTTGTAAAAAGTAAGAAAACAGCAATCCAGTAATAATACAGAAAAACAAGTTTAAGAAAAAAAAAAGTAAATAAAAGTAGGATATACAGTGCCGGAGTCCCGATCAGACTCCAGTACCGTATTTAAAAAAAAACGAAAGTCCTTAATATGGCGCAGTTTCTACTTATATCACAGCAATCAGTACGGATACTTCGAGTTTATTTTAAATCCTATACAGGGGCATCTGAAGATGATTTTTAAATTCGAAATTACACAATTAACAAAAACAAAGTAAGTTATGGAAAAAAAATTGTTACTGTACAGTTAGTTTATTTTTTTCCAAAAATATGTGAAACATCTGGCTGACATCTACGCTTGCTATTAAGATCCGGAATACAATAATAACAAAATAGTCCAAAAAGCAGAAAAAACAACATAATTATCAGATATCAAAGAAATTAAAACTAAAATACTACCAAAATGGAAATAAATATGTAATTCGAAAATACAAAGAAATTAATACTAATAATATTTAACGCAGGCTATGAGAAATTATATAACCTTATTTGTAGTGTTTAATGCCCGCTTTTACTACATACGGCATTGACACTGATAATACATGAAGTAAAGGTGGAGAATCGGTGGAATGCGATGACGGCGGAAATCGGAGAAAACCCACCCGTGCCACATTTCGCCTGGTGAGAGGCGTGCAGTCTAGCCACTTGGCCACTACACAAATGAATTGTATAAATGAATATATGAATAATACATAAAGAATCAATCAAAATATTTAGGCACTTCTTTCCTTGCACAATGGACGGCCAAATTCCTCCCAATAAATATAGTTTTATTTTCTAACTCCTAGGCATCCTTAACTCGTAAAAGCTTGTCTTCTTAGGTACTTAGGTAGTAAGTTCTGCATTAGTCTTCAGGAACTCGATATTTATGTTTGAAACACATATAATACTCTGCTCATTATTACACATATTATTATTATTATTATTATTATTATTATTATTATTATTATTATTATTATTATTATTATTATTATTATTATTATTATTATTATTGTTATTATTATTGTTATTATTATTATTGTTATTACTATTGTTATTATTGTTGTTATTATTATTGTTATGATTATTGTTATGATTATGATTATGATTATTATGATTATGATTATTATGATTATTATTATGATTATTATAGTTATGATGATTATTATTATTATTATTATTATTATGATTATTATAGTTATGATGATGATTATTATAGTTATGATGATGATTATTATAGTTATGATGATGATTATTATAGTTATGATGATGATTATTATAGTTATGATGATGATTATTATAGTTATGATGATGATTATTATAGTTATGATGATGATTATTATAGTTATGATGATGATTATTATAGTTATGATGATGATTATTATAGTTATGATGATGATTATTATAGTTATGATGATGATTATTATAGTTATGATGATGATTATTATAGTTATGATGATGCTTATTATAGTTATGATGATTATTATAGTTATGATGATGATTATTATAGTTATGATGATTATTATAGTTATGATGATTATTATGATTATAGTTATGATGATGATTATAGTTATGATGATTATTATGATTATAGTTATGATGATGATTATAGTTATGATGATTATTATGATTATAGTTATGATGATGATTATAGTTATGATGATTATTATGATTATAGTTATGATGATGATTATAGTTATGATGATTATTATGATTATAGCTATGATGATTAAAATGATTATTATTATTATGATTATTGTTGTTGAAATTATTGTTGTTGTTATTATTGTTGTTGTTATTATTGTTGTTGTTATTATTGTTGTTGCTGTTGATATTGTTGTTGTTGCTGTTGATATTGCTGTTGTTATTATTGTTGTTTTTGTTAGTGTTGTTATTATTGTTATTATTGTTGTTATTATTGTTGTTATTTTTGTCGTTATTGTTGTTATTATTATTCATATTATTATTCATCTTCTTATTCTTCTTCATAGTAGTAGTAGTGGTGGTGGTGGTTTTTATCATTTTTGCAGTTTTAACAAAAATATTTCTCTACCTCAAAATTTGGTTATAAGCGAAGTCTTTGATTAACTATTGCAAACAATTCACCCAACACATTGGCGACTTTCTCGCGTCTTTGCTTTCACTCCAATGCATGCCAACGAAATAATCATTTTACAAAAATGACTAAATTCAATTTTATAGTGGTACGTCAAAAATGAATGTTTGTAAATATATCTAAAATATTCTCATTTAGAATGCAGTCATTCTAGGTTTGTAGAAAATAATGAAGTGCACTAGTTACACTTGTGCAGATTATTTATGGGCGAAGCTCATTGAAGATGTCATGCCTACCACCACAATGTGCGAGTAAGGAGGTTGGCCACCAGGTGGCTTGTGAGGTTAAGCGATAGTGTGAAAGCTCCCATATTTTTGTTTATTTTCTGTAAAGATTCTATTGTAAAGAAGGTAAAAGTATGTTAGATTTACGAACTAATAAAAAATGGAAACCATGCAAACATATCCCCTAGCTTCACAAGTTAGTTTGAAAATATATAATATGACTCTCAAAGGACTGCAAAATATACTCAAATAAAATAAAGAAATTTTCATATAAGATCCAAACTAAGGAAAACTGTGACATAACTGTAAAATACTGGATAGACTATAAAAGCGATGAAACCATCTATGAATCTATGAAAATGCTATAAAACGTCACATATAGTGTGAAAAATATCAGATTTATGAAACGATGACAACAATTACTGCAAAAATGCAGAAAGTTATGGCAGAAACGATATGATCTAGCATAAAATGACTCCAATTACTATCAAACATGAAAAATGGGCCTACAAGGCAGCATGAAAAGGATATTGTCCGAAAGCTTAAAGTGTTCCTAAACGTACGAAAATGACATTAGTATACCTTCTTCGCTGTCAACAAGTAGTTAAAGTGCTTCAAAAGCATACGCTCAGATTGGTTTGAAATACCTATTGCTTGAGGGCTTTACGATGCCCTATAGTTTTGAATGCCTTAAAAGTCATAAATGTAAGAAGGCGGAATGTACCACAAAACACTAAAAAATGGACTCAAAATGTGCTACTAAAATACAAAGTGTTTAACACTACTATAACACACTGAAAAATACTGTGAAATATTAGCAAAACGGCTGAAAAGGGCTAAAATGTCTATTTTATATACCATCAAAACGGTTCATCCTAGCTGGAAAAGAGCTAAAATGTCTTATGAATACTCTAAATGTATCTGCCTTTGTGTCCTAAACACCCCCAAATGATCAGGAATATCATTAATGATCATTTGAAGCTACTGTACCAGCAATAAATTCGGATTTCTATCCCTGAAAAATTCACGTGAAAGCGTTACAATCATAGAAAATAGTCCCCTACGTACTTAAAATTTCTGTAAAAGGAGGTAAAACGTATTACAAAACGTTGCATAATAATGTAGAATATTATTATAAAGCCTAAAAACATTTTTAGGGTCCCTAAAACCTTCAAGCTGTCTCTAACGGAGTGAAAAAAGAGCTAAAGTGCTTGATAAATACGCTGCAAGTAGTTGTTTTAGAGGCCTAAACATCCTCCAAATTGTTTGAAAAGCAATCGGAGCAACTGTAGCAACACTAAAACTATCATAAAATACCTAAAAGTGCAAGCAAAATTGCTAATATCACTGAGAAATAGTCCTAAAAACATAAAAACCTGCCACTAGAAGTGGTAAAAATCATTTGTAAGTACTTCAAAATAATGCAAAATTTGAGCAAAAACGTCTCAAAATGTCCAAATGACTTGTTTTAGACTACCAAATGTTCCCAAAGTGGCCTGAAACTGTCCTAGTTCTAACAACTTACAAATGCCTTTAAAAATATTCAAACAGCTGTGACAACATTAAAATAACCTTAAAATCCCGAAAAAATCTAGTGAGGGCGCTACAAGCATTGAAATTTCGTCACAAACGTGCTAAAATATGTAAAAGTGACAAAAAACATGAAACACTTCAAAATAGTATAAAAAAGGTTTTCAAACACCAACAACAATGCAAAAAAAGTTGTTAAAACAACAGAGTTCTGGGGCAATCATAATATAAGTGTAAAACAAAGCATATGAACTTCTGAGGCCCATAAAAGGCTCAAAAACACATCTAATACTCTTTTCCTAGCTTTGGTTCTCTCCACCATCTTTGAATTCCCATGTATGCTCACTTGCCCCTATGGCAGGACCCTTAACTACTGACGCTTAGAACTATAGGAATTAAGAATTCTAAGGATACAATTTAAAGTATTTAATTAACTATTAAATTGAATTTATCAAAAATGTTTAGCCGTTTTTGTAAAATGATTATTTCGTTGGCATGCATTGGCGTGAAGACAAAGACGCGAGAAAGTCGCCAATGTGTTGAGTGAGTTGTTTGCAATAGTGAATTAAATACTTTGCCTATAACCCAACCAAATTTTGAGATAGACAAATATTTTTGTTAAAACTCAATAATGATAACAAAAGCCACCACCACCACCACCACCACCACTACTACTACTACTACTACTAAGAAGAAGAAGAAGATGAATAATAATAATAATAATAAGATGAAGATGAATAACAACAACAATAATAATGTGTATAATAATGAGCAGAGTATCATATGTGCTTCAAACATAAAAGTAAATATCGAGTTCCTGGAGACGGTACATAATGGAGAACTTAGTACCTTAGAAGACAAGCTTTCACGTGTTAAGAATGCCTAGGAGTTACAAAATAAAACTATATTTATTGGGAGTTATTTGTCCGTCCATGGTGCAAGGAAAGAAGTGCCTAAAAATTTAAATTTAAATTAAAATAACAGAAAGAAAAACTAACGGATAAACACATAACTTAACTCAATATATGTTTGAATTTAAAAATACCAAAACAAAACAAAAACAATCATGTTTGTTTTTTTGGCTCTATCGAAACGTTTTACATAAACAATAAAGACAATACGAGTAGACAAAATTCTCTTTCGCGAAAGCCGTTTAAATGTAAAAAAAAAAAAAAAAACCAATGCGTTCCATTCACATGAGTTTCTGTACATCTCTGCAACAAGTTATTGAAACTTATGAAATGAAGTTCAGCTCGTGGTGTATTCTTTAAGTTCTTTGCTTTGCATCCCTGAGAACAGCTGAACTGAAATATTTCGTTCGGTATCTGTTCCACTATCCTCTTAGAGTCACGCTATCACAGCTACCAACCCCCGCCCCACACAAACACACAGTCAGAAGCTATTACTTTCAACGAAGTATTGAATATTTGGTAGGATACTACGCCTGGCAAGAAGCACTATAGAGAACAAATTATTATCATATAAATGGTTTTACCTTTGTTCATTACGGAAAACTGCATCTGCAGGTGGAATCAAACACGAACATTATGCGTCCTGCAAATGGTTTCTTGTTACTATATTTGTCCATTACTGTACGTTTAGTTGAGTAATGCTTGTACACCCAGCATTGACAATTACAAATCTTAATGCACCTCTAGCAGGTCATAGCATAGTGTCCAAGATGGTGGAGATCCGTAGAACAGGTAAAGCAGGCCAGGCTTCACGTCATTCTGCAACACTTTTCTATAACTGGTAAACCATGAGAGATGGAAGAAACGTTACTAACCAGAATGTATATCGCGTTAAAATATTCAATTCATATCAAACATATTTTGGGTGGAATTATACGTTAACGAAATGCTCCTTGTTTTAGTGCAAATCTCTCAGTATGTAAGTTTACTTTGCTCAAATGAGAAGTCATTGATAGTTTTTCTTTTCTCTATTTTTTCACCCTCAAAATGCAAACAGATGGTAATTCAGTCATAACATAGTGACCAAATCTAAAAATTTGTCTAACACTTGCCCTAGTGTATTCCATTGTTTCTCTTGAGCCAATAACAAAATATGTGCCCACCTGCGTAGTGTGGTGGTATTGTGTCAACAGGTCGCTTAGGGTGAGTTACCTGAATAAGGTTTTTTTTTCGGAGTTTTCCATTATTCTGAGAAGACGAATGTCGAGTAACTTTAAGCTGCATGGATCCCGAGATCATTTGAGCATCATTTCAACAATTTTATTCATCAACCGATATGACCAACCACTCACAGACGTTAAGCTACAAAAAATGAATTTAAATCCTTTCTGCAAATGGTTATCTGAATTAACATGAAGTGAACAGAAGAATGAGCTTTTTCAGAAATACTTACGTAACTGCAGAATACATAGAGAAGGTCATCTGAATGTATAACTAAGATGGTTTTTTTTAAACCTCTAATAGTCTACGGAAGGGAAATTGGCCTTCTAACGAGTAAAAAATTATTTAAATCATGAGAAATGCATTCGCGTTTACCTTGGGTGTGTGTATGTTTGTGTGGGCACGTGTTTAAGGAAATGAATTCTGCTATTATTTCTTATTGCCTTATTTAAGAAAGTTAAAAATCAAATTCTCACACTAAAATACACATACAAATTGCGGCTCTATATGGAAACAAAAGATAAAAAGTTTTTTTGTGTGACATAAGAAAACTTAGCATCGATTGACTTTACAGCTGTATGCTCTCATGAGAGGCATTGCTAAAATAACACATGACTTTCTCTACATGCCTTCAACAAATTGATGTAAAAATCTTACGCTTCTATTTACTTTATGCTAATCGAGATAAAAATAGCAGAAATAGTCTTATTACTTGCTTCCTTGTAATTAGAAGCGAAATAAGGAAGTACCATAGATTAAAGTGATAGTCAAAAGCTCGTTGTTATATGACTGAAGTTCCTTTGTTTGTGTGGACAGGAGTTGAAAAAGACCTGTAATGAGAAAGGTGTAAGTTTTTTAAAGCTGAAACCAAAAACAAGGAATATCTCAAAAACAATCAACTCCACAAAAAAAAAACAAAAAAAAGTACATGACATAAACTGTGTGTTTTAACGTGCTCTACATTTTTTGTGTGTTATGTTTTTATGCATCTCTTACGGTTTAGCAGCTAAAATTCATCCACAGTAAAGTAGTCTTCAGAGGCTATTTCCATGAAATTCAAGACATTCAGTTTATTTGTCAGATTTGATATTTTTATCAAAATCGTAAGAGCCATTTTTGAGAAAACCAAAAAGTTCTATGTAAAGGGTAATTTGGGGTGGTATGCTTTTTCTCAAAATCTTCGTGTAGCATCCCTGGAAGATACTTAACTAAGTTTGGTATTTTACCGATTTTTCGTTTTTGAGTTATCGTGTACACGGACACTCGGACATTCACACACACACACACACACACACACACACACACACACATTCACACACATGGACCTTTTTTGTGAAAATGCTTTTTTTGGATATAGGGGACCCTAAAATATATATTTCCGGTGAAATGTCGGTATCGAATCTTTGGGTGGAATGCAATACCTTCTCTATACACTATGTTTATAGTATGTGTAGAGAAAGTAAAAACGAGTATCCCATTAGTTGTAGACATCAATCTAATGGAATATGCAGTAATGTGTCTCTATTAGCGGATGAAGTTGTTCCATCTGGTAGTTCTAGAGCTCAGAACCAATAACGGCCACGTTAGATTGTTGACGTAGCAGAGAGGTGGTGGGGACAGACTAGCGCTGTAAAACCACGACCGGTTTGTCATTTAACAAGTTCCGATCTAAATACGTAGCAAACCGAAATCGTTTTACACGAAGAGGATAAATTTAGAGAGAGGGGGGGGGGATACGAAACCGTATTACACGAGGTAGCAGAGATAATTTACTCAGGAAAGATTTTGTTGTTTTACTTTCTCTACATATACTATGTACTTAGCGTATAGAGAAGGTATTGCACTGCACCCAAAACTTCGAAACAGAGATTTCACCGGAAATACATGTTTTAGGGTCCCCTGTATCCAAAAAAAGCATTTTCACAAGAAGGTACATGTGTGTCAGTGTGTCTGTGAACACATAACTCAAAAACAAAAATTCGGTAATATACCAAACTTGATATTTGAGATGCAACACGAAGATTTTGAGAAAAATCCCCACACCCCAAACGACCTTTTACATGGGACTTTTTTCAAAATTTTGATTTTATCAAAAATGCCTATAACGACTTTGATTAAAATATCGTATATTAAAGATATTTACCTGACAAATAAAATGTATATTTTGAATTTTCCGGGAATAGACTTTGAAGACTACTTTATTCTGGATGTATATTACAAAATTTGGCGTAACTGCTAAACCGTAAAAGATGGAGAAAACCCTATATTTTTGTACATTTATATTATACAACATGTTTTCGTAGAGTTGATCCTTTTTTAGATAAACCTTGTTTTAGTTTCAGCTTTAAAAAACATACTTTTCTCATACAGGAGTTTGCCCACTCCTGTCCAAACATACAAAGGAGTTTGTCACCTACCTACCTGCTTTTGACTATCATTTTAACTTATGCTACTCCCTTATTTCCCTTCTACTTACAAGGAAGCAAGTAATACGACTACTTCTACTATTTTTTTCTCGATTTGCATGAAGTAAATAAAAGCATAAGCTTGTTAACAATAACTTATCACAGAGATGCAGAGAAACCCATGTGAATGTAACACATCAGTTTTTTTTTACATTTAAACAGCTTTTGCGAGAGAGGATTTTTTCTACTCGTATTGTCTTTATTGCTTATGTAAAAGGTATCGATAGAGCTAAAATAAATCTAATTTTGATTATTTTCAATGAAAAAGACCTTCCGAACCATCATGTGAGCTATACAGGGTTTGTATGTTAAGACAAAAAAATCTGATGTGTTCCATTCACATGACTTTCTCTACATCTCTGTAACAAATTCTTCTTAAAAAGCTTATGAATCTATTTATTTCATGCCAATCGAGAAAAAATTAGCAGAAATATCCTTATTACTTGCTTCCGTGCAAATAGAAGCGAAATAAGGGAGTACCATAGGTTGAAGTGGTAGTCAAAAGCTGGTTGCTATGTGACTGAAGTTCCTTTGTTTGTATGGACAGGAGTTGATAAATTCCTGTACGAGAAAAGTATAAGTTGTTCCAAGATAAAGCCAAAAACAAGAAATTTCTAAAATACGATCAACTGCACGAAAAAGAATCATATAACATAAATTGTGTTTTTAACGTGTTCTACATTTTTGTGAGGTAAGTTTATGTCTGTTACGGTTTAGCAGTAATGCAAAATTCCGTGAAATTGATCCAGGATAAAGTAGTCTTCAGAGGTATTTCCAGAAAATTCAAGATATAATTTTATATGTCAAGTAAATATCTTTAATATAGGATATTTTAATCAAAATCTTTAGGGCCTTTTTTAAGAAAATGAAAATGTTTGTAAAAGTTCCATGTAAAGGGTACTTTGGGGTGGCAGGATTTTTCTCAAAAATTCAAGTCGCATCCCTTGAGGTTTGGAATTTTAGCGACTTTTCATTTTTGAGTTATCGTGTTCACAGACAGACACACAGACTTTTTTCTGAAAATGCTCTTTCTGGATACAGGGGACCTTAAAACATATATTTCCGCTGAAATCTTGGTATCGAATTTTTGGGTGCAGTGCAATACTTTCTCTTTATGCTATGTAGGTATATAGTACGTATAGAGAAACTAATTAGAGTGACAATTGAATTAATCGATAAATAAAGGAAGAAATACAAATTATTGAAGATTTAAGATTGTGTCTCCCTCTTTCAACCACATTTTAATGTATATACGGACAATGCCTTTAAAAGGAAGCAAAATTCTTTAAAATAGAACCTTAAGTGTGCCCTCGCTTTTTGGTGGGCATGGCCCAGCAGCAAATGCAGTAGATGAGGCAGATGTGAATAGGCAGCAAAGATTCAATGAAGCACTCACAAAACACTGGCGTTAAAACACATACGAAATGTTTTATATAACCGAAAAACAGTTTGCATCTTGTGTCCCAAATTTAATGAATTGTCATCTTATTCCTCATTATGTGGAAATTAGGATTTTAAAAATTGCAGTAATTATATTAGAACCCTTTTTCACTTCGAAGATTTAATTAAATTTTTATCAACAAGGATTATTTTATGTACTAAACAGAATATTCGTATCATAAACATCTAATGTGTTCCAGTCACATGACTTTCTCTACCTCTTTGCAACACAATATTGTTGAAAAGCTTATGCTTCTATTTACTTCATGCTAATCGAGAAAAAATTAACACAAATAACCTTATTACTTGCTTCCTTGTAAGTAGAAATGAAATAAGGGAGTACGATAGGTTAAAATGATAGTAAAAAGCTGGTTGCTATGTGTCTGAGGTTCTTTGCTTTTATGGACAGGAGTTGACAAATTCCTGTATGAGAAATGTATAGGTTTTTTTAAAGCTGAAACCAAAAACAAGGAATATCTAAAAAAAACGATCAATCTCGAAAAAAAATTATGAAACATAAATTGTGTGCTTTAATGTGCTCCACATTTTTTGTGTGTTAAGTTTTTGTCTATCTCTTACGGTTTAGCAGTTATGCAAAATTTCTTAAAATACATTCAGAATAAAGTAATCTTTAGATGCTATTCCCAGAAAATTCAAGATATACATTTAATTGTCAGGTAAATATGTTTAATATATATTTTATTCAAAATATTTTTGCGAAAATAAATTTTTTAGAAAAAAAAATCCATGTGTAGGTTAGCTTGTGGTGGGGGAATTTTTTCAAAATCCTCGTGTATTATCCCTGAAAGATATCAAACTTAAATACCAGGTTTGGTATGTTACCGACTTTTCGTTTTTGAGTTTTCGTGTTCAGACACACGGACACACACACACACACACACACACACAAGAACCTTTTTGTAAAAATGCTTTTTTTGGATACAGGGGACCCTGAATCATATATTTCCGGTGAAATCTGGGTATCGAAGTTTTGGGTGGAATGTAACACCTCTATATACTAAGTACATGGTATATGTAGAGAAAGTAAAAATGAAGGAAACTCTAGGAGAGTCATGTAACAAAACTAAAAGTAGTCTCTTCGGCTGAGTTTTTAGAAGTAAAGTATGGAGTGTAATTAGGTATTAGGGGATAAGAGGAGATATGAATTCCTGCAATTAAATACTTCTGCTATTCCACTTCCCAATAAAGGAGTTTATATTGAATGTTTAAAATTAAATAATTTGCTTATAGCATCCAGAATTTGTCTTGCAAGCGGTCTTTTGTGTACAGTTAACCAAATAGAGGCTTTATATTCCCGTGAGACCTTGTGCTGTTTCTTAACTTCGCCAAAGATTTACATAGTGCTCTGCTGTGAGTATATAAACTACATACTGAAGCGCAAGCCCGAATGTAGTTCGGGCCGTGAGAAATGTTCATGAGGCCCACGCCCGAGTATAGCTTGGGTAGGTATTTCTAACGCTTTTAATGCAATTCCACGACCTTGCCTCGGTCTTGGGCTATACGGCAAAAATATACATCAGTTATCTGTCCTCGCTTTAGTCAACTATTAGGAAATTTAGGAGAGTTAGTAACATTTGTTACTCGCGGGCAGTCCGCTATTTTTCTATTTGTAACGTTTTGTGTTCTTAAATGTTAAAATGCTGCATTTTACTCGACTTCTGAAGCTGAAATTCAGTATACATATGAGGCTCTAGAAAATTCCGAGGTAGATTTTTTCGAACTTTCAATAAATGGAGTGTAAGCTGTTTTACGCAGATGTTTTCAAACTCATATTTGATAGTTGTTGCAAATTTGAAATGCAATATTAATACGGAAGTTATGATTATTTTCTTACTTGTTGAGAAATCCTTGATTATCATACTTTTAGATTCTTCCAATATTTGATGGATGTGCCGTAAATAATAACTCAAAACAGACGTAAAAACACTGGGTTTCTTGGCCCTTCAACTAAATAAACGCCTGGGCTTCAATGTGTTAATAACGACAATGGTTATGTCATGGGGCATACGCCCTTAACGTGAACAACAAATTCAAAGTGCGGAAATCATTAACGATATTTAGTACGTGTGTGAGGTTTCGAGGCTTCACCAAAAGCAGTTGGTTGTGTTGGCACTTACCAGTACGACAATAGACATTCTCCCTTCACTTCCTCAATAAACGATATTTTGACTTCTACTTTCCTAAGTATTTTGTTCGATGCCAAAAAACCGAGGTTTTTTAAGACTAATTAAAGTTCCTTTACAGCGAGCAAAAAAAGTGGCTGCGTATGTAATGACTTCCTAACGATGTTCGTTTTAATTCCTCTGTAATTACAGCCATTTGTAATGAGGGCAAATCCTGCTAAGAATATCCAGACTACCACGTTTTATTTCACTCGCGGAACGACGTGCGCAATCGGAATTCGTTATTGGGAAGGGAGAGCAACTTTTAAATAAGTCACTTATCTCAAGTAAATGCATATTATGTAACATATACGCATTACGTTTGTAAATACCAAATATAAGTTTGTCTTGGAAATCATATTAGAGTAATTTTATACCTGAAGAACATAGTGAATTAAGCACGAAGGGCAACATTCTGGGATTTTATTCTAAACAGCCAAAATTGGCCAAGCCTGGGCACATACTTAATGGAAGTACGTGCACTAAGAGATAACATATTTGTGTAAATATTGTATAGACCTATTTGGTGATGAGTAATCTATATGTATAAATACGTGGTGTAGTTGTGAGCTTAAGTGTGTGTGCGTGCGTGCGTGTGTGTATGATAACAGAGTGTTCTTTCTTCTATGGTTCTATGGTTCTGTTGTCTTAGCACACAAGCATATGTATGTGTGTGTATTTCTAATGTTGTTAAGATATATAAAATAGATATGTAGCTAATATTCTAAATTCAAATATTTTTAGACAGCATGTTTGGTCACCCGACCCATGCGACTCTATGACGCAAATGCTGTATTATTGTAAACTTAATAATTAAATACTACACCTCTATTAAGTGATAATTTTATTTTCCCACCGAAAACAGCAAAGCCATGCAATGATACGCGTTTTGTACTTTCAGTAATTTCAGAGACACACTAGTTCAAAAATGATAATGATGTACTTCTGAATATTGCAGAATCTGTTCTACATAATAGGTAAAAGATAAATGCAGATAAAATGGTATTACATAAGCCAACAGTCTTACACAGACATTAAATTTAAATATCACCAACTCAGGTGAACAACATTAAATATTTAGGTATCAGAATTCATGAACATTAACTTATAATACACATGTGAACACAGGTTTTGAAAAGTTGAACCCATAACTACACCTTTTAAGACAATTGCCGAAATACGAGAATACTCGTATTTTAAATACAGCTATCAGTGACATCAACGCACATTTAGCATATGGTATTTAAATTTGGGGAGGTACAAATAATACCAATATTGACAAGAAATTTAAAGCACACAAGATATGAGATGCATTTATAACCATCACTATAGACAGTTCGGTTGAGAAACCTTTATGAAATATAAAATATTGTCCATATACATACATTCTCTCTCTCTATGTATATATATACATAGAGAGAGAGTGTATGTATATTATATATATATATATATATATATATATATATATATATATATAAAATTATCCTATTTGTCAAAATTTAAGCTATTGAAGAAACGACTGTTATAATCCTTATACAAGAAGAGCAAATAATTCTCATAGGTTGAACACAAATAAAAAAAATCTCACATTAATTTCTCTAAATGCTGCAACAAATTATTGTTAAAAAGTTTATTGTTCTATTTACTTAATGTTAATCGAGAAAAAATTAGAAGGAATAGTCATATTAGTTGCTTCCTTGTAAGTAGAAACGAAATAAGGGAGTACCACAGGTTAAAGTGATAGTCAAAAGCTGGTTTCTATGTGACTGAAGTTCCTTTGTTTGTATGGACAGGAGTTGACAAAGTCATGTGTGAGAAATGCATGATGTTTTTAAAGCTGAAAGCAAAAACAAGGAATATCTCAAAAACGATAAACTCCATGAAAAAAATGCATATAACATAAATTGTGTGTTTAAACGTGCCCTACATTTTTTGTGTGATAAATTTTTGTCGGTTTAGCAGTTACGCAAAATTCGGTAAAATACATTCACAATAAAGTAGTCTTTAGAGGCTGTTCCCGGAAAATTCCAAATTTACTTTTTATTTGCCACCTAAATATCAATAATGTACGATATTTTAATCAAAATCGTTAGAGCTATTTTAGAGAAAATCAAAATTTTCGAAAAAAATTCTTTGTAAAGGGTAGTTGGGGTGGAAGAGTTTTTCTCAAAATCTTCGTGTCGCATCCCTGGAAGATATAGTAACTTAAATACCGACTTTTAATTTTTGAGTTATGGTGTTCACGCAAACACGGACACACAGGCGCACACACACACACAGACACACACGCGCGCGCGCGCGCGCGGACATTTTTGTGAAAATGCTTTTTTTGGACACAGGGGACTCTAAAGCATGTAAATCCGGTGAAATCTCGGTATTGAATTTTTGGGTGCAATACAATACCTTCTCTATACACTATGCACGTAATACGTATAGAGAATGTACTCAAACTAATAGTGACCCTGGCGAAATAGAAGCAGTATTGCAATAGTTAGCTGTGCAAATGAACATTGTAAATATTAAATTCAAAATCGTATTACAATCAATCCTATCTAATTGAAGAGTGCTAAAAATAACATTAATATGTCATATTAAGGTTACTAATAAATCAATTCTTCTTTGTTCCTTTATATCGTTTTTCAGAAAATGCCCAATGCTCTTGTGAAGGGATTATTCATTGTAATAAAACGCCATCTCATACATACGCTAGGAACTACAATCATAGATCTCAAAATTTTAGCAGGTCAACTTGTAGGTTAATAGTTTACCAAAAACGTTTGCTTTAACAAGAGAAGAATTACCCTAAGAAGATTACAAATTGGTGAGATGAATTTTGAGAACCACTTGAATACCTGCCGTGCAGATTCCTACACACCAATCGGTTACAATGGCAGTATTACAGGACTCAGTACATATAAATACTCCATGCTATGACATGAGACATTTTTCAGCGTATGTATGGATTTCTATCATTATACCAAGGCATAGAAAATAAGTGTTATCGTTTGAACCTATGGTAAGCGTTACTCTCAATTTCATTTCGTTAATAATTAATAATGTAATTGATGCTGACGTTAGGTATCTATCGTTTAAGCAAATAATTAAGAGTTAAATAAATTGAACTATAAACTTATAACACATTGATAATCCTTTTATAACTTTGCTATTTAAGCAATTGAAAGGAAATTAAGTAATTCCGTGTAAATGTATTATGTGCGATCTAAAATGCATAATAATAAATATAATAATAATAGTAATAATAATATTTTTTTGATAAATGATACGTCAGCTAACAAGGAATCGTGGTCTACAGGCCGGCCGCTGCGTCCCCCCATCTCGGTCCTTGACAGACATCTTGGAGGGTGAGACGTGGTCAGCGCATCTAACCCCCGGCCGGTTAATGTAGTCCTCACGACCTGGAGCCACAACTACTCCATCGAGTAGCTCCTCAATTGGTCCCCCAGAAACCTCACGAGGCTGAGTGCACCCCGGTCCAGTTCTCCCAGCAGGGGAAAAATCCCCACGCTGGTATTGGGAACCTATTCCAGGTCTTCCGCTTGGCAAACAGCAATGCTACCACCGCACTAAGGAGACAACCAATAATAATAAGAGTAATAATAGCAACAATGGTAAAACTAATACGTAATGAAGATTTAGATTCTTAGAAATTTCTTTGCCAGTCCATTATTAATTTCTGCTCAAACAAATTATTAACAGAAGCAGTAAGGTTCACCGAGTCAGACGTACTTACTCCACCTTTATCTTCTCGTCAAGACATTAGGCCCTTCCGTGTAAGCGAGTGATGTTCTGTTGGTTACCAACTAACAAGTAATAAAATAGCAGACACATCCTTGAATTAAACTAGCCAATATCCAGTTCAGCGATTTATAAGAGCACATATGCGATCTAGATTTATTTAATGTGAAGGGACATTATAAAATGAATATATATATATATATATATATATATATATATATATATATATATATATAATCTTTCTCTACATCTGGGTGATTAATTATTATTAAAAAGCTTACAGCTTACTCTTCCATCTACTTCACGCTAATCGAAATAAATATTAACAGAAATGGTCTTATTACTTAATTCCTGGTAAGCAGAAGGAAAATGAGGGACTTCATTATAATAAATCGATAGTCAATTCTTTTGAAAGCTGGTTGCCGTGTGGATGAAATCCGTTTCTTTGCAATGCCAAGAGATGACAAATTCTCGTATGTGAAAAGTTTTAAGTATTTTAAAATTAAACCAATAACAAGGAGTATTTCAAAAATAGTTAACTCCAGAGAAAAAAGTATAAGAAATAAATTGTGAGTTTTTAACAGATCTACGTTTTTGTTTAATAAACTTCGTGCATCTCTTATGGTTTACCAGTTATGGAAAATTCAGCAAAATTCATCCGGAAGAAAGAGGTAGTCAGAGGCCAGTGGTTGAGATAGGAGAGAGCTGGGCTAAGGGCTAATGTGCATACTTGAGAGAGATGGGGAATTTAGGGAGACACGCTAGGAGCAGGGGAACCTACATATTGTATGTATTTTTTTCAGTCTTCGAGATCCGTTTATAACCGTGTGCTATGTTCTACAGACATGTTTATCGTTTATCTCAGAGTTGATCTGTTTGAGTGATTGTCTTAGAACTCTCCTGTGTGCTGTGAGTGATGTTCGAGGAACTTTTCTTTTATTTTTATTATTTGTCAGTGTTTTGTTCTGTTTTTTGAATGCTTACAGATCACTTAAAACAACTTTTATGGTTTTTTAATGCTAAAAATGCTTTTAATGGCATTTCATGCCATTTGGAGGGTGTTTAGGACTAGAGACAACATAGTTTCAGGTTGCATCAGGCATTTTAGCTCTTTTTCTACCCTTATCAGAGTACCTGGAGCTCTAAAACATGTAATTTAGTTTTTTCAGACGTTTTACTCATATTTTACATCATTTTGTAGTGTTTTGTAATGCTTTTTTATACTTTTTCAGACATTTTAATACTTTTTGGAACTATCTTTCAGCAATTTTAGTTCTTTCTCATGCACTTTTAGGAGGGCTGTGGTGTTGTTACAGATGTCTTAGAATGCTTTAATGACATTTCATGCCAGTTGGAGGGTGTTTAAGGGTTTCAGGGCATGCTTCCAGCGTTTCAGCTCTTTTTCAACTTATTTTTCAGGCACTTTTGCACCATTAAGGTTATTTTTAGCATTTTACAGTTTTGTAGAGCTTTGTATCTCCTTACAGATCGTTTATCATTTTTAAGGTATTCAGAAGTATGGAACCGTGTTAAGCCCACAGACAATAGGTATTTCAGTTAGCTTGGGAACTTTCTATGGACGCCGTGTCAGCGAAAAAGGTATACTAACCATATTTTAGTACATTTAGGAGCACGTTAAGCACATTTGGGGTAATATGCTTAAATGCTGCCCTGCAACTCCTTTTCTAATGTTTGATATTAATCGATGATATTTTAAGCTAGTTTGTCTTTTCTGCAACAATTTTTTACATTTCAAAGTAATTTCACTAATGATTTCAGTATTTCTGAATTAACTGGTACGTTCTATAGCATTTTCAAATGTTCCTGGATGATGTGATTGGTTTTGTCGACTATCCAATTTTTTTTTTTTTTTTTTTTTTTTTTTTTTTTTTTTTTTTTTTTTTTTTTTTTACAGTTTTGTTATATTTTTTTCTCTAGTTTTAATCCCTTATGAACCTTTCAGCACTCTGTTTCAGTATTTTTGCAGTACTATTATATGCTTTTTACAAACTTCCGCAATTTTAGACGGTAGCATATGAAGCGAGGGGATTGCAGCTTATGGCTAACAATATTTCTGAAACTGTTTCATCTATCTTAACCTATTAACTTACAAGCAGAAATAACCACAAAGGGGTCTTCTAACGTGGCCAGCCGACTATATTTTGTAGCTTTATTAAGTCAGGGGAGGATTTGCAGTGTAACCTTCAGTTTTCCTACCACGTTACCGGTGATGAGCAATGTAGGCATTATTCTCTCATTACATATTCACAATTTTGTAATGCCCAAAAGCATAGGTTGATGTTCTATCATTAGCAATAACTCATTTATAGGTACAAGCGGTGTATAGGACAGAAGTTGGATACGTAGAATCAGACTGAAAAATTCAATGCCATAGCTGGGATTTTAGCCACGGATCTCCCGGTCTGTAGCCGGTAGCTTTTCTACTGAGCTACCATGGCAATATTCCGGCATACCATTGAATTTTTCAACTGGCTCACAGTTTCCTCATTTGTCACAAGGCATATATCCATTTTATTTCTTATACTCTCCATGATTTTTCCAAACAAAGCATTGTTGAAGTTTTTGCACAGATCCTTTTAAAAGTCATTTTTATAGACTGTGGTGCTAAACTTATAGAGGGGTCCCGGGTGTAGACTTAGGAATGGTGTGGTGATGTGTGTCCTAGCTCAGGCTTTTGTTGGCATGGAATCTTTTTCAGGTGTGGTAAGCCACAAGTGGTTTTATTCCAGTTCCAGATTAATATTGAACTCGTTTATTAATTTGTTTGGCTTTTTCTGTCGTCGACCACACACATATTCCTACCAAATGTTTCCCTTTTCAACTACTCTTTACGCGACCGCGTTGGTCGTCTTCTGGTACTTCAAATAAACAAACACTGATTCTTTCGCAGCCGTTTGTAGCTCGTTCATTTCTACCGCGGACTCAGCTATAACTTCCTACCTCTGCGCGTCTTCTAGGGCTTATGCAGAAGTGTCGCTCGAATAGTTTCTCTTCCTTCCTATGGCAGAGTAACCTCACCCCCTTCAGTTCAGTGTCCTACCCTTAACGGTGCTATCCTACCTGAGTCGCTTGTCAGCTCGTGATGACTGTTGACTTGCCTTCTTAGACGTGTTTTACAATATTTCTTCCCTGTCAATTTTCAAAGTACATTTCTCCTTTCTTTGTATAATGTATATATCCCTTTTAGACAACCTTTAACCACCTGACACGACATGTGTTGTGTCATATGGCCCACAAATGAAAATAGTAACTCCAGTTGAATGAGCATAGTGTTTTTGATTATTTGCCCCTTTCAGTTTCTTAAGTACGTTCTACTTCTCCAAAATAATTCATCCCCGTAATACGTTGTGAATATTACGCATTTGCGTTTCTTGTGCGAATACGCGTGTTCTAGGCGCTACATACTAGCACTCGTACATAAGATTTTACATTTACTCATGAACATAAATATTTACTTACAATTGCTTACTATTATAAGATGAATACAACGTTTACTTAATAACCTTATACCACAAACATTTCTTTATATTTCCGTGAATATACTCATGTGTCCATACATTGAAAGAAATTCAAAGAAAAATATCTGTCTGACTGAACAACATACTCTAAATCAAAAACCTGGTTTAACACCAAACTTGGTATTTTGGTTTATTAGTTTCCACAGACGTGACACGAACTTTTACAAGAAAATCTAACTGCAGAGCATTACCTATTTTATTAGAGCTATATATTATATTATTTCATGAGTTCTTATATTTACCAAAACAACAAAACATTTCTTGAAGTAAATTGCCAACAAAATAAAGAAAGGAAGCCAGGAAGAAAAAGAAAGCGAAAGCTGAACCTAATTTAAATGTAATGTAGACATAAACGATACTACACACTACAAGACTATTTACACTTATTGACGTAGCATGTGTACACAGTTTCCATAATGTTCACACTATTCTGATACTTACCTTGCAAGAAACACGAATACTCATTTGGATCCGATTTGTTCCTTCTTCATGCTGATAAGCCACTGTCCCCTTCTTTAAGGTCCTTTGGAAATTGTTGACCGAATGGCTCCAATACATTATACCAAAACCAAACATACTTAATGTTACTATTTCACTACTAAGACGAAATAACACTATTCGAATCACACATGTAATCGATTATGTGAACACGTGTTTCATCAGCAATAAAATTGATGCATGACTTCGTAGACCAATAGAAATGAACACAACACTTGTCGCCACTGTCTCTATACCCCCGCAGCTGAATCCTTACACTTGACAATTAGGAGCTAGGTTGGTACATCCACAGAAAACAGATGAAAAGCTCTACCCGTATGACTTTCTGAACCAATCGCAAAGAAGCATTCCGGTCGGTCGGTCAGAAAACGGAAACGCATCTAGATGCCGCACCGTTGCTATATCTGGCTATTTCCAACCACGTGCCCAGTTTGTGAACTCCTAACACGGACGTTGAGCTGTTCTGCACAAGACACGTATTATTCGTTTTTATTTATATTTGTAGATAGTATTTTGGTGTTTTTTGTACATTAGGGAACAAAACAAGACTTTCACAATTATAGAGGCCGTTAGACTTTTGCGGGAAGGTGTGGCGAGAGTAGACGCGGCTTCATGGAAGAAGAAAGTGAATCCTGTTCAAAAAATAAATAGACGGAATCATGAGTGAATGTGAATCATTAATGATATGTCTTGGTGAAGACGACGATATTGTTGAAGACAATGACGATGATCCTTTCCAGAATGATGACAACGGAGACTAGCGTGGAATTGAGGCATTAAAATTCTAAACTGGTGAAAATCACCAACGTTACATGCAACCATCCGCATGTCAATTGCAAGGATTCAGCGACGGGGGATAATATAGGCACTGTGATAACATATACAACGTCGCGTATTCATTCATACTGTAACAATTTCAGAGGTCGCTGATAGACGTTCTGCTGTTCTTACCCTGGTTTCACTTAAATATACGGCCACCAGAGCACGCAGCGGTTGCGGTGTTGCACAGTCTACTACTAGGAGGTGAGCGAAATTGTACCCTGTAGATCGGCAGATTGCTGAAAGGAAGAGTACAGATCGCTCACATGTATCTACCGAGAACGAAGATGAGTCTCTCGTGGTAGAATTGGGAATAGATCATTTTCGAATATTCTGCTGAATATTGTCTTTATTCCCAGGTAGTGTATGGACAGTTGGCAACTTTTGCAAGGATGCTGGAATTCAATGTAGACGGGCAGGAACACAAGAAATGCTAACCGAAGCCCACAAAATCGATATGTTGGCATTTGCTGTAGATTATGAGATCTTCGATTGGAGCGAAGTCATTTTCTTGGACGATGCTACGTTCCATATTGCAGATGCCAATTCTACTGTGTTTGTTTACATGCCCAGTGGGAGTTGCTATGGCAGACGCTATCTGGCTACTCGTGCAAGAAGTGATCGAAGGACCGTTACTGCTTGGGTTAGGAAGGTACATGTCTCGAGAAAGTGCATGTCACAGTAGCCGTTGCTTGTATGAGACCATGCCAAGTTAACGATGCAAAATGATTTACCTTTTACCTCGGCTATAATGGAGCAGCGGTTGTTAGGATCTGAGTAACAATGTTATAAGTAATTCCAAATCTTCTCGGGCTTCTAGCCAGGTAAAAACTTGGCTTGACACCAACGTTTCGAAGAAGTGAAGCCCGAGAAGATTTGGAATTAACACGTCGCCAGGAAAGCTTCAGTTCTTATGTTATAAGTAGTTCAGCAGTTGTTTTATTTGCTACAGAGAACATTACACAAAATTATTTCAGGAAGTTACAAACATCAGTTTCCTTTTATCTTATCACAAATGAAAATTCGTTTTAAATCACCATAAATGTTGCGGATCAACTTTAGCTGTACTGCCCGCTATAAACGCTGCTCAGTAAGCTTTTCACAAACGATATATCTTGAAGAAACGGCGTATAATGGAGCTCACTCGAGGTATCCTTACAGAGAAGAAAATTTCTTTGACCCTTTGAGCTGGCACTTCCTTTGAATTTTTTACTATTATCAAGCTCCTTATTTTAGTCCACCCTAAGATAGAAATGTCAAGGGTGTGTATATATATACATACACACACACATGTATACACACACAAACACAAAGATGTTAACTGTTATATCAGCACCATGCATGTTCCATGGTATCTGTATAAAATGTGAAGTACAAAAATTTCCACCAACCATTACAATGAGCAATCTAAAACTTTGGATGCATCATTTGCATATAGTCACATCCTGGCTGTGGTCACAGGATGTGGTAACATTGTAATCTATAATTATCATAATGTTGGTGACATTGCCAACTTGAACGTTCATTAAACCCACGGTACGCGTGGCAATTTGCCTCTTTATTAGTGTGAACTAAGAATGGGACAGTTGAAAAGCTCCTCCTGGACGCCAAGCTTGGCCTCGTGCCATGAAGACACGTAAGGTAATGCTATAAAGTGTCATTTGATTTAGACATGTTTTCCTTAATTTAGTAGCTTAGTTTACCCATCAACGTCCTTTTTATTGAATTAATTAAGCTCTCCCTTGCTGTATAGGATTTTGCATATGAGGGTGCGTCCCTCCATGTCTACCCAAATGTAGTAAAAGTAGAATTTCCTAACCCTACCTCCCAGCAACCAAGCGAGTTCCTTGTATTAGATGTGAGTGTGACAAATAAGGTATGGAAATAAATAATAATAGTGAAAGCATTCTACTTATATTGCATCATATTGTGTATTGTTTGATGCAGATCTTGTAATAGCAGGGTGATCCAGAAATACATTGTGAATTATTACACTGTAGTATAGTCATTCTGAATATCTGAATAGCTATTTCCAGTAGTTTAGAAGTGAGGCTTGGTATAATCGAAAGAGGTATAGGATATAGAAGCGACAATGCAAGAAGTGTGGTGGTGGTGGTGGTGGTGGTAGTGGAGGTGGAGGTGCAGGAAACATGACGGCAGTGATAATCAGCGCTTTCGATAAAACGCATAAAAATTAACAGGCACTTGAGAATTGGAAAAAGATACGTTCTTCAATACTTCTTATATTTGGTACCTAAATCACCTTAATCTGAAGAACTGCTTCAATTTAATTATTATAAAGTATAAAGTGAAAAAAGGTGCGCTCTTCAATATTTCTTATATTTTATACCTACATTATTTTTATCTATAATCAATTATCATTAATTTAATTATAGTTAATGTTTGGTTTCACAATGCTGTGTGTATCCTAAAGTTACGAAGTTAGAATCGGGAAAACAAATTCAAAGTCGTAGCCGGGATTTAAATCAGGGTTTTTCGGATTAACATGCCGCTTCTCTGACAAACTTATATACCATGGAAAATGACATACTATTTCTTCACTTTTCTGCGATAAACTACAGAGCTAACTCGCACCTATGGCAACTTACAATTTCGTAAGTACTTTAGGAACCCACTTCAACTATTATTGCAATCATTGTTAACTTATGTTTTTTTGTTTTTCCTCTAATGAGGTGCGTACATTAGAGATACAAAAGGAAGTATCAGACTCAAATTTTTCCTCGGTTGGCCTTTAAAACATAGAGTAAATTATAAAAGCCTAAAACTACAACATTTTGCACGAAGTGTTTTTATTATAAGGTTAGTTTATTTAACCATTTATTTGGATATAGATTATGTTATTTAGAGCTTTTATTGTGTTGAAACAAAGCGTGCAAAAAAGCGCGTCTGCAATTTTGAGATTATCCGTTCGTTATTTTGAATGATTGTCATGCCACTGTCTGGTGTTATCAACATTAGAAAGCTCAACGAATATATTTAATAATATAATGTTTTTTTCGTATATAAATTTACAAATGTCAATAGATACATTTTGATCAGTTTAAATAAACAAACAGAAGACTCTCCTTTAAAGTTTAAGGCTGGATTTTTCAGTTTTAGCACATTGTGGTAAGAATAATTGTCTGGGCTCCTTTTACTTTCTCTACGCGTATTATATATATAATATGTACAGAAGGTATTGCATTGAACCCAAAAATTCGATAACGAGATTTCACTGGAAATAGACGTTTGAGTGTCCTCTGTATCCAAAAAAAGAATTTTTAGAAAAAGTTCCGTATGGGTGGGTATATGTGTGTGTGTCCCTGTGTCAGTATGTCCGTGTCTCCCTGGGTCCATCAAAACGAAAAGTCGGTAAAATACCAAACTTGGTATATAATTATAATATATTCCAAGCATCGACTCAAAATGTTGAGAAAAATCCGCCACTCTAAACTACCCTTTACGTGGAAAAAGTTTCGAAAAGTTTGATTTATTTTTTTAAAATGGCCGTAACGATTTTGATTAAAATATCGTATATTAAAGGCAATTACAAGGCAAATAAAACGAATATCTAAAATGTTCTGGGAATAGCCTCTGAAGACCTCTTTAATCTGGATGAACGTTGCCTTTTTTACGTAACTAGTTATCTGAAAGAGTTAGACAAAAACTTACTACACAAAATATTTATATCTCGTTAAAACACACAACATACGTCATATATATTTCTTTCTTAAATTTGACAATTTCTGGGGTATTCCTTATTATTTATTGGTTTCAGTTTTAAAATACCTAAATCTTTTCACACACAGGAATTTTTCAACTTCTGGCAATACAAAGAAAAGGATTTCATCCACACGGTAACCGATTTTTAAAATATTTGATTATCGTTTTCATTTCATTTCTACTTACAGGAAACCATTTCTGATAATTTTTATCTAGATGAGCCTGAAGTGGATACAAGAATAAGGTTTAATAACAATAATGTGTTTCAGAGAAGTACGAAAAGTCCTGTGAATGAAACACATCAGATTTTTTACTTTCTCTACGCGCACTATGTACATACTTTACAAGGAAGGTATTGTATTGCACCCAAAAATTCCAAACCGAGATTTCACCAGAAACAAATATATATATATGAGACCCCCGGAAACCACTAAATGTATTTTAAAAAAAAAGATGTCCTTATTGTGTTGGTCTGTCTGTCATTCTGTCAGTGTGTGTGTGTGTGTGTGTGTGTGTGTGTGTGCGTGTGTCTGTGAGCAGCATAGTTCAAAAGCGAAAAGTTCTTTAAATACCAAATTTGGTATTTGAGCTCAGTATCTTCCAAGGACGCGACACAAAGCTTTTCAATAAGGTCCACCCCCCACTACCCTTTACATGGAAAATTTTTTTGAAAAATTTTATTTCCTCAAAAATGGCTCTAACGGTTTTGATTAAATACCGCATAGATACTAGCTGCCCGCCCCGGCTTCGCGAGGGTGGTGTTCTAATGAAAAAAGTGAGACAAAATCTTCCGTTTACAATACGACCATGTAATGAAATAAAATTACAATTAAATAATTTGACAATACTTAATCGCAGTGCCTTGTAATGTACATTTTCCTTCCGGGGAGAAACAAAAATGGCACCGATAGTTTGCCGACTCTCGAGGAGGCGACGTACAACTGCCCATACGAAAAAAACTGCAATTCAAGGTATATTATACAATTTCTTACGATTGACCTTGGGATTTATTGTCACTGCGATGATTTATTGTCATCGGAAACCCAACACGCTTAAATGCAAAAGTAAAATCGATTGGCATTAGTGGTATTTTTGAAATAAGCACATCCTCACCTTTGATTATAGTAGCTTAAATCAAAGTTGTCATAATTTTTTAGGAGCAAGTTTTGTTCCGTTGCACAATTTTGGCTGATTTAGATTGAGTAGCATACTTATTACAGAGTCAGCGTTGAGTTATAAATTGTTTGGTGAAATCCTGACCAATTCAATGAATTTAGGAATTCAGTTAGATAATTGACGACTTCATTTGGTTCGGTAATGAAATCGATCGACTTCTGTGAATGTATTTGTCCATAAATTTTACTTTGGATTTTATATTCAAATCATCTACATTGTTATTAGTTGCTGCTAAAATGGCTCGTTCGCTCAACCAGGCATAATTTTTGTCATTTACACCAATATTTGGAAATACTTTCGATATTAATTCTTACTTAAAGTTGTGACGTAACAAAAATATGATGGAAGCGAAATAAGGCGAGTAGAAGTATCAACCGGAATTTTCCCATCGTCAGTGTCTAATAATGCTTTTGCAATGATCTGCGCAACGTAGCATATATTTATTGTTGGAATTGCGGAAAGGACGAAGTCAGCGCACCCATAAGATAGTGTGGAAAGGATGACATATGCAGTTAATAGCGTGGGTATAGCGCTTTTTCCTCTAAGCCAAAACAGTCATTTTTAAGGCTAACAATTGCATAACTAAAGAGCAAGTAGATCAGGTTTGGCAAGTAATAAGCTTTAACTTGATTATAGTGGTGCCTATTACATTTATCCATTTAATCCAAAATATTACTTGATCAAAAGTATTAAAAGTGCTCCAATTGCAGTGTGCTAGTGACTTGATTATAGCGTTGCCTATTACATTTATCCATTTAATCCAAAATATTACTTGATCAAAAGTATTAAAAGTGCTCCAATTGCAGTGTGCTAGTGACGGGAGCATCCTCATGTTCTGATGAAATCACCTTATCTAGCTCATGTACCACATAACAACCAGTAACCAACATGTGCAATAGGAATTTAACCTAAAACGGTTTACTATTCGGGTCCCGTCATTTCTCCGCCATTTTCGGATTCCAAGAAGGACTATTAGTTATGTGCATAGTTTATAACTTGTTCATCTTAAAGAATTACAATAAAAACACTTATCTCTTATTTCTTTATTTAAACAATTTCATCAAAAAAACGATAATTAGTAAATCAAAAATATATTTGATTTTCAATGTTACCTTGCGTCATAGACTCCATAAACGGGTGCATACCCTTAGCATGCATGGCGAAGAAAAATTGAGCAGTACTACAGCCATCTAGCGACAAATAAATATTTACTCTAGGTGTTCGTCGCCAGGAAAGCTTATTTACTTCTTTGTTTAAAACGATAGGATTAGGGTAAGGACAATTATAAGATAAAAATGTATTTGAATTTCACTGCTGCGTTGCGTCAACGTCTCGATAAATTGTTGCATGACCTTAACATTGAATGTAGAGGAAAAATTCAGCAGTACCATAAGCATTTAGCAACCACTGCCATCTAACGGCTATTAACCGAAATGCGTCCCATTGGCACTGTTAATTTTTCATATTATGAGACTTTAAAAATCTTCCCATACTATTTTTGAAAATGTTCTTTTCCGCAAACCTTGTCGTCATATTAACAAACGCAACAACAAAAAAATGTTCAATTTGGTGCAGTCGTTCGGAAGTGATGCGTATACATACATTTTGGCTATTCATTTATATATATACCAGCTGTCCGTCCTGGCTTAGCACGGATGGTGTACCTAATGAAAAAAGGGCCAAAATCTTCCGTTTACAATTAAACAAGTTGACAATACTTTATTGCAATGTCTTTTAATGTACAAATTTTCCTTCCAGAGAGAAAACAAATAGCGCCGATGATTTGTCGGCTCTCGAGGACGCAACGTACAACTGCCCATGCAAAAGAAAATAAGAAAAAAAACACCTATAATTGAAGGTATATTTCATACATTTCTAATGATTGACTTTTGTGTTTATTGTCATTGCGACGCACGGGAAACAGAGCACGCTTAATTTCAAAAGGAATATCTGTTGGTTGGCTTTAGTGGTAATTTTGGAATATACACATCTTCGCCTCTGAAATTTCCTATGATTATAGTAGCTTAAATCAAAATTTTGATAATTTTTTAACAGAGAGTATTGTTCCGTTGCACAATTTCGGCTGATTGAGATTATAGGAGCTTAAATGAATTTTTTTATACTTCTTTTAACAGAGAGTACTATTGCGTTGCACAATTTCTGCTGATTGAAATTGTGTAGTACAATTATTACACAGTCAACCTTTAGCTGTAAATCGTGTGGTGATAATCCTGGCAAATCCAATGAATTCAGCAATTCAGTTAGATAATTGACAACTTCATTTGGATTGGTAATGGAATCGATCGACTTAAATGAATGCATTTGTCCATCAATTCTACTCTTGAGTATTTATATTCAAATCATCTACATTCTTACTAGTTGCTGCTAAAATGGCTCTTTCGCTCAACCAAGCATAGTTTTTGTAACTTACACCAATATTTGTGGACATTTTGAATATTAATTCTTCCTTTGAAGTTGTGAAATGACAAAAATTTCGTGAAAAGGAAATTAGGCCAATGTCAAATAATTTCTTTGCATCTGCAAATGGCAACGATCTGCGCAATGTAGTATATATCCTTGGTATTGCGAAAAGTCAGCGCACGCATAAGGTAGTGTGGAAAGTATGACATATGCAGTTAACAGCATGGGTAAGCAAGAAGGCCGTTGACATAATAACAATAATGGCAGCTCTTTCATAGTGTGAGGGCTAAACGCTGAAATAACCAATGAATTATATAAAGGAGAAAGTCACAAAGTGCTAATGTTTTCCACCTCTTTTTTATTTCCTTCTATGTAAAAAGAGTAATTTTCTGGACTAACAGTGACACAACAGCATAAAAAAGACGTTTATCTGGCTGGGCAAGTGATAAGGTTTTATTTGATTATGGTTTTTGTATTAAATTTATCCACGTAACCCAAAATATTACATGATCAAATATATTAAGAGCAACGCAATTGCAGTGTGATGGTAACGGGGGTATCTTCAAGTTCTGATGAAATCACCTTTATCTAGCTCATATACCACATAATCTGAAATAACCAACATGTGCAATAAGAAGTTAACCTAAAATAGTTTACTATCCGGGTTCCGTCATTTCTTCGCCATTTTCAGATTCCAATAAGGATTATTGGTTATGTGCATAGATTTTAAATTGCTCATTTTAAACGATTACAACAAAAATAATTATTTATTTCTTCATTTAAACAATGTAACCAAGAAAACGATAGTTAGTACATAAGAAATATATTTGATTTTCACTGTTATTTTGCGTCATTGACTCCATAACCGGGTGCATTCCCTTAGTATTGAAAGGGGAAGAAAAATTGAGCAGTACTGCGCTTCTCTAGCGAGAAATAAGTAAGCAACTAATCTAGGAGTTTGTCGACAGGAAAGCATTTCTGCTTCTTTATTTTTAAACGATAGGAGAAAGGAAAGGGCAGTTAATACCTAAACATGTATTTGAATTTCTTTTTTTCGTTGCGTCAATGTCTCGATAAATTGGTGCATTACCTTAACATTGAATGTGGAGGGAAAATATAGCAGTACTATGGGCATTTAGCAACAAATAATCGTGGTGCCACTGCCATCTGGCGGCTATTAACAGAAATGCGTTCCTTTGGAATTATTATTATTCATATCATGACACTTTAAAAACGTCCGTACTATTTTGTAGCATTTTCTTTTCCACAAACCTTGTCGTCACATTAACGAACACAACAAAAAAGAATTGTTCAATTTGGTGCAGTCGTTCGGAAGTGATGCACATACATACATTTCGGTGATTCATGTATAGATAGATATATAGATTAAATATATTTATATGACAAATAAAATGTATATTTTGAATTTCCTTTAAACATACCTTTATTCTGGATGAACAATGGAAATTTTGAATAAGAAATACACAAAAGCTTACTTAACAAAAAATGTACACACACATACGTAAGATACACAATCCATGTTATATGCATTTTATACGTGGTTTTGTCCGTTTTTGAGATACTCCTTGTTGTTTGTTTCAGTTTTAAAATACTTATACTTTTCTAATTTGTCAACTCTTGCCAAACAAAGGAACTTTAATCAAATAGCTACCAGCTTTTAAAAGATTTGACCATTGTTATACCCTATGGTACTCCCTTATTTCCTTACAAGGAAACGAGTAATAAGACAATTTCTGCTAATTTTTTCTCAATCAGCATGAATTAAGTAGAAGAATAAGCTTTTTATGTATAATTTGTTACATAGATCTAGAGAAAATTATGTGAATGAAACATAATAATGGTGAAATGAACAGGTCGTTTATTTTCTGTCTTCAATACAGTAGAAAACTCAGTACAAATAATTATTTCCAAAGTCGTTCTTATGAAACAAGGAAAAAAAAAAAAACTTACAGGAAATTTACAGGGAAGCTAACAACATCAAAAGTAACAAATGGCAGCACTTTGTGGTAAGTTTCGTGAGCATCCCAGCGGGAACATGAAGGAAATATGTTCGCTGAAGCGAGTAAATAGCAACTTATCTACACTCCCAGTTTTGTTCCAGCCTTCTATTGCATTCAAAGATCTCCCCAAGGATAACAACCAAATTAAATCCTTTTTAAATTTATTCGCTGTACTTGCTTGAAGTTGTCATAAAGTTTAATGGGAAATTTATGGCGAGGGAACGAGTGATTTGTTCGTAGCGTTTCCAAGGTAACGTCAGCAAAACGTCTTTCTTTGACAGTAAAGCGTGCTCATAACATTTTCGATGCTGCCAAGAGAAAAAATAAACAAACCTGAGGGTAAACGACCAAACATCCAACGTTTCTAAAGCAAGTATGCCAAAACCTTTTGCCAACTGTTAAAATTAACTTAGTGAAGGCTAAACCGATTGTAAAAGAATGTGTGAAATTGAATTTCAGATGCATTCATTTTATGGCAGTGGCTATAAAATATTACTTAAAGTGTTTGAGATAACGTAAAATTTAAGTCGTCCTTCAAGATGCCTCTGGTTACCAAGTTAAGGGGTTCAAATCCGGCGGAAGAGGAGTTACTCCGGGCGTATACTATGTAATTAAGAAGCGTTCATAAACAACAGACAATTCAATTAAATTCTAACAATTTAAGAACACTGGCATAAAAAAATCCCATTCTTTACCTTATCATTGACAATTGAAATTCCTCAACATTCCCTGAACATGAAAATTATTGTATCACAGAAGAAGCGACAGACTCGCAGACAAAGAAACGCCAATCGGTGCTGCCCAGCATTAAATACATCAGAAAAGGCGTGGAATGGAAGGATATAGAATGAAAATAAATGGTAATGTGTAAGAAAAATCACTCGAATTTATTCTACACGATTTCAATGGACCTTAGATATGAGTATGGAGAGACACAGATACGTTGTAAGTCATTTTTTACAAAAAATTTCATTAACAAATAAGGTGCGAAGTTTTGCTTTAACTTGATTTTGTCAATTATTCATAGCCACAAGTGAGAACAGTCGCTATGAGTTTAACATTTCAAATGGGAGTGTACGTTAACCCTTTGTTGCCTGTCGGTACCTATAAGTTCCGCTTGCTTTAACCGTAACTATACAAATAGGGTTGTACACTAGGATCAATTTCTTGTTATACTAACCTTCAACCATAAACGACAAGTAATCAAGACTGTTTGACATTGTACAAAAATATATACATTTTGACCTAAAATTGCAGTGCATTTTTAAATAAACAAAAGAATAAAACCCGCATTACTAGAATCAAATGTAAACCCATTAGCTTCCAAGCATCACACCGATTATTATACTTGGGCTCTCCCCGTCCTCTACCACAGTTACTGGATTTAAACTTGCAACATTTGGCTTTAAATGGATGGTCAGTGCATTCCCTATCACCTAACACTCATGGCCATTTGAACCACTTTTTGGTGGTGCCTTTGGCAGGATTATGAAAACTGATTTAGAAGTATTTAAAGGTTTAATTGGGAAGAAAAAGATTAATAAAGTATCTATATTTTCATTTCTATTTTCTATATTATTTTATATAATCATTTTATAGGATTATTCCTATGTATTTTAATTGGAACTCTAGGTTTAAACCTGAATTAAATGAAAAACGGCAAATGTAATATACTAATACAGGCAACTAAGGGTTAAATAGGATACTGGTGTATACAGCTGTTCAAAACAAACAACTTCCAATGAGGATCGTTTTATAACTCTTACATATACTTTTAAGGAATAAAGCACATTTGTGTTTATTTATTTTTGGTTTGCCTGGTCTTAAATGTCCATTTTCTTATACATCAAAGGCATTAAAGATACACTTGGAAATACTTATCGAATGTCGGGGTGTTTTCGCTGTCTCCGCTTTTGTCTTCCACCTGTTGGTACTGGTAGCCTCTCGTTGCACCTTCTGATTATCATAAGGGGCCTCTCAAAAAGCATTGCTATGCTCTTAAACCAAATTGGACATGACATGTAAAGAGGGTGCACACGAAACGTAATTTGTGACAAATTAAATTCTGAGTTGCAAACGTTTTTAGCAAAATCACAGCGCCAGAGTTTGAGTGTACACAAGGTGCAATATGATCGAAAATATTACAATATTGTCTTGCGCATTTTAAATATCTGTCGGCGTAATTAAGTAGGCAGTATAGAAATTTATTTGGCAGAACTACGTTTCCTCGTTTGTGAAAACTATTACAATTCAGAGTGAAAGCAGATGCGTATGCTTCTACGGTATGTGTCACCGTAGGCATTCTCAGACCACTTCTTCGCGTGGCTTCTGAAGCACAATGTCTTCGTAGCCACTGATAACTGCTAAAAAAAGAAAAAGAAACAACCACTTCTATTGTACAAGACCATTTGCCAATAATATCCCATTTACTGTCGTTTCGTACGTTGTTGTTGAAGAAGTAAAGAGGAGAAAATTATGCTACGAAAATTGTTTGCCTTGAATACTCTTGAAATTTTAAAATAAATCGTTCTTGACTCAATTTCCAGTTATACCTGATCAAACAAATTTAACATCTGCTTTGGTTATGAATATTTTCGTTTAAAAATGCTATACCGCATTTTGTTTTGTTTTTGGGGAATTAGGGGTGGTCTGAATCGTGTGTAGATATAATATACATAGAGATACTCAAATTCTATTCCTTTGTTCGTCATAATAATTATAAACATACAGTTATATGTTATTAGATTAGGCAATAGGAGTTTGTTACCTAAAGCATGGAGAAACTACAATGAAATGTGTGTATCAAAAGTGCATAATGTTGCGTACTCAGTGAAAATGTAGTACTCACCCCTAACAGTGTGCAAGCTTGCCAACGGTTGGGCAAGTATATGAAACGCAGGTTTTCATCGGGATAAGAACATTGACAGCATATACTAAGAACTTCCAAGGAATAAATTAGTTTACAGTTTTTTAATTTAATTAGTCAAGCCGATGTCCCACGGTCAAAATTTGATCCAACATTTTTTTATACAACGTGAAATTTGTGTACATTTCTCAATTCCATTCTCACGGAAGTGTGTATTGGTCCAAATATTTCTCGCATGCACACGGACAGCTATTAGAAAATGGTGGAGGTTATTTACGTTCGCTGTTGCATGCTTAGTTTATGTATCCATTGCAAGAGCATATTATAATAGAAAGAAAAAAATAATAAAGAGGCGTTGGTGGACTATACCATGGCTGGAACGTAGGAATGCAGGTCAAGAAAAGGGGTGTACTACATATGCTGCAAAATTAATCGTTTCTAAATTATTTTAACTTCCTTAGAATGGACGAAAATTTGTTAGAAAAGTTACTGTCCTTAGTTGAGGCAAAAATCACTCGCTAAGACACAAATATGAGACAGTCCATACCAGCAAATCAACCAGCAATCACGTTTTTATATTTTTGTTGAGAAAAGAGGTTAGGTACAAATGGGTCCGATAAAATGCATTTGCATTATTTCATAAACCTTTACCGCACAAATAATGTGTATTTTAACCGTAGCTCAGCTACTGTAACCCTATTATTTAGGGAAAAGTCTACAAGACACAGCAAAGTTTCACACATAAATCACGTTGGCTGCCATCTTTACTACCTCATTTCCACCGGGTCGCTCATTGGTTGATGCCATACGTGTGGGCCAAAAATTAGAAACAGCTGTATCCTTGTAGCAAACTGGAATTGGACCAAAAATAGGACGGAAATTGTATACAATGAAATTATCCGATGTCCCACGATCCAATTTGTAGTTTGAAGAGTATTGGACCAAAATATTGACCTGGGACATCGGCTTAATATACAAATGAAACACTGCCCTCGTTCAAGTTATAGTTTTGGTGCTTCGTAGCTCAGGGATTGTTGAATCGAGTCCCGTCTTGGGCATATGTGTGTTTGTTTCTATCGCAGTTTTTCTCTCTCCCCTGGTGGCCAATTAGATCCTGCCTGAAGCCCAATATGTGTGCAAAAAGTAGATAAATAAATAAAATGACAAGTCGTGGATATATCTTCAGGTAGTCCAGCGTGGCTGGCCTACATGTAAACAGAAATCAAAATGTAATTAAAACAAAATAGAGAGAGCAATATAATAGAAGAGAAATAAAAACATGAAGAAATACAATGTTCACTGAACTAAATATAACAATTTTTAGTTATTTGCTTATATCTCCTGAAAGAATTGAGATAGGGTGTTGCCATAAAAAGTTAATAATTATTCTAACTAAACGGATTTATAAAATGTGGTAGAATGTATGATAAACATACATTAATTGTTCTAACTAAACAGACGTATAAATATGAAAGGTTACACAAATAGTTCACTCTCCTGTTTATTAAAATAAAAGTTTCTGAAAATATACGTGTATTTGTCTATAAAGTTATATAAAATGAAAGCGTGAACAGTAACAATAACATAGATTTTAACATATCCGATTCTCTGCCTACAGCGCTTAAATCACATGTTGTGGTAAGTTCCCACGGATCGTTGCTTCGTTGTAGGTCTATGGACTAAATAAATTTAAATAAAGACTTGAAATAAACTATTAAATAGCTGAGCAATTGTAAAATTGCTTAAAGATTTATTTGATAATCCGGGCATCGAATCCTAATACATAAATCTAATTATATTTAGAACCGTTGGTTATAAAGAGACAGCACAAAGTTTCAATACCAGGTATTGTTACACAAAATTGGTCTTGAGAAGAAATTATGATCATAGATTCCCAGTTCAATGCCATAGCTCTCGTGGACTTTAAAATAAAAGCTTTTGCTTAATCTTGAAATATAGGGCTACTTTAACGCTGAAAGGTGTAGGATACATTTAAAAATACAGTAAGATTGTAAATACCAGAAAGTAGCGGACTTGGTTCGATTGAATTAGAAGTTAATAGCTCTAAAATAGCACATTGAGGTAAGATTGTAAATACCTTTCAAGGTAGCGGACTCGGTTGGGCTTCCGAATATATGCACACTTAAGTAGAAGTTAATATCTCTTAAATTAGCGGTCATAAGGACAGCGGATAAAAAGCACACGAATGCTCTCCTCATTGAATATTGGTGCATTTGAAACGTATATCCTTAAGATCTTGGACCGATCCTATGAAGTTCCAATATCTTCAAACCTAAGAACGTTATATAACTCAAATGCATTTCACATAGGAAGGTGGGATATTAAACCGTTAAATAATTTCAGAAAATATAGCATCGGATTGACTCCCTCCCTTTTGTTTTTTAGTTTCCTTGTGCATTGTAACTATACATTTTAAATAATCTCTGGAACTGGAATACCAGGTGAGTCAGCTGCGTCTATTTATTTTGGAGTGTATGCAACCGGCTAAGCAAATGCCGTCTCATGGCTAATTGGCATAACGCTTTATGGAGGAGGGATATATAACTCGTGCATAAGTGTTTAACGGGACAGAGCGCAATCGCTATGTATGTTGATGCCAAAAATGTCATTGGTAGCTGCAGTAGCACATTTAGCCGAAGGAAACAACCTATAACATGCATCGGTTGACAAAATCATTTGAAATCAAAATGGCAAATGGCAAATCTGCGCAAATTGGATTTATGCCGTCATTGTACAGGCTGCTAAGTATTTGGAGGATAATTTCATTTATGTCATAAGCTATTGTAACGTATGGGTTTTATGAAGTTAATGCTATTTGATGTACCTTATTCTTATTGTTGAATTATATCACTTAACAAAACATTCTCAAAATAGGTATTTAGTAATAATGGATGTACTTTTCCGGCACAATATATGAGGTAGATCTTCCCATGTAGCTTATGCTAGCCCAGGATTACCCCAGCGGATACAGTGCATCTGACAACGGATATTTAAAATAACAAAGTCTAAACGGTAATCCAATCCACCAAAACTATAAGCGTAGTGTTTTCCCGCATGGAAGGGAGAGTGCATAGTTAGCCGTTAATAGGAGTAGCCGGATAAGGCTGAGTGATAGTGATAGTCGACGGGGATCATCATTATCGGCCAAATTGCACCTTCCAGCCGATGCAGAACATGCGAAGCTTTAGAAAGATAGGGCAAAGCTACCTTAGCATTTGTATGCATTTTTATATTAGCAATAAACTTAACATTTGAAGCAGTATATCAAGTGAGTATTTATTATTTAAAACTGATTTTAACCCCTAGGATCCTGTCGACACAATACTGATGGAGGAGCCGAATTTGGATGGTTGAGTGTCTATTCACAATTGAAACTTATCAGTCCGATTACCGCCCTCACGGTTAGGTTTATAATGCAGTATGATTTCGTCACAACAGGTTTATTCTGTGTGCCATTTTAGTATCGGGTTAACTTATGTATTTGACACTACAATGTATTTTTTTACCCTCTCCAAGTTCTGTGTGGGCCAATGTGCTTGACATATCATTTCGGAAGACTCTTTATTGTACTTGTTTTGGATAATACGATCTGAATGGAAATTTAGTACTTGAGTCTCCAAACAAGGAACATTTGAAAACTAACATCGACACCTACAAGAAGGTTCTAAATGACATTAGAACAATCTCAGTGAGCTTACAAAGGCTTGAGTACTCAATGACCGAGTTACAGCTTCGATCAGAACGAATAGCCATAAGGGACGCTTCATTAAATTCGGCGGGGGGCGAAGCCGTAGGGTAGATGAGTGTAGCTGCCATATCCTCTATGGTCGGTATGGTTGTAACGCCGAAAACAGGAAGATTAGGGGTCGTTCGGGTGGCCAATCATTCATCCCGGAACGTTTCAGGCAATGTCTAGCCAGATATAAGGGAATATTTGCTATCTCGGCTACCGCCAATGGATAGGGTGAACAACATAAAAAACAATATTTGCTATGTTACTTAAGAGGAGCTGCATGTACGTGGTATCAAACCTTTGTTCCAAGAAATCCAGAATTTACTTGGGATGTCCTCACAGAAGGCCTATAAAAATATTTACCCCGGTAGCTGAAGAGGACGTGCTAGAATTTCAGCTAAAACAGCTCGTGCATGATAATACAGAGCCCAGACAGAAGTATGTATATGAAATGCTAACCCTATGTGATCAGGTAAACTTATATATGGAGAAAGGGAGCAACAAATAGCAGGGCTTGAAACCCACGCTCCTAGAACAATCCTAATTAAAACAATTCTGGAATTAATTCAGCATGCTCGGAGGGTTGTATCAGCAAGACACCTAGCAGGTAGAAGGAAGATAATAAAGATGAAAACCACCCCTGGTATGTGCTATTATTAATTTAGACTTGGCCAAACAAATTCAAGAATTAGAACAGGAAATATACGACGTTAAAAGACAAATGAGACGGGACCCACTTCTGGTCAAACACCGGGTGGCACTCTCTTTAGGGGCAATTACATAAGGGGCAGAGGAGCGGTGCATACCCGTTTAGATGGCGACCTGGGTCAGATAGAACGGAAGATGGGAGAGCAATAAGTTTTCAATGTCGCCGTCCAGGCATATCGCGAAATCACGATTCTTCAAACGAATCTGACCGGTCACGGCAGAACGGGCCCTGACGGGGGTAAGAGTATCCCAATGAACGTGATAGAACTAATACACTGATTATTAATGCCACAATTAATGATAAGCTAGTAGATGTCTTGATTGATACAGGGAGCGCGGTTGGTATTGCCAATATTATTGCAGATAATAAAGTGTTAGACACTTCCTTACATACAAGATTGCTATTTCACTTGGGGAATGAGTCGTGTATAGAGGATTTGTTGGTGGTAGAGAACTTTCCCTATAACTTATTATTGGGTATGGATATCCTTCAAAAGTATGGGCCAAATCTTCATATTCATTTCTCTACAATTACATTGCACACTTCAAATTCTTTAAAATAAATAATATTTTACAATCAATATTCTACAAACCCCTAGCCTCGATCACTCTAGAACCTGAGGAACAGCCTATAATAACTAAGGCAATTGTACTGAAGGACGTAAGGATATCCCACACTCTACAACGTATATAGATATAGAACTGGTTGGCCATCATGTTGAAACCATCTATGAGCCCGATGGCTATGAAACAGTTTCATTTATTACCAGTAGTAACCAAGAGTACAGAGAAATTAAGGATGTCAGTGCACAATAATATGCAGCGCCACAAGCTATTTTTGCAGGAACTTCATCGGGCACAATACACGATGTAGCGCTAATTCTAGCAGATAACTGGTACTCACATGATGACTCCGAAAAGTCAATAAATAGTTTTAAGCTGCAGGCTAATTTTAATATTGATGAACAACAAAGGGTTACCCTAGTGGCCCTTCTGACCAAATATCATAACTTCAAATCATACGTTACACCATGACATATTTCAGCTCATACAGTAATTTAAGTGCTGATGCAGTTTGTTTATTTAAGTTAAAACTACTACAAAAAGAACACCAAATGCAGTAATGAAGCTGTAAACGTGTGAATCGAAGTGGGTATGAGTTCTGCGAGTATTTATTCCTATAGGACTCTAAATGCCCAGGGTAGCATTGTGCAAATAGTGTTATAGTGCTGTGTTTATCACTATACCATCTACTTTATTTCGAATTCAAATCCTTCATGTTAAGTTAAAACATTTCATTCAATTTTTTTATATATTGGACATATAATTTGATATGATACAAATACATTGATAACTTTATAAGTGTATACAAAATAGAATAATTCCCATATTTTCTACTGTTACTTAGTTTATAGGTACTTTTTAGCATATATTTTATTCTGTCGATATGCTTGACCTGTTCAACCAAGTTTAAACATATATAAAGTGTCTTCGGGTATTTGCGCATGCGTCAATACTTGGCGTGAATAAACTGCGTTATCTACTCAGTATTTACAGCATTTCTATGAGACACGGTAAATCAGATCAATGGAAAGAGCACCATCCACTCGCAATGCTCTAACCTCTGGAGGCAATGAAAAAGCTGTGCAAAACGCAGTAGAACACAATTCACATACTAGTTCAAGGGGCTATAACACAAGATCTGTACGTAAGTCAGTCCTCAGTGATGAGCACATTGCACCGTAATAAATATCATTCTTTCCATCTACCACTACACCAGGCTCTCTTCGGACGCGACTTTCAAGCGCGAGTGATGTACGCACAGTGGCTACAGCGGTGAGCGCAAATGGGTGTAGTGTATTTAGGATATGTTCTCTTCAATGACAAAACCACATTCCATAATACGGAACTGTTAACCGCCAAAAATATGACAATAATATGCACTGGATGAGAGAAGCTACATTCTAGGTACATGGAGCATGCGAAATATTAGGCAAGCATCTAATTTTTTAGGCAACCTTACAGGACCACGGTACCTTGATTTCTGCAAGAAGAGTTGCCATTACTACTGGAAGAATCGCACTAATGAAAAGGGCAGGGATATGGTCTAGAAGGACGGAGCCCACAACATTGCCCACAAATTGTAAGGAATCACTTACATAGAACATATCCTAGGGTGCTCAATCGATGGCTCCCAGATCACCTGATCTCACCCCATTAGATTTCTTTCTTTGGGGTCATTTAAAGGAACGGATCTACGCAAAAGAACTAAACACCCAAATCATCTACGGGCGCTCATAAGTGAAGAATGCAGGAGATTACAACGCACATGTTAGAGCATGCAAGAAGGTCTCTCCGGCTACGCATCCAAATGTACATTGAGTCATTTTAAACGTTTACTTCCTTGAGGAGATCCACGCTCTTTGACAATATATTATTCTGTTCATCGCACTTTTAAAATCCTTTATCAGTAGAAGGAGTGAAACATAACGTTTAAGCATGAAACAAAAGCTGTATATTTAATAGCGTGGATATGCGTCCAAAGGAATGAAAGATAACTTCGTAACACGATTTACAACACCAGATACGGCACAACTTAAAATGGTAAACATTATATACAGTTATTTGATTGTAATTATTGTGTTTTTGGCTCCTCTTTGAGACAAAAACAAGATTAACCAAATTATTACAGTAAAATACAGAAAATAAACATGAAGAGAAAGGGTAAAAAGTTGATGTATTAGACTCGAACGTAGCCTTTGATTTACCACATTCCGCCATCTAACCCGCTCGGCCAGCGCCCACGTAGTTACTCCTGTTCTTCGGGAAAACATTCCTATACCACCTTGCTTGCGCTATGTCAATAGAAAACCGTATTTATTAAGCTTTTTGCAGCTCTTCAGTTCTCATTCAGACCTGTAATCATTAGTGATGGTTGCTATAGTACGCAATAGAAGAGCTGAGCTACAAAAAAAAGTTTGTTTAGTAAAGTGTCAATGTTTTTGCATTAGTCTATAAACTGCAGGTTGAAAGATACGTATAACTAGGGGCAGCTGACTGGTATAATTCCATATAATGACCTGAATCAACCATATAAAGCATTCTAGTCCTTGCGGTCGATTCTTCGGATACCGAAATTTGAAGAAAATGTTTTAAATTAAGTAATTTTTTTATCAATCTGAGAAAAGCGAAGAGCTAAAACTGCTGTACTCTGCTTGTAAAACTGTAACCAGAATCCTTATGCTCAGAGTTTGCACAAGGTTGCGAGTAAAAATGATGAATAATTTGCTGTTCTATTGATAGTTAAAACCCTAAGATAACATTTTAAAAATGCCTGAATGGTAATATTTGGATAAACCAGATTACGTAATAATATAAGGGGGAAACTGGATTTCTGTTTATTAAACCTGCAGCATATCTGCCAAGTAAACAATTTTTGCCATTTGTTAGAAAAACATGAAAATCAAAGGATAAAAACAGAAGCGATTATAAATAAAGTCTCCAGAAACAAAGTCAGGATGACTAATTTTTAAGAATACCATTACAGAAAGGACTACGTCTGGATAGCAATATATCTTTGTACATGATTGGTACAATCTGATATTTTTAATTTAATGTTTCTTTTCTCTTCTATGTTTTTATGAGTGTTAGTAATGGTTTTGTGGTTTTGAAGAGGGCTGATTTTGAAATGTTTTTTTTACTGAACTGGTGGTTGAGGATATGGAGATCCTTTCGAGGGACTGATTGGTGTGACCTTACCATTTTGATATTTTTTTTCTGTATTTATTATATTTTCTAATTTTATCTATTTGTTTTCGTGCAGAAAATGTAATATGAAAGGGGTTATAATGTTTGTATGGGGACTGTGATATTTCTTCTGGGGATGCAGTTTTTCTTGCTATTAACCCTCTAGCGCGATGACCGGGGTGCAGTGGAAGCAGAGCAAAACTGTCTTTTAGATCCGAGAATAGGCATACCGAAAAATGGTATTTGGAGGTTTGTCGCTAAGTGACGACATATGGTCTTAAAAGTGAATGAAAATATGAAAATACTGGTTTTAGAGGAACGCTTACATATGCACTATCCAAAAGTACCGTTTTATTAGATATAACGATGAAATGAAGTGAATGTAGCAGTTGTACTCCAATTTTACATACTTTAATTTGTTGAACTACATATATTGTGGTAAATGTATAATTTGTCTTCTTAAAACCGAGAAAATACAGGAAATAAGTTCTCTAACTGAAACAGAAAACCTAGAAAAAGGAGCTAATGACAGATGTTAAGTCACATGATTTTCTAACTGATCCGTACCGCTGATATATACAGGATCTTCGTGTCACACCTACACAAACGTGGTATAAATAAACAGGTGGAGAACGGCGAATATGGGTAGAGTAAATGTTAGAGAAGATGACGTCACCTTGCTCGCAAACACTTGATGACAGTTCATTAGGGGTATCTTATGCGCGTTAATGCGTCATTTAAGATGTCCCTGAGGCTGAATTAATACGTTCCTTTTTATGCATGAGTTTCATAGTTAAAATGAATAATTGTGCAGTGTAAAGGTGTGAAAATATATGATGGCAAAAATTTTCAGTACGTGTTAAATCACATGGTAACTGCTTTGCAGAATGTAAATGTAATCAAGCGTGCCACATTAATATTTAGTATGCATTTTCAGCAAGCAGCAATATTCTTTTTTTCCTCGCCTTGGGTGATGTAAACTGATGTCATGTGCTCCAAACCCCTTATACGCTATGTTGTCGTTTACTGCCCCCATATTTTTTCCCGTCGATTTAGGACCGAGAATCATCATGACTACAAATTACTCTAATAGGAGGGCTACAACAACCTAACATAATCGGTTTATTGTACCACGTTGAACTAAGGATTGACTGTGTTGTACATAATAACGCACCCAAATTTAACACTTCAGGTATCCAATAATATCTTACTGCTAAACGCAAGAAATTATAGCCGGCTGATGGGCAATAGCTAAGAAGTGTAGCGATTGAAAAGTAATATTAAAGTTTAAAGTGTCATATAGCTCTAAACTAAAACTGTGCGTCTACACATAGTATGTATCTTTATACGTTCGTGTACATCTGCTTTGTTTTTGTTTTGTTTTGTTTTTTTGTAGAAAATAGCTAAAAATAATAAAAAAACAACAATAAAATCACAAAATTGGTTATAATAAATATTTTAGAAAATTTTAGCAATCCCCATTCACTATAAAATTACCTATAATGTGTTCATTTAAATCAAATTGGAAATGCAATTAAAAGTGATTGTTAACATTTCCTTAAACACTTGCAAAATGTTAGCCATGAAGTTTGTATCCACTATATTGGCATATTACTTCTCAGCTGATCTATGCACCCCACAGCTATGTAACTAACAAAAATCAGCCAGTTAAGTTCAATCTACTGCTTAATTATTCAAATTCAAAATTCCATAATTTGCATTGTTATATCAAACCATATTAGAGATATCTTTCTTCTCGTTTCTCGTTTGTTTATTCCTGGCAAGCAAAGATATTGGAATTTCAACTGTTTCATATAGTGACCGGCTTTTATAGGTCAAGACCACCGCTTTAGCCCTTGATTTTTTTATTTCCCTTCTACCTACACGGAAGCTAGTAATGAGAAAAAATTTTGGCATAATGTAAATAACAAATTAGTGTTTGGAATAAAAGGTTTATTTACCGAACAGCTAGAGGGCACCGTGTGAATGGAACACATTAGGTTTTTTCCCTTCTACTTACAAGGAACCAAGTAATATGGACAATGTCTCTAATGTTTGTCTTGATTATTATGAAATAAATAAAATATAAGCCTTTTAACAATAACCCGTTATAGAGATGTGGAGAAAGTCATGTGAATGGAACACAGATCTCCTTATAAGTAAAACAGCCAGAATACCACACGAGGCTGCCAAAAAGTTCTTTTTGGATAAAGTGATTACTCGGCGAGAGGATGAATTCGACCTAGTTCTCCTTAACCTCGCTGACACTGTTCATTATGAGACATCACACAACTACTTAAGTAACATTAATATAGTTATTTGCTCCAAGGACATTTTCTCCGCTATTTGAACATGCGGTATAGTCTAACCTTTTTGGAAGTGATATCCCTCCAAAAGCATCCAACGTCTAGGAACGTATATTTATTGCTGATGTATGTAACTTAGACTATGCTGGTTGGCCTAGATTTGTTTAGAGATCTATAAAAGATCGTTTTTTATTTCCCTTCTGACTTCTTATTCTTACCATCCAATCAATCGTTTATCAGTTTACATTTACTTTTAATGGAGCAGCTGACGGCAGATATGAAAAGTGCCCATGCTGAAATAAGGATTACCAGTTTGCTGAAGCTCCTAAATGTTTCATGTGTATAAAATGTTCCTACAGCATAGAGTCTTTCATGAAGTCAAAAGGTTGATATGCTACAAGGATTAGCACAAACAAAAGGAAGTCTTCATGATTAGGATTCCTTTAGGATTCAAAGTAAGATTTCACAGGAAATATGACGCGAATCAAAACGATTCCAAGGTTTGGATCACTTGTTCTCGTACTTACTAATCCTACGTGTCTTATTATTGACGTCCAATACACTTAGATCATACACTTAGGGAAAACTGTGCCATGATGACAGCTATCGCCCAAAGTTTGCCTCTAATGCCTGAAGTCAAACTTGAAGATGCATTTAATACTCAACAACACCTTGGTAATGATTCTGTAAAGGAAATAACTTACTCGCCTCAAAACTACAAAGGCAGTAGCACTGGAACGTGCTGATATAATGTATGCCACTTTTACTAAATTTATCTCCAGATGCGACGTCCTATTTATTGGAATATATAACCACAAATGGCTAGAACATGCTTTGTGCTGATCAACGGCAAACCCATTAATAACCATAACACAGAATTTGGCCCCGAAACTATGGATTAATTGCATGTACTTGAACAATATATAAGCTACTGGAGAAGATTATAAATAATGGTTTAGAAGGATTTTAGCAGTTATTGTATTTATTTGTGTCCACCGTGGATTCGGATATTCTCACTCTATACTTATATCACAGTATATATTTTGTTACAAAAGGCTTATGACATAGTGTAGAAAACTAGTGTCGTAACAAGGAAATATAATCTGCTTCATTCCTAGTTCCTTATGCAACAAACGCATTCAAGCCCGCGCAAGTGATGTGCGAAACAACTGTCATATAGTCAAGGTGATCCGCAGGAGCTAGTCCTTAATGTTACATTATTCCTTCCAGCCATCAAGTTTGTGTCTGCTGTCATTAAACCTCCTATAATCTTGCACGTCTTGGCAGACGATATAATATTTCATGTGCTAGTATCCACCTAGATACAACTAAAGTTACTGCAAGTCTTTTCACTGAAATTTTGGAATGGTACAAAATTTAAAGGTTTCTCTGAAGAACCCCAAATGTATAACATTTTCTAGAAGTAAGAATTTAATTTTTACTCTAAAAGTTGAATAATCGACCCAGCTCCAGTATCAATGTTTTAAAAGTACTTACAATGTACCTAGATACAAAAATAACCTGGCAGCACTGCTTAATGTCTGTTACGGTAGAATTAATACTTTTCTAACCTTGGCAGCGCAGAACTGCGAAGTCGACTTTCACTTACTCCTAACGACGTTCAGATCGATTATTCGTTCAAAATTGCATTATTTATTTACCTTTTTGCTGAACAGTCTTTGCTTACAATACTAGCTTTTTGTATTGCTCTAGGGGATTTTCAAAAAGGTACAGTTGCTAGCATGTTAATTGAAGCTGAAGTTCTGCCCTTCTCCTATACATGTAAACAGCTCATAGTGTCCTACGCGACATAGTTAGCATCCAGGCGGCGATTCTGCATAATGTATACTTTTGTAGTGTTTAAAGCGCGCTATTACTATATACGGCACCGCAGGCGATGATAGGGAGCACCGTGGGGGAAAGCGGAGAAAACCCGCCTCTGCGCCGCTTTGTACACAACCAGTCCCACATGAGTTCGCTTGGGATCAAACAAGGGCCGAGTGAGAGGCGAGTAGTCCAACCACGGCGCGGCCTTGTAGATACTCTAAAGTGTATATTTTTCGCTAATTAATGCCCCAAAGTATTCCAATCTCCTTTACCAGTAGACTACAATCATGTTCTAAATTTAATTAATATTTTAAATTCCCATATAATGGACACAATATTAAGATTGGGAAATCCATACTGGTAGACCCAGCTTCCAAATATTTTAGCAAAAATATTAAAAACCAAACTAAAGGGTCATATACTGAAACCAACTTCTAGAGTTGTTCACAGATGATTCAAAGAACATTCAAGGAAGAAGATCTGCCGTTACACCTATTCCTTCTCGTATTCTTCCCCTCTGTTAGTCTAAGTTCTTCTCCTTTTTTTTCCTGAGAGTTTTTGGCAATTAAAGAACAACTTTGCTATACCCTGCCTCTCTCAGCACAAATTCGTTATTCCCTCTAATTGTACAATTACACCTCCAGCCCTCCAAGTCTGCTTCTGTCAACACAACATGGTTCATAAGATACATGTCCTCTATAAACTATCCTGGAAAAGTCATTAACATATTAACATTCAGAGACAGTAACAAACGCTCGGATTCCCTCTCACGCTGGGACTGCAGGAAATGTGTTTCCTGATTCTGTGGCCAAAGGAACAAGTTCTACTCCTACTTGGGATTTTACCATTCTGGCTTACATATGTTTGTCAAACACGCATAGAAAACTAATGATTTATCTCACTGCTCCACAGAATAGCAAATTTCATTACATCCGAAATAAATCCTGTATCACCTTTCAATATACTTTCCTTGCAAGGAGAGATGAAGTTCTTATTGCAAAGCTGTGTATTGTTCATAGAAAACTAAAACACGTACACCTCTTCACAAAGGACTAAAACTTTGTGTGCTCTTACTGCAATATTTCACAAACTGTTGAACCCATCTTTTGCCACTGAGAGCATTACCCCCACTACAAGGAAAATCCACTTCTTCAACGAACTCCATACCACAGTAGAAGATACTTAAGAATGTACCTGGAAGTACCAAGAAGTACCTAAATGATATGAGACTTCTTAATAAAATATAATTTAAAGTGATTAACTATTTGTAATTAACTTGGTTACAACTCCATTATTCGTGCATGCAACAATGCACCAAGTGAGCCTAAGTAACTCAAATGCTACCTTCATTGCATATACAGGCGTTTCAAAATAAAACCAAAGATAGCAGTCGATTAGCTAACACTCTGGCTTCTCCAAAACTTGATATCGCAACTTTCCAACTCTTCTATTTAAAGTTGTACGTGTGTTTAAACATCGTACACATTTGGGATTAGGCAGCGAAGGAACAACGGTTGTCACACGCCACATGCTACGTTTCCATTATTAAGGTGACCTGTCCACACCTACACCGGACGGCTGGGACCTTCGCTACCAACCGGCATCTCTCTTGGAGTGGGCCAGGCACGTGCCGTCTGGTTATATACGACTACCTAATCCATGGTGATTTTATGGCAGTTTTATATGTTTCGAATTTAGAGATGAAAATTATATTCACGTATCCCATGTGGTATGACCAACAAGGTACACATCTTCGTTTGGTGTCATTTTGAAACAGCCTATATATGAAGACTGGTTTATGCTATGACAAAAGGTTTCAACTGCAGCAAAATAAGTGTCCACCTCTTCAAAAAGTTGGCTTGGAGCGTTTTAAAATGATCATAATATATAAAAGTTGATGTTGCGGTATTACAAAATTAAGCTAAGCATCTTAAACCTTTTTAAAACATTTGCAATGTCAAGAAAAACGTTATGATTTCTATATGTATGCCAAGTTCAGGGTAAATGATATCCATCTACATGAATGCGCAAATAATAAAAACAAAAGATTGTTCCGATTATTCATTGTTTTCTATACCGGTCTAACTGTTAAGGTTTTTCAATTTTTAAAGTAGCACGTACAATTGTGCTTATATTTTTCCCAAGAAAACAGAATAAGTTTTAAAATGCAATTAATAATTAATATTCATGTTCCAATCAGGATTAATAAACCCATCTCAATCCACCTAAGCATTTCAGATTCATCTCATTCAATATTATAACTTATAATTGTTAAATTCTGTAAGTTAAAAATGGCGTGTAATGTATGGTCCTCAGCGTCCCATTCTGAATTGGGCGTGAAAAAATCTATCGTCCTCTGCCGGGTGTGAACCGGCGACCTTGGGTATATGAAGTTAGCATGGTAAACATTACCACGCAGGGCGACCTTTCGTAAGTTACAGTTGTTAGCAAAACTTCTGGCGAATTGTAATTTGTATTACATTTCTCTCACTCAGCTAGATTTTGATCCCTTTCCTATAATCAGTTATGTTTTTAAAAGCGTAATATTAAATGCTGCTCATACAGAAAGTATATTCTTGTTGACTAGCCGAGTTGAGTTCAAGGTCTACATTGACTCGACGCGCGTGCATGTACTTACTTATCTTTTAAATCATTTATAAACACGAAATCTAAAAGACATGCACACACATACTCTGATTTTTTCTCACGAATATACACTAATTCTACAGAAAATAATTTTATAATTTCTATTCTCCAGGAGAGAGGTGCAGTGAACATTGTAAGTAACCTAGAACTAAAACTGTAATGATTGTGAAAAAGTTTACATTGGCAGAACAAAGAGAAGGCTAAAAGTTCGTCTTTAGGAACATCAAAGAAATATTAAATTGAAACAGTTGGATAAATCAGCAGTGGCCAATCATTTCTGGAATACTAACCACGAAATGGGACAGGAAATCAAATTATTGATAACTATTAATACTCCCATTTTAAAACTTGTACAAAAAACTGAAAGTCAAGCTAAAGAATCAAAACTAGCAAACAGTTCCGAAACGTTCCGCCAGAGGTCACCAAGGACACGCAAGAAGTGGGCAGATGTCAATGAAGTCCTTCTACCACCTGATCCACTGCTATCGGCCCGACACCTATATTAGATGTCGAAGCTACACAGCCACGGCTTGTTAGTGTGCTAATCATAAATAGAAAATTACATATACGTTAACGTGGTTATGCAAGCTTATTAAACTAATGAAAAACTGTTACAACGTTGGATGTTTTGACTCACTTTTAGAGATTATTAAAACTATTCTTAGGTTAGCGGTTCTCAAACTGTGAGGCACAAACATTTAGGCAACTACATGCCTTTTAAAAATGACCCACTTTTAATGAGCCACTTTGAACCGAGGCTCATATATGTCAAAATCAAATATTAAAATAGCTACATAAAAGAATAATATCACAGTATTATTATTTATTTATATAAACTGGAAAAATAAACATATATATAGTTAATTATTACAAATATTTAGGTTCAGTCTCTTGAGATATCTTTGAATTCACACACTTATTAATGTCGTTACAAAGGCAGATTCCTGGATGGTCGCTTATTGCTATCAGTCTTTTTCTATGCCAGGTTTTAAGGAGTTCCATAATAAAGAAACCTGTTCATAAAGGTACGTACTTTGAGTTCTTGTCATAGTTTTTGCTGCGTGGAATATCAAATTTGGGAAACGCTGATTGTCCAGTTTCTGACAGAATTTGATTAGTGCTTCTGTACCTGAATTGTCGAATTTGTCTTTAACTCCGGAAAGTTCAGATCACTGAATTTTGGTTTAAGCCTGCTAATATAATCTCTCTTCGCCGACCAAGGCGGCAACTGATTTTAGCCTGTCCCACCATAAGCTCTTTGCCCCAATACATTCAGCAATAATACTGAAAACGTCCTGCACTTTTGTAGCTTCGCTCATTGACAGTAGGTCATGAAACTGCTCTGTGATTTGCAGCTGATAGTTTATTCTCTAATATACACAGTCATTTGTACTGTGTTACTAATGTGTGTGTGCTCTCGTGTAAAGCTAAACCACATCACAAAGAAATTATTACATGCATTTATAAGTTGTAGTTCCAGGTTACTAGCAAGTTTCTTAGCACGATTGGCCACAGTATTTATTGACAGGCTGTTGGGCGCCCGCCTGGATATTTCACTGGGACATACGTCAATATGCAGCCCTTAATGAGTTCCCCATCTCTATAAGGTTTGAGTCTTACATCAATTAGATCTGCTGGTTCAAATCTCCCGCTCAGAGCATCAGCTTTGTTTCTTATAATGGGAGAGAATGGAGAGAATTAATGCTAACAAAACGGAAAGTAAGAAAAGTAGCATAAACCCGCTAGCATAACATTAATTGAACGTTTAATGAAAAAAAAAAAAAATTAACAATTGTACAACTTGTAAGCAAATCCTCTGATTATTAATTTTTCATGAGATAAGCTTGTCTCACCCTTAAATCCCCTAAACATCAATATTTCTAGATCAGTAATGCCACTATGTTTGAATCAGATTTACTGATTCTTAACGTGCACATTGTTCAATTTAGTAGGCAAACTCCGTTTATTGTCTTTGAAACTGGCGACAATAATAATAATAATGTGAATGTTACAATGAATGATCAGATAATTTAAACAGTTATTTTAAACGATATAGGTCCCTCTTACAGGCACAGAAACGATTGTATACGTATCTGTGATATAATATAAATTGGAACACATTTTATTGCAGAGTAATTACTGTGTATTTACTACTCGTACGTCGTATCCCCTTTATTATATATATATATATATATATATATATATATATATATATATATATATATATATACACACATATATATAACCAATAAGCTATTCGTGCTTGCAGTTTCCAACGCAGCCATTGACGTGCGTGTCTCGCGCTCAAATGTAGATTAAACTGGGTTCTAACGTCTGAGACAACCTTGCACTGGGCTAAGCGAGTGCGCCGCTGCGGTGAATATCAACATGGGCCAAGCTTGACACACTGGTGTAGTACACCATTTGTTGTTTACTTCTATAGGAGACGGGAAAAAATTCAGCTTCTATTAATATGCTAGCAACTGAAATAAGATCTGAAGCTTTCCTGGCAACGAACATATTCTAGATTGAGCCATTCATAATCCTGATGATGGGAGAGAATCACGCTCTTCATCATTACACCTGGCTTGAAGCCCGAGAACGTCTAGAATATGCTAGCGACTGTTTATGAAAAATCCCCTAGAAGAAATCAATCCCCTGCGGATTGGATAGTATCTAGTGTTGTAAACAAGGATTGTTTAGCAAAAGGTAAACAATTTCGCTATAATATAATTTCGAACGAATAATCCATCTGAACATCGTTAGGAGTAAGTGAAAGTCGACTTCGCAGTTCTGTGCTACCAAGGATAGAAGAATTAATTGTACCGAAACTGTCTTTATGTAGTGTCTCTATAGGATGCTACCAGGTTAGTTTTGTATCTAGGTATATTGTAAGCACTTATAAAACATTGCTATTGAAACTGGGTTAATTATTCAACTTTAGAATAGAAATTCTTAGAATAGAAATGAAATTCTTATTTCTCGAAAATGTTATGCCTTTGAGCAACCTTGAAAACTTCGTTTATTCCGAAATCCCAGGAGCGAGACTTACAGTAGCTCTAGTTGTAGCTAGGTTGATACTAGCATATGAAATAGTTATTTCGTCTGCTAAGAAGTACATGCTAATAGGAGGTTTAATGATAGCAGATACACACTTGATAGCTAGAAGGAATAATGTAACATAAAGGGCTAACTCCTGCGGAACACCTTGAGTATATGATAACTATTTGGCGGAACACTATTTGTGCAGGCGGACTTGAATGTGTTTGTTCTATAAGAAGCTATATATTTACTACATGATATTTCTTTGTTACGACATAAGTTTTATAGGCGATGTCATAAGCTTTTATAGCCACATATGTCTATAAAAAACTGTATACTGTGATATAAGGGTGTCAAGAAGAGTAAGAATGTTTGAATCCACACTGGACATAAATAAAAGTAGTAAGTGTTGAAATCCATCACAAACCATTATTTATAATGCTCTCCGGTGGCTGCAATTTATCATTAGTTTTGAGACAATTTCTGAATTATGTTTATTAAAAGGTTTGCCATTAATCAGTAGAAAGGATGTTTTGGCCATATGTGATAGGGCGTGGCATCTGGAGATAGATTTCGTAAAAAAAGCATCATATCGTCACAACCAACTACTGCATTTGTAGGTTGGAAGAGCTAAAGTTATTTCCTCTAAAGGATCATTATAAGGGTGTTGTCGAGTATGTAATATATCTTAAAGGTTTAACTTCAGGTATTGGAGACTTTATAGCAGCAAACTACCAATGATACTTGGCATCACTGGAGGATTTGGCAAAGTTTCCCCCAAGTATATGTGCTATTATCTTGAGCGTCAATAATAGACATCAATAATTAGACTCTAGGAGGATAAATGAACATCGCTTTAAAATCGTTTTGATTCGCGCCATATTTCCTGTGGATTCTTGTTTTGAATCATTAAGGAATCAAACGTCTTCATGAAGACTTCTTGTTGTTTCTGCTAATCCTTTTATGATATCAATCTTTTGATCTCATAAAAGAAATTCTATGCTGTGGGAGATAATTTATATACATGGAACGATTAGCACAGCTTCAGCAAATGGTAATCCTCATTTCCCCGTGGGACACTTTTCCTATCGTAGAACTCTGACTTCAGCTGTTCTCTTAAGAGTAACAGTAAACTGATAAACAATTGATTGGATGGTAAGAATGAGAAGTCAGAAGGGGTAGTAGCGAAATAAAAAAATAACTTTTATAGATATCCAAGCAATTCTAGGCCAACCAGCATAGCCCAAGCTACACGCATCAGAAATAAATATACGTTCCTAAACGTTGGATGTTGTAGGGGAGATATTGCCGAACAGATTAGATTATACCGTACGTTCAAATGGCGGAGAAAATGACCGTGGAGCAGATAATTATATTAATGTTACTTAAGGAGTTGTGTGATGTCTCATAATGAACAGGGTCAGCGATGGTAAGGAAATCGGGGCCGAATTGATCCTCTCAGCAGTTATCACTTTACCCAAGAAGTAGTTGTTTGGCAGCCTCATATGTTATCATGGTTGTTTAAGTTACTTAAAAAAAAGTGTAATGTGTTTCATTAACAGGATATTCTATATATATCCGTAATAAATTATTGTTAAACAGCTTATTCTTATACTTATTTCGTAATAATCAAGATAAACATTAGCAGAAATTGCCTTTATTACTAGGTTCCTTTTAAGTGGAAGGGAAAAAAGTCTAATGTGTTCCATTCATATGATGTATTGGTAAATAAACCTTTTCTCAAAATATTAATCTGTTATTGATATTATGCTAATCAAGATAAAACATAAACAGAATTGGTCTTATTACTAGCTTCCCTGTAAGCAGAAGGGCAGTAAAGCGATAGTCTGGTCCTATAAAAGCCGATATGTGAAACATTTGAAATCAAAATCTGTGTATTGCCAGGACAAACAAGAAATGAGAAGAAATATATCTACAATGTGGTTTGGTAGTGCAATGAAAATTATGGAAAGGATAATCATTTTATTTTGAATTAACAGGCTGCAGGTGAAACTGAATTTGCTGATTGTAGTTGGTTATATAATTGTGGTGTGCATAGATGCTATTTTTTGGTTTATTGTTTACAAGGAACATCCATATTCGAACATTGCAATTGCGAAAAGGAAACCGTTTTTGTACTTTGTGTAACTTTCCTTACTACGAGCGTGTAGGCCAGAGCTGTCCTATTTCCTCATGTGCTCCGGCACATTTAACTAGTACATAATAAAGCCACGGGCTACCATCATCGCCACTACTATTTTACTGCCATTACTGCTGCTACTGCTGCTGCCGCTGCCACTACCATCACCACCACCACCACCACCATCACTTATACTACCACTACTACAACCACCACTTATACTACCACTGCTACCACTACCTTGAGCTATCACCGCTGCTACTTCTACTGCTACTACTGCTGCTGCTGCTGCTACTGCTGCTGCCGCTGCCACTACCACCACCACCACCACCACCATCACTTATACTACTACTACTACAACCACCACTTATACTACCACTGCTACCACTACCACAGCTATCACCGCTGCTACTTCTACTGCTACTACTGCTGCTGCTGCTGCTGCCGCTGCCACTACCACCACCACCACCACCACCATCACTTATACTACCACTACTACAACCACCACTTATACTACCATGCTACCACTACCACAGCTATCACCGCTGCTACTTCTACTGCTACTACTGCTGCTGCTGCTGCTGCTGCTACTGCTGCTGCCGCTGCCACTACCACCACCACCACCACCACCACCACCATCACTTATACTACCACTACTACAACTACCACTTATACTACCATGCTACCACTACCACAGCTATCACCGCTGCTACTTCTACTGCTACTACTGCTGCTGCTGCTGCTGCTGCTGCTGCTGCTACTACTCCTACTGTTGCTGCCGCTGCCTCTGTCACTACTACTACTACCACTATCACCTCCACCACCACTTCCACTACCTCCGCAACTACAATAACTACCACCACTAACACCACTACAACTACTACTACCACTACCACCACCACTACTACCACCACCACCACCACTACCACCACTACTACAGACATTATCGGCGAAAAGGTATTTCAGGGAATTTCAATTAAAGTTGCTCTTGCATAATTAATGTGTAGTTTGAAAGTGTCAAAGTTTCGGTATGTAGTTGGAACAAACTACATCTAGATGTCGGTCTGCCAAACTGGATCGGTACTTTTTCTTGATGAATCTTATAGACGGAAATGTAACCTCGCAAAAATATGTCGTGCCAAAAAGAAAAAAAAAGGGGGGGAGTTTCCAAAGCAACGCTAGCAATGATGCAACATTTATTCCTTTCCATCAAGTCCAGAATTGGCTTGAAATTATTTCAAATATATAGGTTTTTTAAAATTTAAAACTTTGAGTTTTCATTCTCCAATATTGCAATTTCCAAAGATCTCCCATATCCTACCTCAAAATGCAGTAATATCAACTGAAGCAAATGGGTTATTGATGAACATGTTAGTGCCTCAAGTGCTGGATAAACATGTTACTAAATTCTGTGACCAGAATGTAAAGATGCTGGATAAAAAATAAAACATCACATTCTCCGATATTTACGATTTCCAAAACTTTTTAAATGTGAAAGTCATAAGTTTATTTTTCTCCGAAAATCATTTGCTGCACTTAATAAGGCTGAAATGTTTCCATTTTTCCCCTACAATTCCACGTTTAAGTCATTTTATTTTGAGAATATATCTGTTAAGGACTCTAATTCTATGACTCATGGTATCTCATTAAGTTCTTGACAATATTACCCAGCGATGATTTTAGAAAATCTCTTATCTCATCTAGAATACTGTAGAACCGTAGAGTTTTCTCTGTACTAAGCCACCTTACATCTGCATGAAGAATCGTGTCACCATGCTCAGAATCTGGTATATTCAAAAGACTTCTGAACAATCGATGACGTGTAGAAAATTACCTAATGTAATTTTCATAACATGGTGGAACTTCAAAACCTTTGTGCACAAAAGTTCCTGGTGGATAATACGTGAAGTAGAAACTTTGGAAATTAACCACATTTAGCACAAAGAGCGAGAAACCCATTAATCTTTCCACTCATTGAGCGCGCCCGGTCCGTTTTTTACAGTAACAAGTTTAGAGGGCGGAATGTTGCTACTTTTCGAAAATGTTAGGAATGTATTAATTATGTCATATTCCCTAGTACATCCATGAAGTGAAGTAATTTTATAAATTTCTCTTTAACTGATAGGTCATGAAAGACGATCTAATGAATAGACACAGCTGTCCAACATGGGATACATAAATGCTTCCATCAAACTGAAGCGAAAAACATCCTCACGATTACAGGTCTTCATATAACTGAAATTATAAGTTCTAAACTAGTAAAAGTTTGGTAAGAAAATTGAAGTCCTGTTAAATGCAGATTTGTTTTTGTGACCATTGAACAGAGATTCCTTAGCACAGATCGCTGCTTTTTTAGCTATTTATCCGTCACTGAAATTTTTTGTCACTGTTTTGCTGAACTGGCTTTGTAAATATACTTTGTTGTAATGTTCATTTATTACATGGCATAGTCACCAGGCGTATTGACCTTGAGTGAATAGCGCTGTATTCGCTTGGTGTCCGTTTATTAGATAAGCGAAATACTTGTAATCTCGTTGTACATTAACTAATAAAACAAAAATTGAAAACTCAGCAGCTGGGAGTATTTTAATATGCCGGTTACCTGTACAATTATAGGCAAAAGTAATCATCCGAGTGCGGTACCGAAGCCTCCCGCGGTCAGAAAAATAGCCCCGAAGCCTCCCGGACCCTTAAAGGTCCCTAATTATATAGCCCCCAATCATCCCCAAAGCAGGTAGCCTCCCGGTCGAAACAGGTAGAAGCTGTAGTTTGAGTTTATAAGATTTAATTACTATATTAGTTTTGTTGGCCTGTCACATATATCTTCCACGGCTTTTCTCTTCAGATTAGAAAGTACTTTCTGACACTGAATTTTGTCACTAGGTGGTGCCGCGTTTTTATGGTCCTCTTGAATATCCAGGACATCTATTTTTTCAATGGAAAAGATTTTAATAAAACTTCGCAACTTTTATCATTGCACGTCCATCGCGCTACCCCACTTTTTAAACACTTCTGGAATCCGAAAGTGTAACCGTTCCGAAGTAGACTTTTCCTTCCTGTCCTACTCACCGCAATTTCAGTATCGTCGGAAAACGTGAGAACTGTGAACTGATAAAATCAAGAAAACAATTTGGGTATAGGTGTTCGTTTGCGCTTCTGCTGGCTAATTACACTGGTTTAGCGGGAGGCTTGGGGGTTGTTACCTGATAAGCTTACCTGGGTACGGGAGGCTTCAGTCCTGAGCCCCAGACTACTGCTTAATAGTAACTAATAGCTTTAACGCTGGTAAATCATTTACATATCTACACAATTATTTATTTAAATATTCTCAGGATAGTGGTGTAAATAACATTAAACATTATCTTCAGCATCTTTCATCACATTAAATAAGAAGAAAGTAGGTATATGAGTCAAATGAGTAACTGAAATTTCTTAGTAAGCAATAAGAAAGGGAATGGAAATATAATTATAATTTTCTGAAGTTAAATATCTTTATACCTGGAATAATTTTCAAGGTGAATTTTCAAGTTTTGATGTCCAAACATTTCATTACAAATGTCCGTTGAACTGCCAATGAAAGAGGTCACATTATTATCATCGCTATTTATTCCTAAAGAACTTATTAATCTTTGAACTTATTGTTCCGCCAACCCATCTTTTTTCTAATAATCATCAGCGATCCGTTTAGTTTTCTCAATTGCCTTCTTCCACTCTTCAACTGTGATCGAACCGAACCAATCTAAAATTATGTTCTTAACGACTGGCCTACCATGTTCTTTTGTGTAATTTTTTGTTTAGCTACATTCCTTACAGGAAACATGCTCTGAGTTTCAAGAAGTTTGTCAATGGCAAATGTCTGTTTGAGGCGAATTCCACAAAACAATATTGCTCCTCCAAATCACTGTTTAAACTGTAAGTTCTTTCTCTCTTAACTATATTATATTAAGAACATTCACCCAACACAAGACTTAATTGTACCCATTCACAATCTGTCAAGTTATACTGGATTGTTTATTGCTGGCCCAATATTTCTGGAATCGTGACCCTCACCATCAACCCAGCTACCGAGCCTAGGTTATCGGAGTTGGGATATTATACTTTGCTTACTTAGTCACAGCGAGCAAACTTTGCACAGTCCGCATTTGCTTGTATTCAAAGTGGGCAGTAAATAGTGTTCATTTTATTTATTTTAACCATTGCTTTTATGTTTATGAAGCTACAAAGTTAAAATCCAGGCAATACTTAGAGCATAAAAGTAATTGCAAATGTCCTTGTCTTCATGAAACAAGAGGCAGAGATGAAGGAAGAAAATGTATGTTCCCCGAACTCTTGAAAAGCCTGTAGAAAGTGAATAAAAGGGTACCCAAGGCAACTGATATTTTACTGAGTTTCGTTTCCAGGGTTCTCAAAGATAAGAAAGAAAAAAAAAACTTAATATAATACTTTTAAATTAAAAGATGTGGAACAGTTGTGTCGCCAGTGAATTGCAGAAATTGGCAGGCCAGAATGGGAAAATGTATGTCGTGACTTGAGAACAATGAAAATCATTAGAAAGAATTGTAGAGAATGAAATAGAAAGAAATCTAATTTAGGATAATGGGGCAGAAAGTAGCGAAAGCGTTGATGATGATGACAAAGACGTGGGCGAAGACAAAGGACTGTCAGGTGTGGAGGAATTGGAGGCAGACGATTGACATTGTTTATATAGCAGGCCATTTGTATAGACGTTTTTGTAGATATGAATATACATATGAAAACACATGTTTATCAGTGCAGCGCCGTATAGTGCAGGTGTATAACAGGTGACAGATATTGACTGTGACAGGCACTCTTCCAGCATGCATGATTCGACTGGTGAACTGCTTATCTGAAAGTACAACTCGCTTCCTAGCTCTCATTAAGATTTTCACATGTGTTGCGCCAGTTATACAAACAGCAATGTTTAAATGATTGAACTGGTGAACTGCTTATCTGAAAGTACAACTCGCTTCCTAGCTCTCACTAGGATTTTCACATTGTTGCACCAGTTATACAAACAGCAATGTTTAAATGATTGAACTGGTGAACTGCTTATCTGAAAGTACAACTCGCTTCCTAGCTCTCACTAGGATTTTCACATGTGTTGCGCCAGTTATACAAACAGCAATGTTTAAATGATTGAACTGGTGAACTGCTTATCTGAAAGTACAACACGCTTCCTAGTTCCCATTAGAATTTTCACATTGTTGCGCCAGTTATACAAACAGCAATGTTTAGATGATTGAACTGGTGAACTGCTTATCTGAAAGTACAGCTTGCTTCCTAGCTCTCATTAGGATTTTCACATGTGTTGCGCCAGTTATACAAACAGCAATGTTTAAATGATCGAACTTACTTTTTGCGATAAAGATTTGTTGGGATTAAAGAAACACTGTCTCTAATTCCAAACAATTTAGGACTACAATAAATTCAGCTTTGAGTGTACAAAACAACTTTAATGGGTGTATACTAGGAAGATGTTCGAAGGAAGCAATTTTGCCTTGAAAATTGATTTAAAATGAGAAATTCTCAGATGAAAAGTTTAGCTCATATTTCCAGGTCATGGCACCACGAAATGAGTTACACAGGACTGTTGTAGTCCCTGATAGTTACCCAATCCATAATAAGAATACATAGTGATTGCTGTTCATTCTTTGGTGCTGCCTACGCTGTAGAAGTAGAGCTGATGAGTCCTGTGGATGGTATTGTAGCTGTAGGGTATGTTAAGGTATTAAATAAATATGAACAGATGCTGTACTTAACAGTGTCATGAAGAAAAAATTAGTAGATTTTCACCCCACTAATTTGAATTGTTGTGAATGCAAACCAACTTTAAATCAGATTCTGTACTTAGCACGGGCGAAGAAAGTAGAAACCAATATTTGCATTCCTCATATGTTAATTATACCATAAGTAGAAATATATACAGTTTGTGTGCACTATTATTCAATAATAAAGAAACATTTCTCGGAAAAACTAAAAAATAAAACATAAAATAAGTAAATAAATAAATATAAAGAATAAACTAAAATAAAAAATATATGTGATTATAACACATTTCATGGCTTGCTCTGAAAGAGTCATAACTGCTTTACAATAAAGTTTAGGTTACTTCCCACTTGTACTTTCCTTCATTTTCGTTTATTCAAATCTCTCTTTCCTTCCGGCACGTAATAAGATAAAATTATTAAAGGCTTTCTGTCTACCATTTAAGATACACGTTTTAATGAATAGCATAATTATAAAACGTGCGCACTATAAGAGAAGAAATTTCAGTAGATACAGCATAATATATTTATGTACATAAATCTGTCATCCACAAATGTCACATACATTTTTCATATTATTAGTTTCATATGAAATTTTCCAATTTTTATGGCTTACCTTAAATTACATTTCCCTTGCAAGGTTGATTAACAAGATACTGTCTTCCCAAAGTGTAGTCCATTATTTAATACATATTTATACACATTAATTTAGGAAATTATTATTATTATTATTATTATTATTATTATTATTATTATTATTATTATTATTATTATTATTATTATTATTATTATTATTATTATTACTATCATCATCATTTCTGAATGCATTTGAAACAAAGTAATACATTTTTAAACTTAATCAGTATTTCGAAATACGAGGTACGTCCAGAAAGTAAGTTCCGTTTGGTAATAAAATTAAATTGTGTACAGATACAGAATCATTATTTATTGCACAAAACTCTACAACTCATAAACTACTTTTCCACATAACTGCCAAAATTTTGCTGGCATTTGTCATAGCGTGGCACAAATTTTTGTATACCTTCTTCATAGAAGTTTTCCGCCTGTTGCTCAATAAGAATCTTTGCTACCCAACGTGAGCAAAGTTTACGAAATTTCAGTTTTTCGGTAACAATTTCATGAATTAGTGATCTTGAGCTTTGGGGAAATTCCATAGCGAGAGCACTAATTGTAAATTTTCGGTTTTCCTAGATCTTATCATCAATCGCGTGAACCAGTTCTTCTGTAACCAAAGATGAACGCCCACTTCGTTCTTCATCGTGCACTTCAGGACGTCATTTATTGAACTGTCGGACCCATCTTCTCACCATTGAATCACTCATCGCATTTTGTCTGTAAACTTCGCAAATTTTCCGATAAATTGCAATTGGTTTCACTTTCCTAGCATTCAGAAAACGAATCACAGATCTATTTCACAAGCGGCGGGATTTTCAATCAACACCGACATTGTAAACAAGCACAACAAAGCGTATGTGGCTGACAGCGATCTCAAAATGGCGCACGTTTCTTCTCCTTGATACAGAGCGTCTACCGCACTTGTGCGGAACTGCGATCGCAGCGCTGCAGCGGAGATAAATTGAAACGGAGCTTACTTTCTGGACGTACCTCGTATATTATTCTCTTGTTATCCATCCTTTAATGCTGTGCCATTTTAACACCCATTTCTCTCTCCATAACTTTTTCCCATTTTAAGTTTAATTTTAATGTTGAGATATCATTTTTCATTTATATTCACATATAGATTTACACAGGGTATATTCTAATTAAACTAGCTTTCCAGTCAGAAATAGAAATCTCTATATGACATTTTCAAATCTCGCTGGGCAAGATATTTGAAAATGAAAAGAAACGGGCATTTAAAATTTTATTTTGAAATTTTAGAAATAAGAATAAAAGCACAAGTAAAAGAAAAAAAAATTATAAAAGGAAAACTAAATAAAATATGTTTAATAAAAAACAATATTGCGTTTGAAGTTTTGTAGTATTTCATAAATTGTTTGCCACATTACCAGGAAGGTTATTATTTTCGCAAGTGAACACAAGAATTTAAGATATTTATATACTTGTGTGAAGCATATATAAAGTAGGTATAGACCTTGTTCTGAGCATAAAGCATAACGCTTTGCCACACGTCTTTGTTTATTTCTTTATTTAATGTTTATAATCACCCACATCAGAATGAAAGTTGAATTGAAGTGGAGGAATGCCTGAGCCCTTCTAAACAAATAACTACTACTAAGTAATATAGAAACTAAAGGTATTATGAACATTGTTTTAATGCAATTTTAAACTAACAATGTATGAATATCTTTACATTCTCGATTACTAATTTCGTTCTCGTTGTACATAGTAGGTAGAGAAGTTGCAGAGATTTCACCTAAAATATAAGTTTTATGAACTCTTGAATCCAAAAGCATTTTTAGAAAAAGGTACAGCATAGACGATAGTTCTGTGCTGGTGCGAATTCGTTTAGAGTCCAGTTACCAAGCCTACATTCTCGGTCATGCGCAGTATATCGTGAAGAGTCATCTTGGTTGTCGCAACTAGCCTACTTGGCCTACATAATGATTTATCTGAGTGTACTCATTCAATGTCAGAATTTGGTGACTAAACAGTCAATTTAAAATTATTATCAATCTTAATAGTAATACACTTGCAATAATGCACATCAGACAATCCCGCGACCAATGGGAATCTATGGCCTACTCTATTATCGGACGTCCTTTCTACTCATAATAAGACCGTTCTGATAACGTTATCTCAATTAAGTAAATAAAAGAATAATTATTTGTAGCAATACTTTGTTGGCAGAACGGATAGAAAAGTCCTGTAATATTTCACAATTGCACCAGGGTTCAATCCAGATGACAATATTTGCAACTGTTGCCAATAAGTATAGCCATTCATTTTTAAGAAACAGAACAGTAAGGATAGTAAAACAAGAATCTCAAAATTACTGTAATGCTTTCAAATTACTAGAGAACTTCACAAGCAATTTTACTGTTAATTAGCTTCCAAGCTCTATTCGGATAAATAAGCTCATACATTTTATAATTTAAGAAGATATACGAGGATACTGTATGTTTTTGTAGAGCTGGTCAAACAAAGACCCTTTGCCCACTCTTTCTAAGCAAAACTTATGTACATTTTTACAATGCTTGTTTTCTTTCTTTTTTCTGATATACACATTTACGCCTTCAGGCTTAACCTACTTTGCATCAGGGGAGAGAATTTGAGGAAATGGTACACAAAACACCTAACATCCATACCCATAGCGGAATTCAAACCTGACACCCTCTCGCGAGACACCCTCAAGGCCAGACGCACAAACGAACACGGTTACTGGTTCCAGCTGCTGTGTTATTGACAAGAACACAAAATAAAAGCTTGAAGTAGCTGTTTTGATTTTATATTAACCATTAAATTGTTCTACTTATCCGAGCTTTACCACTCAACTAATTGGGGCTTGCACACAATTTTTGGAGAAATGCTTTCTTTTAAAACCCTCATCTAAGAAAATGTTTCAATATTTACATGATCTTCTTGTATGAATGAAACCATTTTCGGTGTTGATTGAGCTGTGCCTTGCAGTTTACAGATTTACGAGCCTCACAGAGAGCTGAATTTGCCTTTATTACGTTGATGCACGCTACCAAATGACTTGATCGATATTTCTTTGTTTGTCAGCCACTTGTTACCTCCACAATGCTCTTTTGCTTAGAGCTCAAGGTCAAGTCATTTTATCCTGAGTACGTGCAGTAAAATCTGAAATGTCATAAGGTGTTCTTTTGGTGCTATATGTCTTTGCTAGTCTGTCCATGATTTTGTACTTTTATTCTGTTCTCTATTTTCACTCAGTATGAAATTATTGGTCCCCGTAGGCTGTAAATTTTACTATCGTGTTAATTTTGGCAATTCAATATAGGATCAAATAGTGAGCTATACAATGCATGTGGTAGATGAATGATATCACTATATATGTACGTATGACAGAAAATTCATGACATCGTGTTCACATTTCTGAAATAAATCGAACGTTGTGTGAACTTAATACGTGTCTAGTTGGAAATAGGTGTATACACCGCACGATTAATGTTCACTTCTCTATAAGTAAATAATAATAATATGTAATATAAAAAGCATATTGGTAACCAAAATATTAACCAAACTAATATTATTTCTTTTAATTTGTGTTTATTTTATTACTTTAATTGCATATTCCTAATGTTTTAATTTCAGTTTTGAAACATATTATAAGGTTGAAAAATCCAGGCACAATTTTTAAGGTTATTAACATCAAAATGTGTACACAAGAGCTTTTGACAGCCTAGATTAAAAATAAATACTCACATCATCAAGTAGAATAATTAATAATGTTACAATCCAAATAAAATTGTGGTCCAACTTGCACTACGCAACCATGTAAAGTGAACTCAAAAGTTTTACTCTATTTTATTTGATCATATTCTTATTACATGGAGCGTTCATAGAGCTTTTCATAGTTTGGAAAATAATCTTGCAGTGAGGTGATACCTATACACAAGGCATACTTAGAAATATCGGTAAACCCGCGTGCACAAAAAGCGGTCTATTACCTAGGATTGTAACAGCGTTTTTCTATCCGTTAGGTTTCCATTTTCAAGTTAGGACACTTCGTCCCAGCCAAACTCACTTGCATATATATATATATATGAGCCAAGGACCAACCAGGGAACTATGTCATACTGTTTGTGAGGCCTCTGAGCAAAATTTCACGCCAAGTTTCGAATGGGACCACAGCAGTTAAAGAGCGTCCATAAACAACACGGCATTTTCCATTTTTGTGGACAGTATAGCTCAGAAACGAAAAGTCCGTTAAATACCAAATATGATACTTAGCTGAGTATATTCCAAGGATGTGATATGTTAGTTTTGAAGAAAATCCCCCCTACCTAAACTACCGTTTACATGGAACATTTTTCCAAAATGTTTCATTAAAATATCATATGTGCTATATACAGGGTTACTACAAAAGAAATAGACAGCTTCAACTGTCTGTAAAACAAAAACTATTAGAGATAGCACCCTAATTATTTTGGAGGTATGTTGAGAAACTCTCAAAGTTTCGTTTGTTACTATTGGTAATGTTGTAGTGTTTTGTTTATTGTTGCAGAAGCTAAATGGCGGAAAATCCTGTGGAAAAGGCATATTGCGTGTTGGAATTTGCTAGAACGTAATCAGCAACTGTTGTCCAACGACATTTTAGAACACGTTACCACAAAAATGAAATGATGCGCTCACAAAACCCAGCATCATCTTCATCATGTCGCAACATGTCGATGCAAAAGTCACGCCGTATGAGCTTATCTTCTTCACACAGAAACTGCAACATCTGTAATCTGTAAGGCATCATGTGCAGTCGCTTCCGCAAGATTTTCCATACAGTTTGCTGTGGAATTTGTAATTGCATGCTTGCCCTAGATGTCGATTTCTGTGGGCTGCTTATGTAGGCAGAACGAACACGTTCAACGTTTTCTTCCGAAACTCTTGGTCTTCCCGAGCTCTTCCCTTTGTACAAACATCCCGTTGTCTCGAATTTTCTATACCAGTCGTAGATTGACTGTCTAATTGGTGGCGTTTTGTGGTAAAGTGTACTTATACTTTTCTCAGACGGGAGTGACCGTTTTTCTTTTTTGCTACTCCTGGCCAAGCAAAGAAGCGATTTGCGGTATATTTAAAATATTTGGCCATCACTTTAACCTAGTGCATTCCCTTAGTTGCTTTCTACTTATAAGGAAATAAGTAATAAAATTCTGCTAATGTTTATCTCGATTAGATGGTGGTGAAGGAGGTTTGTTTGTAGAGTAGATAGAAAAAGTTATGTGAGTGTAACACATCAGATTTTTTTTGTCAATTGGTTCCTGAATGCAGTTAAAAATGAATTACGTAATACATATACTAGGATAAATTTTAAGTAGTTTAAAAAGCAATATAATAACTATTTCAGAAATTTCTGTCTCACATTATTGTCCGACATGTAAGATAAAGACAACAAAAACTCATAGCACCACTCAAAGAACCATTTTCGTTCCCCAGTGTGTGTATCTCTCTCTCATGCACTTACCGCATTTGGTTATTGCCGCTATTATCTTGTGTTATACGACAGCTATATATTACAACTGTAGAACCTCAAGCATCACTTGTAATGGAGTGCATGAATGTAATTTTCTCATCAGAAAATAGAGGTAATATCTGCAGACAATAAAGCAGTTATTTTGAACGCACCTCTCTAAGTCTCTAAATGTGGACTAGAAGTCTCGAGTGATGGTTTACTAAAATTATTAATCTCTTAACTATGCAAAACAAGATTTACAGCCAGTCATTTGAGTAAATATACAGGGTGTTAATGAACTACACCGAAATATTTTTACATGTTTGTAGATTATTTAAATAAGTAACTTGAGATAGGAGTCTATGGTCTGTTTATTGAAATTTCGAAGTAACGGCCAACGTTTCTGAAATGCCAATACGCCACGTATCGCGGCACTTCGTCTGGAATGAAAAAATATTAATAAAGAACGTTTAATGTATGAAAGGAATCGAACCTTTTGGGATAGCAGCTTCCCGCGTCTCAAATTAAGCCAACAGAACACTTGATAAAACGCCTCCAGAGTAGACTAAATAACGTAGTTAATGAATGCTCAGTGTCGCACTGTCAAGTGATTAGTTCGAGATTTTACAGATCTTTGAGACATTAAATCTTGAGAACGCTAGTAACGAGTTGCTATATACTCGATATTTCTATACTCGGGCAGCAGTTTTAAAGACATTCTAAGCTTTGTCAACCTGCTTTGCTTTAACACCGACTTAACAGCTCCTGATACCCACACGTTTAACGCTATGTAGCCCGGGGACCATGCATCGCCGATCTCAAATTACTTATATCGTACACAATCTCGAAAATCATTTCGGTGTAGTACATTAACACCTGTATAAGGAACTTTTTACCGAATGATAACGGTGATATTAATCGTTTTTCGAGTCCGTTTTTTTTTAATTCGGATAAGCAGATTATATACCAAATGGATTGTGCGGTATTTTTAAATGCATGTATATATATGACATCTCCATTTAAGGCATTCTATGCTACTTTGATGCCATTTCTCCTTGATAACTGTGATGAATTATAATTGCCAAAGTTGAAACAGATTAGTTCTTTCAATTACGTTTGAAGTTCAATAGATATACCTTAATCTTACCGGGCTTTGGTCTAAATATTCAAATATTTTTTTATTTACATATATTGGTAAGTTGCATTGTTTATCTATTTAACTGAATTATGTGTACTTGTATTAACCTGTATACCTGTATTTCAGTCTCTGGCGCAAACATAAATTTACCTGCATAGAACTATGGTGGTGCAAAGGAACATCTTAAGACAGGTGGCAAGACCGATCCTTGCGGTTGACACTGGTTGATTATGTCCTAATGCTTCTTTGCGTTGCATTTAAAGGAACAAGTTAACCTAAAGTATAGTATTTTCAAATGCATCTAGTTATTGGAATACATGACCTGTGAGAGGAAGATTTACCGCCAAAATCAACAAATTTTGCTCAGTAAGCCTAAGTGTTTATGAGAATATTTAAAGCGCATGTCTAGACGTGCTGTAGCGTTCATTTGATGATATGGCGATGATAGTCATTATGATGGTCCAGAAAATTCGCTCGTCCCTATAATCGGATTTCAGAATTACGTGTACACCTGGGAACTCAGTTGCCCATCAGATCACAATCTAGACTTGAATAAGTAGGGCTCTGTGGGAAAATTAAATACTGCAGGACACAATATGTAAATAATGCGGGGGTCGTCTGATAAGTCCCGAGCCTCGCACAGATATGGCGCCATTAGGCCAGTTAGATAGTAAAATCGTGTAATTTAACTCTAGGCCAGCTTGTATCCATAGTTACACTTCAATACCATGTTTAGTTTTCAAATGATAGCATTTTACACAAGACAATTTTTGAGTTTTCACAGAAATGGAAGATTTGGAAAAACGAGTCCATTTAAAAAGCATAACGCTTACAGAAATCAAGGAGGAAATGGTCAGTACATTGAAAGACTCTGTCCTTTCATATTCAATCATTAAAATGTGGGTTACAGAGTTTAAAATGGGACGTACGACCACTAGTGAAGAGCCTCGCTCTGAAGAAGTGACAACTTCAGAGATCATTGAAAAAATTCATCGTTTAGTACTGGAAGACCGCAGATTAAAATTGTTTGAGATAGCAGAGGCTGTAAACACATCAAAATAACGTGAAGATGATAGTTTAAGTAATGTTTTGGGCTTTCACAAGATCTGTGCAAGATGAGTGCCGCGTTTGTTGATACCTGATGAAAAGTTTCAAAGAAAAAGTGTTTCTGTTAATATGGAGCTCTAAAGTAAAAATCCCAGTGAATTTTTGAGATAGCTTATTACCATATATTAAACTTGGGTACATCACTGCACTCCAGAAAGTAATTCTCATTCAAAGCAGTGGATTGCTCCAGGTGAACCAACTCCAAAAAAGGCAAAATCAATTTTGTCAGCTAACAAAATTATGGCAAGTGTTTTTTGGATACACAGGGAATTATATTTACTGACTACTTGGAAAATGGTAAAAGAATCACTGGTTGACTACTACGCAAGCTTACTGCAACGTTTGAATAATGAGGTGAAAAGAAAAATACTTCATCATGCAAAAAAAAAATCTTGTTTATCACAATGCAACTTTCTTCAGTCATTGCAAAGGGAAAATGTGCAAATTGAAGTTCGAATTCTTTGAACACCCACCCTATTCACCAGATCTAGCACCCAGTGACTACCTCTTGTTCCCAAATCAAAAAACAATTCTTGGAGGATGAAAACTTCACATTAACAAGGAGGTTATTAATGCTGTAAACAGCTATTTTGAGGACTTAGATAAATCGCATTATAGAGATGGTTTAGTTACGAAGAACTCCGATATGATAAATGAATTAAGCCTTTCTGGAGATTATGTTGAGAAATAAAACAATCTTTTTTATAAATGCTGTTGTTATTGAGAGGCCCGGGTCTTTTCAGACGACCCTAGTATATACAAAAAGAGAGATTACTTCTCTGTGTCTAGTTTTCTGCCCAAACTTACAAACTGAGCTACACAGCAAAGAGATAAAGTTGCTTGATTCAGTAAATTTAAGATGCAGTTTATTTAAGCTAATTACTTTTCCAGGAGCTATTCAGCTACTATCGAATATATGTCTTTACAGCTACATTATAAAATGTCCAGTTGGAGTAGCGAAAGACATCAGCCTAGACAAGAACTGGTAAAATATTAGAAAATAGAATTGAAATGTGTCTTGCTTGAGCTAGCTTTCTAATGCAGTTCTTGTCTTTACTACAAAATTTATTACCAACGTGCAGTCCCTATACCTCGTGCAGAGGAGCTTGTATTCAAAGTTCATATCTGTGAAATGCAATATTTTAATATTTAGCGCAGTAAAGAGATGGGTGTAGTCGGGGAGTAAGGAAACAGTAAACAGGATGACACAATGGGTAGTTCCATTGCAGAACGTGTAATTATATCTTGTTACGTTACGCATGGAGAAGTAAATGTGGTAATATCAAGGGTGCTTATTAGATATCTGGAGGAGATATTCTCTTTCATTTCTGCAATGTACTTACTCGGAGAAACCAAGAGCCTCATTATTTTACTTTGAATCGTTGATTAACCGACAACCCTCTCACAATTTCTGAATTGCTGATTCTAATGCAACATTACTGAATCAATTTACAGCAATAGATACCTCAAAAGACGTCATTCGCATTGAATGTTATTTGACTGAATAAAAAAGTCCTGCGCATCGTGGTAGAAAGCGAGTATTTAGCACTTTTAAAAATGGGAGGATTATTAACCTCCGCCGGTGTCAGCGTGTGCAAGTAAGTGCACGGAAAAGTCTGCAGGAGAAGCAGCTTTACTGCTTCCATCTGCAGAAGATGTAACCTTAACTTCGAGGAATTTTAATTTTCGCCTGTAAATGGACTCCTACTGGATTGGTTTTACATTATACTTGATCAGCGATTAGACTATGTTGACGAAGACTGGGCCAATATATGGAGTCATATATGGCCATACGAAAGTTCTGCACAGAAGAGCCACCAGCAGTAGTTTATGGTGAACATAGCGGGGTGCGGGGCTGGCATTTTTTCTGACATACTTTGATATGGATTATACTTTTTCCTCCTGGCCACGTGGAGATATTTGTAAGATTAATGGCTTATGTATTGCCAATGACGTTTGGAGAAGACGTGCTGCCTGATGTTCTCCATTTCCGCACGATGGAGCTCCGGCACATTGTGCTATAAACTTAAGGGAACAACAAAATTTATTATTTTCCAATCACTAGATCCGTGGTCTTACCATGTTTCGATCAGCCTGTTCTTGGATCTCAATCATATGATTTTCTATCTCTGGGATCATTTCTTAACAATAATATATTAATTATGGATTAATTCTGAAGAGGTTACTGAAGTCAGTGATGCAATTCTAAATCATCAGCAGCTGGCATGCGTAAAGTTGTCTATTTGCTGTATGTGTAACCTCCTGGCAGTCTCCAAATTCATATCAGAAAACAGCATTCAATGTGAAACTGACATCGGACGTGTTTTATGATAATATTACAGCTCGTTATAAAGATGATTAGCATTTTAGATACGCCTCGGGGAAATCACAAACGTAAAAATTACACCGGGTTTACTGTAAACAGTTAACGTTCGACTGTTTAATTTACCTTCTGATGTGTCTTTCACAGTGTTATCACAGAAAATGCGTAAATATTGTACAGTGTATGATAGGCAGAGAAAATGGAGCTTCCTATAGCTTTTCCATCTAAGATGGCATGTATACAGTGAAGATGGGGCTGAAATGTAATATACCGCTACTTTGATCATTGATATATATATATTTGCTTCTCATCATTTCATCGGCCAACCACAACCTTGTAATGTGTGTCATGACACTACACACTTGAAGGCAGCTTTTCCTCTTCAAGCAACGTGGTTTCCCATAAATCGAATGATTCAACTTACAGCTTCCAGTGAGGCACCCAGTGTCTCATGATGGAGTCCAGGAACCGCCATCCATTACTGCGGAAATCTCCACTGTTGACCCTGTTGACCTTGAATACCTTCAGGCAATATTCAACCGCACAGAAACCCATTCCAGCAATGACGGAAACAACAGTAGTTACTGTGGGGTCTGAAGCTGTAGATGTGGACAGACATTCCACTATTTTTTTTTTTTTTTTTTAATTACGGGATGTGTGGGAAATGCCTTACGTAACTACTTAATCTGCCATATCTCAGAATGCAATGATGATTATGTATAAGAGTCGAGGAGTGAGATATTCCAATTATGGCAGAAGGGTGTTCTTCTTTGTATAGCCCAGATCCTCAGCTGCTAGGCCAGCACAGGCAGATGGAGGGCGGAAGTATCCGAGCTCTACAGCAACGGCAGGACGTGTCAAATTGTTTTGTAACTTTCCAGCGTGCACCAAAATCATTCTGGTAAGCAGCTGGCAGTAAATTCCAGATAGGGTTTGTGGATTTTCATCGTTCATTTAAATATATTAAGGATGACCCCTAGCCGGAAAATAACTGAGTTTGGTTTAGTACTGTAGTGTTCCCTGGTAGCTGGTACATTTTCTTTGAATACCGTAAGTACTTCAAATATATTATTGTGACAGTTGTTCATGCAATTGCTTTTAAGGGACTTCGTGAAAAGAAACGCTATTAACATATGAATTCTACAGAAGAAGAATATTTACTATGTGAACTTCTTTAATAGTTTGATTACAAAACCGATCTTAGTCCTTAGAGCATCGACAAGGCCTACAGTTACACTGCTTTCAGTAACATCCTTCCGGTAGAACTATTTTGACAATAGATGATAGTGTTACCTTCGTGAGTATCTATGCCCCTTGCTCGTAATAATAAACGAAGAAACGTTTGGAGTAAAGGCTAGGAGGGAAAATATGAGGTAGCATTTTGAAGTCCTTTAGAAGTTTCATATACGTCAACAGCAGGTTGAATATAGCCTACAACTTGTGAAGAAACAAAGAACACATTGTCTGAAAAAAAGAACAAAGAAACAAAAAATAACAAACAAAAGCAAAACCAAAACGAGCTACTGGGGAAATTGACAAGGAGTGAATTTATTGGTGATCATGGTGTAAGTGACCCTATTCCTTAAGCTGCTTCTGCACCCAAGAAATGACTCCGAGTTGTGTCTCTAATATTCTCAACATGAATACTATTATAAAACGCTAACAAACGTCGAATAAAAACGCCTACAAACTTATTACTCAAGACAACAGCAAGGTCAAATTCACCTTTGACATTATGGACGGTTATCGTACAACTATGTATTATTATTCTGAGGCACTGGATTTCATACTCAGCAAATGTGCCATTATCTGAACATACGGGTGGTTATTCGTGCGCTTCATCCCTCTATTGATACTCCTACGGTAATTCACGTGTCTTGGATACTCTCCCGATAAAGTGACTCTATTCATCATTCATAACAAAAGCGCAACGATCCCTCTTTTATTTTAGATCTGAAGTTCAAACCTCTAAATTATATCTATCAGCTCCATTATTTATATTATACGATAGTGACAGGGCAACCACAAAACCCAAAGCAGGTGTTATACAGTGAATTAACAGTGTTATACAGGAATTTTGACACAGTTGTAATTATTATTACTGACAACCCCGTTTGTTAAATGTGATGGTCATCATGCTACTGCACAATGTTCTAAGGCTCTGCACACGCGCCATCTGGGGGTGAATTGTGAACGTCCATATATGGCAAACTATAAAGCCTGCTCTGTTCATCGATGCTACAAGCTGCCCAACAGCCTCACTCTTATCCCCAACGTGACGTTTCTGATGCACTTTCGTCTGGCATTCCTTCACCTCATACTTTTCCTCTATGTTTTTATATCTATTTCCAATAGAGCTTCCGCTGCACCTCCTGCAATAAATTTCCGACCTGTTCTGCTATCTCCAGTTTCTCAGGGCTCATCTTCCGGTGCTTAATAGACCTTTTCAGCAACAACCGGTCAGTGTGAACAAGACTGTTCAATAGAGTATAAAATAATAGATAAATAATAGCATCTGAACTTTAGTGTTGATATTCTCACCCAAAGATTAAAAAGAAAGTGAGTATTCATTTAACTGCCCAATGACTTATCTCAACTCACTCTGGATGCATCTTTTCATGGAGATAAAGCTTCCAGTCATTGTTTCCTTTTCCCTTATTCCTAATGTAAGCTACGACTATTTGTCAGTCCTGCTTACGCTCTCTCTTTGTTGATGCGAAGTAAAACCACCTCCCCGTTCCGGATACGCATCCAATGTACTTATCTTTGATTTCCGACCTTATTGTTATCACAATACCGTAAAAGTTACTCCGTGATGTTGATTGGTTGTTCGCACCTTGTCTCGCAATATGCAGCCTGCTGCCAAGCTCTGGTATATCTTCGTCTTCCACATTCAGTGATTTTCTAGACTCCCTAGCTTTCCATCTAGAACGACTGTCGCAAAGTCTGGGATCACACGCATTGCCCGCTTCATAAAACCAATTTTAATCGCGCTACACTGGAGCTGAAAGCTGCTCTGCGGGCTGCATGCTGCAATACTGTTCAGTTTTAACCGTCCAGTGGTCGCACCCATTACTGTAACATGAGTGCCCACGTGGATGATAATGGTCATCCAGCATAATTAACTTTGTTCAAGCATGTTTTGTTAAATATACAAGATTGTTGGATATTTCTAATAATAATAATAATAATAATAATAATAATAATAATAATAATTTTATATAGGCCATTTATACTTAAGACATCTTTTCATTATTAAACCAAAAAACTACTTCATCATAACATAAATTTATTAAGTTATCCTTTGACTAGTTAGAAGAAAATATTAAAATATGTTTACAGATTTAAATGCCAACAGTTCATTTGAAACATATGGTTTTCTTGATGAGCTACACAATCACAATCTACTTCTCAGACAAATACTCTAGATCAACATTCGCATGTTCTGGACACACCCACTTATTTCATTCGTTGGAGGTTCTTCTAATCATCTTGTCTCTGCTTCTTTCACACAGCTAACATCATCCGCGAGCTCCTGGTATCATCTTATCTCTGTGGAAGTTGCAGACAGAGAAGAATTTGTGCTCGCTTCCTTTTTTTAGCAGGAACTGTTTGAAGTCTTGCTCGTCTTTCAACTTGTGGTTTAATCAATTTCCTGCTTATTTCTTTTAGAAAGTTGCATTTTGTAATCTTTCCACTATTGTTATCATTGTAATTGTCAATGCATTTATTGCACAGACATTCAGAAGATCACAAAAAATGACCATAGGCCATCAACGGATGTTCTTAGCTAAATTATAGTGACTATGTTGACTCCAATTTGTTTACAGAAAGTTGTTACTTCAGGTTTTTTCTTGTCATCTGCGTTTGCATATATTTAGTCATCATGATACATTGTTGAAATAAGTATAGCGGACTTATTTTTTCTCTGAGAGTATGATACTAATGTAACAAATGGCTGATAGACAAACAAGGATGTGTTTATATTTCTAGATTTTGCTGGCAAAAATTCTTTACGAATTTCACATTTGTTCTTTTTTAATGTTCCGACATAGGTGCTTTTGAGTTCCAGTAACGTCTTTGCTAGTGGTACACAAGAGAACAAATTGTCACCAGTGATACTTCTACCATTTCCAAAATAGGTTGTGACAGTTTAACAACTAAATTGTGAGATGAATTGCTCTGTAGGTGTGGTCTATCCAGCTGCTTACCACAGTATACTTCTATGTTGATTGCGTACATGTTTCTTGCGTCTCCAAAGGCAAACACTTTCACACCATACTTGGCAGGTTTACTTTTTTTGACAGTGTTTAAAGCCCGCTTTTACTAATTGTGGCACCACAGGCGATGAGATTGGGGATACATGGAATGAAGATGCAGCACCGGTGAAATGTGATGGCGGGGTAACCGGAGAATACCCGCCCTTGCGCAGCTTTGTCCACCACAAATCTCTCATGCTTGGGTGGCGCTAGGTGAGAGGCGAGTGGTCTAACCACTCGGCCACTGCGCGGCCGTCACAGGTTCACTCGGTATATACCGCCAAAATGAGCAATCTCCCCTAAAGGCTAGAAGCTGTGCATCTATAGTTAGATAGGAGTCTACTTCATAATATGTTTTAAATTTCTCTGGAAACATTTCAAAAACTTCTCTTATAGGAGCTAGCTTATCAATACACTTTCGCTCTTCTCTACTAGTTACATCAATCCTGTGGCAACGCAGCAGAAATCTAAATCTGTGCTCACTCATTGGCAAATAGCAAGCTTCAATGCCCCAATCCTGTGAATTATCCCACATTTGCATCACATTTAGCCTGCTGCCACCACCATTACCAATAAAATACAAGAGCCCTGTAATCTCTATTTCATCTATAAGGTGTGCATCCCTTTCTCTTGAACACTTTAGTTGTTTCATTGATATGTAGATGTTAGTATATTTCGTTATCATTTTTACAATGCCATCATCAATAAATAAATTGATGTTTCAGCATTTCGAGGCCCTGGAGTTATATGGGTGAGGTTATGGGCTCCTTACAGCTGATCTAAGCTTTATTTTACTCCACTTACCTCCATATTTTCCTCAGTAGAAAGCATCGGCACTTTCTGTACTAACACCACCATCCTTGTCATCAGAAAACTCTTGTTCTGACTCAGCACAGTGTTCCAAATAGCCCAGGATCACCGTCATCTTCTTCACTGTCACTATCTTCTATGTTTCCTTCCTCCTCATATGGTTCTTTTAGCCATTGTAACCATTAATTGTTATCATTTGATCCTCGCAGCCTTACATAAAAATAAACAACCACACTTACGCCAGTAAAGTTACAACAGGCACTCCAACCAGGAATCCAAAACAATGACATGAGTAGCCGAGCGGATGAAAATGGTCATCCACGTGAAGTAATGTAAACTATCATCACGTGAACAACTTATGGTACATTAACGAGAGAAAACACACGCTCAGATTAAAACATAAACCTAAGCTACTGAAAAGCTCCACATTGTGGACAATAATGGAAGAGCAGTGTAAGAGAAAACTTAACGGTGAATAACTTTATTCAATCTGAGCTAATGGAGCTATAAAATACTTTTAATACAAGGGAAGTGTTGTATAGGATGTCAATACATTGCCATAATTCAATTCCTCTGTTATGTTTGCTACTCAGCTTGGTGACATTAATTTGTTTGTGCAGCAAAAGCAGTTTACGTTCCAGTTAATTTTGAACATGTTTTACAACGCATTAAAATAGAATATCCAATGTGGTAATGAAATTAGTTTTACTCTCTATGCTTTATTGGTGTGCATTCGAGCCATTTTTACGCAACCTCATTTTTTTTTCAATCTACTAATTATAATTTGTTAAATTGTTACATTATACATCGGTTGAGCATACGTTGAGATACACAAACATTTTAAGAACATATTGCTATATGCTGCTTAAAAATCTCTTACTCTGTGCATATAGTGGCGAGATACAATTGAACAGGACTTGTAAAGATTGGCAAAGTATTGAAAAATATTAGCAAGTAATATCGCACATCTCGGGAATGACTTATGTCAAAGCAGACTAATTGTTGTGCTTTAAAATATCTGGGTTAATGTGCTGTATGTATTTGTTTATTGCTTGACGTTTACCAATTATACAATACTACGCATACACCCTTCTAATGAATAGGATTTCAAATCCGTTCTCAAAAGTTGGTTTGGTATTGTGACCTCTTTTCACTGTCACTTTACTAAGTTCTCTCTTTCATTTTTTTAATGCCATGTAGTTAAATCTCCCTTCTAACATGATTTAGTTCTTACAACGTGGCAGAAGAAATTAAATATGCGTTAATTAGCTTTCTCTTGCTTTCACTTCACTCTCCCGGGAGACCTACACAATTCACTCCAATCTCCTTCAGTAGTAATATTCATGGAGTTACAACAACCTTCCTATACTCAGTCGTAGAATGCCACTTTTGTCGCAACTAAAACGCGCTCACTATCTCAAGCTGGATCGACTGTTATCGACGCTTCTGTTTTGAGGGAGTTCAAGAATGTTCGGGAGACTGACACAATGCACCTTCCAAATGAAACCTGTTTTATCTCGCACGCTCAAAGAGAGCAGTTCCTTTTTTACCGATCAGTTGATGGATCAGCGACGCTTTTGCGCGATATCTGAGCCCTAAACTGCGCCACATAGCTTCGTCTTAGGCGATGGTAGTCCGCAGCTTCTCCGCGATATGGAGCAGGTCAATCAAGGTTTCATACCATCAACTTCCCATAGAGCTGTGGTCAAATGAGGTATATAGTCGTTTAATCTGCAATTTCATTATACTGGCAAGAAAGGGGTTGATGGTGTCTTAGTGTTGCACCACAGCATTCAGGCACTACTGGGTCACTGGGGTCCCAAACTGTCGCACAAATGTATTGTTGGCACCGTCTCTACACGACGCATCAAATATGTAACCAATAGAATCGCCATGTTGCCTGTTCAGTATTAGTATTGTCCTTGAGGACGTCCACCTTATTGCTTGCTAGTGCCAATTTTTTAACTTTGATTTTCGCTTCTGAAAACCCCTAAACTTATTTCAAAACACGTTGCTGACTATCAGGGAGTCCCAAGTATCTTCCAGTATCTCTTAGAGGTTTGATTATATGCTTCGCTCGTCCAGCTGCTAGCAGTGTCCGTATCACTTTTGAAACTTCATGATCTGCACCTCTCTATAATGTTTGCACTGATTAGGGTCTTTAGGTCTCGACACATCGGCACGTTTTTCTTGCTTTCCTCTAAACGTTCTTTCCACTTGTTTGGAAGCTACAATGTCAGATATGATTGTTTCTACATCATTTCAATATCAATTTTATTCTTTTTTTCTATTTTTTTTAGCAACGACATCTTTCAAGTCGTTTGTAAATGCATTTATCTTAAATTATACAATCTGTGTAGAAACTAATTTCAGAATTAATTGTTTTGATTTTGTTCTTCATGTGAGCTTGTACCTCCTCTTATCCGGAATTTAGGTTCTTTCTTTGACTCTTCGTTTACTTCAAAGCCGGATTCCATTTTGGTGTCCATTTACTGTATTCTTCAATATGTACTTTTCATTTCAATCTCAAGTTTCTCCATTTCAGTTAATATATTTTCTAAAAGTGTATCTGTCTTTGTTTTGACATCGCACTCAGCGACTATACACTTCTCACTGTCATATCAGAATATGATTTATGTTCCGACCGCACTCGGACTAGCTCCTCGGAACGCACGTGGTCAGTTGCGACATGCCGGTTCTTATTATAAACTAATTATTTTATCGCAATAAATAAACATTACTTTAGTTTTTGGACTTATTTATTGATTACTAATACATGTTAGTCTTATATCTAGGTAACAAATGTGGATTGCGGTAGATTGATTACACACACATCCGTAAACTTGCGTGGGTACGCCATGTTGTTTGGCGCCGAATGCCTGTCTCCGTCTCGTTCTTGCTCGAGAGCGAGGCCATCCGTATCCGCCGGCAAGAGTCCAAAAGGTGACTCAACCGAAGAAATCCGAAACAAGCGCTGCAGTGCACACTCACCTTGTCAGCACTCGGGGTTAATACAACAGCTGCGTGCGGTAGAATCCAAATGTAGCCACTGACAAACAATCTATGTTAATTATTGGTTTTACTTCTGTGATATGATCTACATTAATGTTAAATGTTACTTCTATTAGTATACGCGACAAAGTAGGTAAGGAATAGGTGCAAAACAGCCTCTTCTTACTCTGGAGAATGGAACACAAGACCTCGATAGTTTTTTGCAATAATAGTACTCATTATACATCACAATAGACATAACAGTCTCACTTGTGCAACACCTTTAGTATCATAAAAATGCCCTATCTTATTTACTCGTATTAAAGATATTAAACCCTTTCTTACCACTTAAAAGGGAAACGTTTACTACAATTTATTAATATACAGAAATGTTAAAAAACCTGTTCGTGCGGAGGGACAAATTGTGTGATAAAACAGGAAGAGAAGCATACACTTGGGCAAGAACAACTTACTTTGTTAAAACAAAGATGGCTAAGAAGATTCATGTCATTATAATACGCTCACTGTATGCGAAACATGAACAAGCTCTACATTGTGTTTTAAATGTGAAAAACAGAGTTATGAGGGCTTGAACGGAAATTAACACATACGGTAATCTAGGAATGGAGAAATTAGTGAAGGAATAGCACCGAAAGCAGAAAAGAGTATCATTGCATGAAATGTAAATAAAATGAAATAAGTATTGTATGTTAAATGAGAAAAAAGTTTATTATTTACTTAATTTCACTCTTTCAACTTAATAACAAAAGACTGATAAGTCACCGAGATCGTTTTTACAACCACTAGATTTTCAAAAAGTTTTTAGACTGCAGAATAATTCCCTTTCTTTCGAAAGGGAATTTACGCCTTTACGCTGAGTGAGAGCGATGCATTTCTTCAAATGGCAGTTGATCTATCAGCCGGAGCCTTTCCGCAATAACTGAGGCCACAGCTGCGTAACAATATATTTTATATATGGTGTATTTACAAAACAATTGGAACAATGCTTTAGAAGATTAAAAGGATTCGAAAATTTTATCATGTGAAACGTAGATTTGGTTTATTCTGCGTCACATACATACATACATACATACATACATACATACATACATACATACATACATACATACATACATACATACATACACACATACACACATACATGCATACATACATAAAACAATGGAAACACTCCAGTTTCAGACATATTATTTGAAGAGGTTGCCTACCCTGAAATTGTAATTAGATCTGTATTCTTTTGTTTGTGAGTACAAAGTGGATATAGTAGAGCTGTTTTCCAGCATTATTATTGTTTCAGGTGTGCTGCAAGTGTAAACCATTGGACGATGAAGGACCTTTCTGATTTTCAAAGAGGGCAAATTGTTGGTGCCCGTCTAGCAGGAGCTACAGTGACTCAAAGTGCCAATCTATTAAATATTGCAAGAAGTACAGTTTCGAAGGTTATGTCAGCATACTTGTCAAAAGGTAAAATATCTTCTGCAAAAAGCAACAGTGGCCGCAAACAGAAGTTAAACGACAGAGACAGGAGAGCCTTAAAGGAGATTGTATTAAGAAACCGTAAAACTACTGCAGATAAAGTGACAGCAGAACTGAATATATGTGTCAGTCAACCTGTTTCTACCAGAACTGTAAAGAGAGAGCTTCAAAAGTTCGGATTACATGGCAGAGCAGCAATTGCCAAACCACTAATCACACAGACTAATGCAACAAAGCGAAAACAATGGTGCCATGAACATAAGACCTGGACAGTTGATGACTGGAAACATGTGATATGGTCTGATGAATCATCATTCACACTTTACCCTACCACTGGCAGAGTATATGTTTGGAGAACACCTAAAGAAGCTTATGATGCCGACTGTTTAGCATGGTGGTGGGTCAATTATGGTTTGGGCTGCAATATCTTGGTTTTCTGTAGGTCCTATCATAACACTGACTGGTAAAGTGACTGCTAATGTCTATAAGGGAATTCTTGGGGACCAAGTGCACTCTATGGTGCAAACATTGTTTCCTGCAAGCAATGCAATATTCCAAGATGACAATGCACCTGTTCATACTGCTGGACGTGTAACAGAGTGCTTTGAAGAGCATGAAGATGAAGTTAAACATCTTCCATGGCCAGCTCAATCCCCAGATCTGAACATTATTGATCCCATGTGGGATGACTTGGAAAGAAGAGTGAGGGTGAGATGTCCTCCCTCTTCATCCCTTAAGGAGCTTAAAACTATTATTCATGATGAGTGGTATAAAATACCTCTAGTAACAATTCATGCACTGTATGGATCAATTCCACGAAGGATTGAAGCTGTTTTGAAAGCAAATGGTGGACCAACACCATATTAATAAAGTGTTTGTTCATTTCAAGAGGTGTTTCCATTATTTTTGTACATACATACATTAATACCTACCTATCCACCCACACATTTACCCACCCACCAACCCACCCATCCAACCACCCACCTACTTACCCACCCACCCACCAACCCACCCATCCAACCATCCACCTACTTACCTACCCACCCACCTAGCACCCATCCAACCACCATCCACCCACCCACCTACCCACCATCCACCCACCCACTCCCACCTACCCACCAACCCACCCATCCAACCACCCACCTACTTACCTACCCACCCACCTAGCACCCATCCAACCACCATCCACCCACCCACCTACCCACCATCCACTCACCATCCTCCCAACTACCTAACCACCATCCACCCACCCACCTACCCACCATCCTCCCAACTACCTACCCACCTACTTACCCATCCACCCGCCATCCTCCCACCTACCTACCCACCTACCTACCCATCCACCCACCATCCTCCCAAATACCTACCCACCATCCTCCCACCTACCCACAATCCAGCCACCCACCTACCCACTTACTCGCCCACCCACCCACCCACCCACTCATCCACCCACCCACCTACCCATCCACCCACCCACCTACCCACAATCCACCCACCTATCCACTTACTCACCCACCTACCCACCCATCCACCCACCTACCCACCCATCCATCCGCCCACCCATTCATCCACCCACCCACCTACCCACAATCCATCCACCCACCTACCCATCCACCCACCCATCCACCCACCTACCCACCCATCCATCCGCCCACCCACTCATCCACCCACCCACCTACCCACAATCCATCCACCCACCCATTCATCCATCCACCCACCTACCCACCCATCCATCCGCCCACCCATTCATCCACCCACCCACCTACCCACAATCCATCCACCCACCTACCCATCCACCCACCCATCCACCCACCTACCCACCCATCCATCCGCCCACCCATTCATCCACCCACCTACCCATCCACCCATCCACCCACCCATTGTGCTGGTAACAATGCCATATGTTTGCCTATGTTTGCTTTCTTACATCTTGAATCCCCTTGTGGTCTGTAAGTTGGCATCCCGCTACTGCTCGTAAAATCCATTACCGCGGTCTCTAACCTATTCTACATTGCTGCTTCAGTACCCAAATTTCAGATCCATTCAAAAGGGTCAGTGCTGCCATAATACTCTTGAATTTCATTAACGTCACCATCTCTCTTCCCTCTCTCTCACTCTCTCTATCTTAATTCTCCCCAATAACTTTCTTCTTATTACTCCACGTATATGCTGGGATATCCGCAGCTTCTCGTTAATATCATGTTGTTTATTACCCCCTATACGTTCATGGTTTGTTCTATTTTCTCTCATTTATTACTGTTTTGCACATTATGGTGTCAGGGACGCTTTCCGAACAGGGAAAGGTTAACTTTTCCAAGTCTAAATGTTTCTTCGTCAGCTCAGGCAATATAAACCTTAAAATGTGCTGAGGTATCATATCAAACAAAATAATTATTAGACGATATTGCGTGACATTCAAAAAAAAATGTAAATGAAACGTTGGAGGTCAAAAAACAATCGCTTGTATGATTTTTTTTATCCTTCATCCCTATAAATGTGTCGTTAATATCATATCATTTCTTCAAGCAGTCAGAGGAGATAACCACCGTTATTGTGACATATTGTTCCACAAGTAACTTTTTATAGTTTTCAGGAATGTGAAACTTCGTTCCAGGTACACATTCCTAGATGACAGAGATACCATGTAATTGCGTACATACGAGCTTATACACTTCCTAAAATAAACCTTGATCACCACGATATAATAAACTTATATCACTGTAATCGATATACGTATAAAAAGTTTTAGCTCATATTTTTAATTCTTAGGTTTCTTAAATATATGTAACTATTTAAAACAGATGAAGAAGGAAAGTCCCGCGTTTTTGTTCTGTCTAATCACAGTTAAAAGCATTAGCTTTTCCAAGTCTAAAAATCTAACGTTTATTTGGGATACAACATTCACAGTTATATTATAAAACAAATAATTTAAGTTCAAAAAAAATTCCTCCTCGGATAATTGGGCCTTATATACTTAATGGCCCGATTTACGCTTTACTTTATAAGTAAAATACCTCCTACTAATTTCTTTTTAAATTCATCAAATCACAAGTTTGTTGCATAACAATTTATCTGCAAAAACTTATTTTGTAGCAATCAATCATAACACTAGTTAAACTGAATTAAAAAAAAAATATCTGACATGTTACATTCACATGACTTTCTCTAATTATTGTAAAAAGCTTATGCTTCTATTTACTTCATGTTAATCGAGAAAAAATTAGCAGAAGTAGTCTTATTACTTTCTTTCTTGAAAGTAGAATAGAAATAAAGGAGTACCATAGGTTAAACTGATAGTCAAAAGCTGGTTGCTATGTGATTGAAGTTCCTTTGTTTGTATGGACACGAGTTGACAAATTCTTATTCGAGAAAAGTATAAACTTTTTAAGGTGAAACCAAAAACAAGGAATATCTAAAAAAAAACAACCAACTTTACGAAAAGAAATGTTTATAACATAAATTGTGTGTTTTATCATGCTGTACGTTTTATGTCGTAAGTTTTATTTCATCTCTTACGGTTTAGCAGTTATGCAAAATTCCATAAAAGTCATCCAGAATAAAGGAGTCTTCACAGGCTGTTCCCAGAAAATTCAAGATATACATTTTATTTGTCAGATAAAATATCTTTAATATAAGTTATTTTAATCAACATCGTTAGATCCATTTTTCAAAAAATCCAAGTTTTCGAAAAATGTTCCGTGTAAAGAGTGTGGGGAATTTTCTTGAAAATCTTCATGTCGCATCCTCGGATATTACTGAACTTAAATATCATGTTTGATATTTAACGGACTTATCGTTTTTGAGATATCTGCCCACAGACACACACATACACACACAAACACACATACACAGACACACAACACGGGTATTTTGCTAAAAATTTTTGTTTTTTTTATTAAGGGGATCCTAAAACGTATATTTTCGGTAAAATCTCGGTATTGAATTTTTGGGTACATTACAATATCTTCTCTATAGACTATGTACATAGTGCGTATAGAGAAAGTAAAATGAAAGCACACAGTGACATTAAAAACAATTCATTTCACGCAAGAAATTTTGCTATAAGATTTAGGGTTGTTTATTATTTCCTCAGATATAATTTTTATCCCTTCCAATTTTCCACACTGTTTTGGTAATTTTAGAGTTCATATCCGTGTTTGTCTAGAGCTTTAAGAATTTAGTTTATAATTATCGATTTAGGACACGGTTAAGTTTATCTGGATTTTGAAAGAAAGATATAACTTATGCTTGAAAAATGGGTATTTGGATAGTTGTGCTAAAACAAATTCAAATGATGTGCTAAACAATGTATGAAAATAGCCTGAGAAACATCCTCATTGACTTTCGTTTGAGGGCCACTTAACCCTTAACTACAGTGGTGGTAATTTTGTACATTAACAGTCTCGCGTTACATAGACCTTCTAAGATAACATCTATTTTTATTGGATTAATTACTTTTTCACATAATTGACTGACTCTACCTATCCAACTCCTGTCCCACACACAGCTTGTGTGGAAAAACAATTAATCTAATACCAATTGACTATAATAGTTGGCTATACTGTGAATCTTGGGACCTAAGTACTAACAACATTGTAAGTCACCATTGGGGGTTGTCATCTCAAAATAATTTGAGAACATCTATGTGTTAACTATGCGAGTCAGTTGAGAAATTCAATGCTATGTCGGCAGGTTGCCATGGCAGCTCAGTGGAAGAATAACCGGCTAGAAATCGGGAGCTCCGTGGTTCATATGGGTGCTCGCTCAGAATCACTGATACATCTCAGGCACCCTTACATTTAGCCATGTGAGTAATTACATTTTGTGCAAATTGGGATAAGTATATACAGTGGCGTAACGTCCGTGTAGCCGCTGGAAACTTCGCTTCCATATTAACACATGGAAAACCTACCTAAATGCTCTGTTTTCTTCATCACATACGTAAATATTATTGCTCTGAAATGTCTTGATATATCAACTGAGTAATTTGGTCTCCTTGTTTTTTGGTCAGTCCTCTTTTCGCCGAGTCCCAAGAATTTTATCAGGGGCATGCGTGACAATACGCTCCAAGTTCCTCCCTATGCTACTACCACGCTAAATTCATATACCCAAGGTCGCGGGTTCAAACCTGGCAGAGGACGATGGATATTTTTTGGGGAGTAAAAATCCTTAGCATGGCTTCCTTCGGAAGTGAAGCAAAGCCGTATGTCCCGTGTCGTAGATTTACGGTACGTAAAAGAACCTCAAGCCTGGTAGAGAGGCCTCTGGGCAAAGTTATGCGGTCTTTCATAACCGCTGAGAACCACAGTAGTTAAAGAGCGTCCATAAATAACACGCCATTTACATTTTTCCCCTATGCGCCATGTTTCTGTTTGCGGGAGGATGGTTTCCTTTACTTTTATTGGTACTACATATTCCACAAATCAATCGAAAGTTCTTTACATCAATTTTTTCAGTGTGTTGCACCTACAGTGTTACATTCTAGGTTGTCCTCGCAAGCCGCCCTTCACTGAAGTTAGTTACTCCCGGATAATGCGGACGCCGAAAGGTTTGCCTAACCATGTCACTTAAGGGGACGCGATACGAACAGAGGAAACCTTGTTAAACGTAAACAGAGCTTGAAAACGAACACTTAACTGCTTAAACTGGTCCTATAGCTCATCGCTAGAGCACTTGCTCAATGTGGTGAGGTGCCAGCTTCGATCTTCGGTCTCAAAAAATGTCTCTGTTTAGAACAATGATTATCCCTGCACATAGGCCAAGCCATACTAATGATCTGCTTAAAGTCATATCAATGTCTGACAGCTAATTTATCAACAACACATGTTGAAACAATTTGTGCTTCACAATTAGATATATTAAATAAATGATATATTTTTGAATGCAATAAAGAATTATGAATATGATTAATTCAGGTTTCTTTAAACGTATTATATACTTTACTATTGCATTATATATAATATAAATGTGCAATTGTATGTCCGCCTTGTTGAATCATTGATGTAAGCACGTCAGAGAGAGTATTGGCAGGGCGCCTCTTAACATTTCTATAGGCACCTAAACGAAAGCATGAAAAATCTTGTGTTACAATCACATGACTTTCTCTAGCCGTTCTACAAACTTCTTACATAAGATTATTCTTCTTTCTGCACCTTGTTAATCGAGGTATTCAGCACAATGTTCTTATTACTTAATTCCTTAGAAGTAGGAAGAAAATAAGGAAATACACTAGGCTAAATCGATAGTCAAATGTTCTAAAAGCTGTCGTTATGCGATTGTCATTACAAATCGCTTCTTTTCTTGGCCAGGAGTAGAACAAAAGAAAAGCGGACACTCCCGTCTGAGAAAAGTATAAGTACTTCACAACTGCAACTAATAACAATGAATACCTCGAAAACGGTAAGCTCCACGAAAAATTTGTATATGACGGAAATTGTGTATTTTAACAAGGCCTACATTTTATGTATAGTAAGCTTTTGTCTATCTCTTACGGTTTATTAGTTATGCCAAATTAAGTAAACTTTATCCAGAATAAACAGGTCTTTGGAGGCTATTACCAAAAAATTCAAGATATACGTTTTATTTGTCAGGTAAATATCTTTAATATACGACATTTTAATCAAAATCGTTAGAACCATTTTTAATAAAATCATAATTTTCGAAAAAAGTTACGTGTAAAGGGTAGTTTGGGGTGGAGGAGTTTTCTCAAAATCTTCGTGTCGCATCCTTGGAAGATACTGAACTTAAATACCAGGTTTGGTATTTTAGATACTTTTCGTTTTTGAGTTATCGTGTTCACGGTCACAGGACACACACACACGGACCTTTTTCTGGAAATGCTTTTTTTGGATTCAGGGGTTCCTAAAACATCTATTTCCGGTGAAATCTCGACATCGAATTTTTGGGTGGAGTGCAATACTTCTCGATCCCTATGTACATTGTACATACGGGGCTAGAGAAAGTAAAAATCCAAGGGCGTTAATTCAGCCGATCTCCTGGCCCTGGAACGCAACCACCACAACCGTTTGTGGGTACACATTGTTGAGATTTTTTATTTTTTCTAACCTCTCTACAATAATAGGGTGGTGCACCATCGTGTTGAAACCAGTGCCTCACAATTAACTTAAGTGGATGCACCAGATTCAACTCATTCTGCAGGAATTGCAAATGCAGCTGACCAGATAGTCTGGGAGCGAAATAAACTGGTCCAATGATGTCGTTCCCTAGATAGCCGCACCATACGTTAACATCCCAGTTAGCTTACATGTGGTGTGGTCGTTACCAGTGAGGATTTTCAGGAGCCCAGTAATGTAGATCATATCCATTTAAAGTGGAATCATTGGAGAAGTAGCATTCATCTCCCCATAAAATCTGCCAGACGAAATCTGGATTCACGTCTCCTTATTTACGAGATCTCTGCAGAACGGTATACGACTTTGTAAATCGTTTGCATATAACTATTGGTGTAGGAGCAGCTTAAAGAGATAAAATTTTCCTTCAGAATCAAAGACCTTGATAACCCCAGGTCTGCTGTTGCATTTATTTGTCCTAATTATGATGAAAAGGAAGTATTTGATGTTGAGAATTATTATTATTATTATTATTATTATTATTATTATTATTATTATTATTATTATTATTATTATTATTATTATCATCATCATCATCATCAGTAGGAGTAGTAGTAGTAGTGGTGGTGGTGGTGGTGGTGGTGGTGGTGGTGGTGGTGGTGGTGGTAGGAGTAGGAGTAGATAGTCTCCTTAGCGCAATATTAGCGTTTCTGCCTGCCAAGCGGGAGACCTGGGTTCGATTCCCAGTACCGGAGTGGGGATTTTCCCCCGCTGGGAGATGGACTGGAATGCACTCAGCCTCGTGAGGTCCCTGGGGGGGGGGCAATCGAGGAGCTACTTGATGGAGAAGTAGCGACTCCTGGTCATGAAGACCACATTACCGTTCGAGGTGCTGATCACGTCTCACCCTCCAATACTGCACCCCTTCCATAACCGGTCTGTCATGGACCGAGTTGGGGGACGCAGCGGCCGGGCGGTAGGCCAAGGTTTCTTCTGAGCTGTCGTGCCATGGAGCTACTAGTTATTCTTGATATTATTAGTAGTAGTAGCAGTAGTAGTAATATTAGTTGTAGTATTAGTAGGTGAATTAGCGGTATTCTTAAAATTGAGCCATCTCAAATATATGTATGTGTTGCGCAAATTAAAATCCAAGCATTCGTTTTATTGGGTACATTTTTAGTAAAACCACAAACATAACTTGCCATTTTACAATTATATTTACTTTGAAATTGTGGAGAAATCTGTTTTATCTTTTCCTACATGGCTCTCATCAGTTACTTGATCAACTTTTCTCCTCGTCTATAATTCCTAAAGTAAAGCCGGTATTTTCAATGTGTGTGCGCTAGAGCTCTGGTTTTTCTGGTGGGCTCATTCACTTGGACCTAAGTGTGTCATAAAAATATGTCACTATCTCCAGCAGTTTCATGTTTTTCATTTGTCTTCATCGCTGTTCATTGAAATGTTTGAGTTGGCATACTGATAACTAGGAATGCATTCTCCGTGTTCTACAGGTATAGAAAATGTCGTCAGACACATCGAAATTTCACTAAGCAGTTTTTTGTTTTTTACCTTTCTTTGTATTTTGGGTCATCTTCTCTCACAGAAATTAATCCCGCATCAACCAACGCCACTCATTCATAGTCGCTACGTCCGTGGGACTTCATTATACAATTTCAACATAAGGAAACTTAACATATCGCTTTTCAAAGTAAATGAAAAGTAAATTAGATGCTGGGAAGGCAGTGAATAGGAAGATCACCTAAGGGCAAAACATTTGCAAACCATCCCTACGAAAAAAAAATGGGTTAATTCATCTTACCAATATACTTGCTTCAAATTTTTTAAGATTTATTACTTTCTCTACACGTACTATGCACCTAGCGTATACAGAGAGTATTGCACTTTCGATACCGAGATTTCACCGAAAATATATGTTTTAGGATCCCCCATATCCAAAAAAAAAGCATTTTCAGAAAAGCGTCCCTGTATGTGTGTGTGTGTGTGTGTGTGTGTGGGTGTGGGTCCGTGTGTCTGTAAACACGACAACTCCAAAATCAAAAGTCGGTAAAATACCAAACTTGGTATTTAAATTTAGTATCTTCCAGGGATGCGACACTAAGATTTAGAGAAAAATCTCCCAACTTCAAACTACCCTTTACATGGAACTTTTTTCAAAAATTCTTATTTTCTCAAAAATGGCTCTAACAATTTTGATTAAAATATCGTATATTTAAAATATTTGCCTGACAAATAAAATGCATATCTTGAATTTTTTGGGTATAGCCTCTGAAGACCACTTTATTCTGGATGAAATTTACGGAATTTTGCCTAAATGCTAAACCGTAACGGATGGACAAAATCCTACCATACAAAAAATGTAGAGCACGTTAAAACACACAATTTATATTATATACATTTTTTCGTGGATTTTATCGTTTTTAAGATATTTTTTGTGTTTGGTTTCACCTTTAAAAAACTTACTTTTCTCATATGGGAATATGTCAACTCCATACAATCACAAAGCAACCAGCTTTTACTATCACTTTAATTTTGGTACTCGTTTGTTTCGCTTCTACTTACAAGAAAGCAAGTAATAAGATTATGCTAATTTTTTCTGGATTAGAATGAAGTAAATAGAAGCTTAAGCTTTTTAACAATAAATTGTAACTGACATATACAGAAAGTTAGTGAATGGAACACATCAGATTTTTTAAGTGCAGTATAGTTTGAAGGGTTGATATCTTTTCTATTGGCTTTGTAGACGCTTTAACAAATAGAATGTTTATTAAAAGCTTATTTTGTTTTACAGTTCTATGCACAATGACTATTACAAAATCGTATTAGTAAACTACGTATTATTTATTGTTCTTCAGTTAAAATATAGATATTAATGCTGGTTTACTGTAGCTAATATGAATTTTTTACTTAAGTTGCTGTAGTATATTGCATCTTTTGAGAGGACAGGGAAGGGATAAAAATTCACCTATAAAGTTAAAAGAACAGCAACATATAAACTATCAAATTAAAGCAATAGTAAATTTATACGTGGCGACTCTTGTACGCTGCAAAGCTTTTAGCTAACAAACACACGGTGGTACCACTAACAGTGTCTATAGACAGAGGTTATGTTTCCCTGATTGTTATATATTGAGTTTAAATTTCCGAGTACATCCTTTGCCTTTGTTAGCGCTGGTTTATGTGGATATATGTATTACTGATATTAATCTAGCACTTTTCGTGGTTTTTCAATTTTTATTATGTTCAGTCCATCACCGTATATGTGTTGTGGCATATAAATACAAATGCACTTAATACCATCTCAGCAATTCATTGAATGAGCTTAAGCTGAAGTGAGCAATTACTTTCTGTACACGTACTATGTACATATAGTGTATAGAGAAAATGTTGTAATGCAACATTTCACACGAAATACATGCTTTGTGGATACCTGAATAAAAGCAAAATTATTAAAACCATGTATGTGTAAGTGCACATCAGTGTGTGTATTGTGTGTATGTGTTTTTGTGTGAGTGATGTTTGGACAACATAACTGAAAAACAAAAATCTGCTAAATACCGAACTTTCGTATGTTCCAAGAATGTGACACAAAACGATTTCAGGAAAATCCCTCCAACCCAAACTACCCCTTAAATTGAAAAAATGAAAATTTAGTTTTTCTTTTATAAATACATATTGTATCATGTTGGAGGTGTCCTGCATGTTTGTTTTAGCTTTTATAAGTTAGTAAGTGATAACTGCGCACGGCCGCCGGAAGTTGAGTTAATTATTCCCCCCTACTAGTAGTGAACGCCAAAGTGACGGGACGCGTTGCGAGAATGTTCGCTCTCAGGTCCCCACGGTGGGACACGAGTATGTATACGATACATTTATTTAAATATATTATGTATTATATTATCTAATTATGTAATTATATATTATATTATTTAATATACTACTTAAATCTAAAACATTACTTTATCAGTGCGTTAACCAGCTTTAAAAGTAAATTTAACACGTTACTGACTTTTTGCTAGAACATCTTTAGTGTTAAACATTATGAATTTTGTACTTTTGCTGTTTCTATATTTTCTCAAAAATATCTGCAATGGGTTTCTTTAAAATACTATATGTTAAAGATATTTACCCGAAAAAAAAAATATATAATTTTTAATGTTCTGGGAATCGCCTAGGAACACCTTTTCATTCTGGATGATTTTAGAATAAAACCCACAAACACGTAATCCACCCAAAAAAGACCACCCAGGCAACACGAATTTTATCCCAGGCGATTTCATATGGGATTTGTGGTGGACAAAGCTGGTTTTCTTCGGCTTCTGCTGTTCAATCCAACTTCGATTCCACCGGTGCTCCATATTCATTCCATGTATCATCAGTGGCATATCCTGCGGTGTCGTAGTAATAAAAACAGGCGTTAAACACAACACACTAAAAAAAACTTCTACCACATAAAATGGTAATGTAATATAACTTAAACAAACGTACATATAGAATGGAGATGAACAATGATGAAAATGGCACTAGATAAAAGAATAAGTGGAAGGACAATGAAAAGTGTAGTTGAAATATGTTGATGGAGAGCTCTTATAACAAACCAAGAAAAAAAAAAAAAAAAAAAGTTTGCAAGCAGTTCCACAAGATTAGCTCCAATAGACAGGACAGCTGCACTGTACAAATGTTGTTGCAGTAGAAAATACCTTGCACTCTTACCACACATACATAAAGAAATGTGGGGAGAATAGGCATAACAGCTGAGATAGCTATATCATGTAAAAGAAAAACAAATAAAGAAAGATGAAAACGTCCTAAAGGAAAAAAAGAAAGCAACTGAACTGAATTCCATATTACACAGAATAAATTAAATACAAGAACAAAACGCCGTTTCCGGTGGACAATAAACCACAATTTCATGAGTTCTGTAGAGGAACATCACACAAGCCATTACCACTTTGAAGGTGAATGTGTACAGTAGTTAAATTCTCCGTGACACAATTTTGAATTTGAAAGGAAGCGCCATACACTGCTCGAATAATACTGAATGGGTCCGAATACCTTGGAATCACTTTCGCAGAAAAATCATTCACAGTCGCACTTATCGGATGAGTACGTAAATACCCAATATCGCCTACTGAGAACGGTGGTAGTGAACTATCACGGTTGTATCTGATCGCACTCTGAGTATAGTCCACCATTAATTGTTGCAATTATATCCCACAAAGTTCGAAAATTCTGCTAATTTCCTTGAAGTCCGCAATTGTTCTAGTCATAAAACAGCTTATAAATGTGTCGCTGTATCTTTCGTCTACCTTGGAGTCAGTCTGAACTAGCGTTAGTGAAAAACTTTATAAACGAGCGGTACATACCTCTTTGAAGTTCTATGATGCGCCGGCTATGCTCATCCATGTAGAAAGAAGTTTGACTCTCACTGAGGGGAGAAAGATCTCATTTTAGATTCCTCTGAATTAATGTTTCTATTCACCTTTGTTACTTTTTGAGGCACTAATCGTACAGGCGACTCCCGACATAGTAGTTCTTGAAGACGTAGAAATATGTTAATAACTAGTGTTATTTTCCTTTGCTTACCAAGTTCTTGTTTCGCGTTATAATATCACTTACTCGGGCACTAGCACTGCCGCATCCACGTACGTACAACATACGCGTACCGCATAACAAGCATAACAAGTATAACCAGCCTAATTTCTTGTGAGCGCCTCGCTTATATATCTAAAATATCTTGTGGCTCATTCCTGATTGGTTGAAAACAAGCACGAAAATAACGTTTTCACGTAATTAATTTTGGAAGTTCTTTGTATTAGACTTACGTGGCCGCTCTTTATAATGGAAAAGTTCCGAACTGCTAAATATTAGGGAAGAGACCTTTCTCTATAAATTTCCCTGTTACTTATGTCTCTAATGCTGTGCTCTTACAAAATACATTTGTGTTGCATGATTAACAAAGGCATATACAATAGCAAATTCTCACCCTAATATTTTTTGATCTGCAATCTGCTCAGTCTTTTCTACTGAAGCAGATAATTTCCTGTGTTAAACCTGTACCAAACTAATAATTAAACTAATAAAATACAAAGCGTACTAATATACTGTTGCAAGTATCGTCAAATAATTTCGGCATAGCCAAACATGTAACATACTTTCTTGTTTCTAAGTAAAGTCCCGAAATTACCAGGAAACAGAAAAATGCTGGTAAACAGAAAATGCGGGTAGATTGCTTCAAACGTCCCCCAAAAGCCACAAAAGATTCCATCTCTGACGGAGGTGCGTAATAATTAAGCGTCAAAAACTGTGTCAATAAACATGGTGAAAAAAAGTTCCAACCCTATTAAGTGAAATTTAGAATTGTTTCATGTGTGTTCTATTATTGATTAAATTAAAAGAAAAAGTCTTCCCTCAACTACATTAAGTAACAACGTGTAAATTTGTTCCGAATTAAATGCTGTAGAATACAATACATCACAAAACTGAATAGGCGAATACCAAAAGCTGGTATACTTAGTCAGCTGAATTAACCACAAAATGTGTTTTTTGTTATACTTTTGCGGTGTGTTCGAAACACTTGGCTTTCAAAGCAAGGCGACGATAAACGTGGTGCAATAGAAGTTGGTTGCTTCATTTATTCCAAAATTTACACAAGTTATTTAAATTTAGCAACACCAGGCCTCAGTTCTACCGAAAGTAGCCGCAATGTGGTAGAATGCTGTAAAAATAAAACTCGATCCACGCAATACTGTGCTCGGGCACGCGTTCGAAAAATAATTGCTCAAGTTAAATGCAGTATTTTCATAAACCCCAACCTCCAATACATCCAAGTCACTTTCGATTCCGAAAATACGCGATGCTGATTAAGATGCCGTACATTTAGCGATTATTGTAAAGTTGTAAAATTGGTTGTGACAATTTGCATGAAAGGTTGCTTAGTTCGTCCTTAATGTAAACCAACATTAATGAGAAGAAAAGTAACATTAAAGAAGACTTTTGCTCCGATAGGCTCTAAAATATAAAGCACAGAACAAAGAAAGAGAGGTCTAATCCAAGGTCACCTAGGAAACACGCAAATTAAAATATCTATTTTCTATGCTCTCGGTAGTTTTAGTCTTTAACATCAATGGTCATATCGCAGCTTTCACTTGTTAAACTGTAGGTTCAGAACATTAGGTTAAACTTTATATTACTAAACACGCGCACATTCACTCTCACATTCATACTTCCAGACTCTATGGGGGATATGGAATAATTCCGGTTAAAGAAAAATTCCCCACCCCAGCCGGGAATCGAACCCGGGACCTCCGGGTGAGAAGTCAGCTCGCTGACCACTCGACCACGGAGGCAGTCTAAGTTGGTTTTTGTCACAAAGGAGATGCTAACATGAACAACTTCACTCACAACTTTACTTTATGTACGTGTTTACTAGCATTCGAAATTGCTATAAAATGTAGTACATTAGAACGCTTCTAAGTTTGTCTACCCTGTACTACATCTGCTATGCTATGTAAAACCATTTGTTTGGAATCCCTAATATTTTTGTACTACTTTGTTGATCATTGAATTAATACAATTAGGAAAGCAAACTTATAGAAAAAGCGGAGCGCATTATTTTTACTTCAGTATTAAAGAATCTGGGAGAAAGTATTACAAAAATTCTTAATTACCAGTCGTATAACCAGTTTATACCCGGGAATTAAACACTTTACAGAGATGTTAAATGTTCTTCATATAACACGAGATATTATCCGGAGACACCATTTTTACCACTTTAACATGTTTTAAAATATCAAATTATCCCGTAAGAGTATAGGTCGAAAACTAAATCTTTAGAATATAGGAGCAGGCTCTAAGGTTGTCAAGTTAAATCGAAAACATGCTCCTTAAATCCGAAACGTACTTTTAGGCACCTAAACAGCCCTTGCTGAATCGACTTCTGGTATCCCTTAAATGACTTCCTCTAGTTCAAGATTTTGGTGATAACTGATTCTCATTCCTGCTTGTTGCACCACACGCAAGTCTTCCCAATCGCTAAAGCGAATGAATTGCGATTGAAACCACCGCTTACACATGCAGAAATATAAATGCGCTATTCTCACGCTTTCGTTACCGTAGCACACCTTAAAACATTCGCGCCGTTTCAACTACTAATGCCGAATGCTTAATTGTTCATTTCATGATTCGACTAAATTCTGAGTAGGTAGTGACTGCAAAGCTAATATAAGCGTTCAAGATGACTTTTATCACTGTTATAGTTATATGTCATGTCTGGCTTAGCATTTACTCTGGTTGCTTCTTGATTCTTGTGTATTACAATTAGTAACGAATTGTCTAATTTCTTTTAGAAATGTTGCCAAAGTGTCATGTTATCAATAAAACCAAGAAGCACTTTACCTGCTTGATGGTTCAGATTAGGCTTAAATTCTAGGGGCAGCTGCTGCTTATTCATTTTTAAATACTTCACAGGGTCAGTGATTTTCTGTCAGTATTTCATATAATTTCACTGATGTAAATAAATTATCAACCATAACATTGCTGTTTAGGTCTTGAATGGGAGAAAAATTTCAGTACATCATTAGAAAGAATAGATATTCCATCACTGTGTGCTATTCCTTTTCTGTGCGTATAAAACGCTAAACACAAAGTAAGAAGAAAGGTCAGAAACACATTAAACTCAGTTCGCCTCAACTGACAGCGGAACTTATTTTGAAGCGCCCCCTAAGTCGGACTACTCTTTTGTACAATCAAAACTTACAGACATCACCGCAATTACGTGACCCTCGCTCAAAGTACACGTTTTGCAAACCCCCGCCCCGGTTGCAGCTACTGGATGCCGCAGAGCTTGCAGTTCTATGATCGGTGGAAATCGACTCTCTCGGTTCACCCAAGAGAAGACGGAACTGCATACGCTCGTAAGGCAAAAGAAGTGTTTCTGGTGACCCTAGTTTGGAGAACAAGCATCCGCCAGATGTCCCTACAGATGGATATAGTGAAACGAAACAGCAATAGTGTATCATTTAAAGCAGTCATTAACATATGATGTTGTTGTTTGTAAAGAACCTGGGCTGATGTCACCTTTGCATGGCATATCTGAAATCGATATTGACTATAAATACCATATTGTAAAACAGAAACTGCTTCCTTAGAGTGAATAATGTTAATATTTGTTTCCTTGCAGATGTTAACGCTTATACTTCGGATGCTCTTTATGGTTATGATTATACAGTCAACTTTGACTAGGGACACTACCACTCTGCATCGAAAAGTTCTTCACTTACAGTGTTTTCAGAGGGACCCCTCCGGCCGGATTACATCATCAGCCCTAGATGTACAGCGTTAGTGAAAGTATGCGCTCTCGCACACTACAAAGACAGAACAGTTCTTAACAACTGATTTAATCAAACATTTATTGCACGCCAAAGAATGATTCCACATAACTGACTTTAACCGTATCAACAAAGTAATTATTACATGGGAGCACATCCTAATGTAACCTGAAGCTTCGCACAGAGGTAGACAATTGTAAGTATTAAACATTCACAAACATTAGCTACTTACGCTAACTTAAGCGCTTGACACCCAAACTAGTATGTGGCATTTAGATACAACGGTGGGCACGTGTTGCCATCAGTTGAAGAGCCTCAAACGCTGAGCCTTGGTGACGGGTGGAGGGACGTCAGCGGTTATCACATGAGTCAGGGCCTCCAGTTTTGCGAGCATATATTTTCACGTTTAGGATATTAGTGATATAGTGTAAATATCGCTAATTTATGGTTTACATATTTATAATACAAATGAGAGCATTCCATATGCGTAATTAAACTACTACTACTTTTAAACCACACATAGAGAATCAAAGCCTACACTTTGCATTCTCCTTCTTTACACTGCTGACTATTCGTATATAGGCAAAGTTGTTTCGGCGTTAGTTTTTTTTTTTTTTTTTTTTTTTTAATGCTGTTTAACGCCCGCCTTTACTAAAAACGGCACCACAGGTGATGACACTAATGACATGTAGAATGAAGGCGAAGCTCTAGAGAAAGAGAGAAAATGAATTACCTACCGTATTTTTTGTTTCATAGAACACATTTTCTGCAGCGCATCTGATACCTGTGAATATACCAATGTCCTGAGTCAGACTTGGCGTTTAGCTTAGATTACTAAATATGACGCACTGCAACCTAATTAATTCTTCTGTTTTTTTCTTTTACACTGGTAAATGTAAGTGGTACGCTTGCCAACATCCAAAAGCGGCTGTGTATTTGCAAACACCGCCAAAAAATGTGTGACATTATCGGAAAAGCTGCCGTTCAGTCATTGTGCAGAAATCGTTCTTCAATCAATAGAGGGTTATGACAAAAGCAATTTCATAATGTCACATGGTGTTCCAAGGATCCAAGCACATAGTGATGCTTCTGAAGCGCATTTTGGACACACGCACGGTATCTCAAATTTCGAGCAAACCGGAACAAATATCGCCCTGAAGCTTCGCTTGCCCCCAGGATTTCAGAAAAAACGTACTCCGAGACTGGCAATTATCTGGCAGAATATATTATGTATGCATGTCTCAACCTATTAGTATCAGACTGCCTACGAAATGTTAAATGACACCATACGGAAAGCAGAAAGTCTTTGGGGACTTAGGCGAGTACAGCATAACCATAGTGCTCCCAGAAACTGATGCTTTGTGGCACCGAAGTTGTCCTGTCGACAAGTTGACGGCATACGAACGATACTCAGAAGATACATAACACAATAATTATGCCTGGAAAAATACCGGTGGTAGGAATTTCGCTGCGAAAATAATGGAATATTCGAAAAACATTACTGTTGTTAATGGCATAGACTAGTGCTGAAAATTGTAATCCTATACTCTACAGTTGACCAGTCCTATTTTATAAATCTGTAATAATTTTTAAATGCAGTCATTGCTTCTCACATTTAATAACTAATGTGGCCCTAAGGGATTTTCAGTGGATATGAACAAAGTGCTTCATAAAAATCAAGTTGCAGTAGGGAAAAAAGTAAGTCAATGCTTTAGACCATTCCAAGAAGCTTGCGGGAGAGAACTTCCAACTTACGAATCTATTACAAGTTGGTGGAATCCTTCGGCTAAAAAACGAGAATTGTCAATACATATCAGAGGCTGATAAACCCATTGCTACGAGAGGCGATCTACATGTTTAGGCATCAGGAACATTATTGAAAGAGAAAGATTCTGGACATATATGGAGATTTGAAGGGGATTTTGTATTGCAGTGTCGACTGAGCATGCCATTTTAAAAATAACTGAAGATGCGAAGGGTTTGAGTCTACTGGTTTTCGCACACACTAACTAAAATTTAAAAGTGGCAGCAAATAGGGATAAAAAAATTGTATTTGGAGTAATGTGATCGCGAATATGAGATTTTTCTTCAATGCGTTCTCACAGTTGATGAAACACGAATACGCCACTTACACCTCAGCTGCAACAACAATTAAGTAAATGGCAACATACAGAAACACCACATCCAAAGAGAGGATCCCAAGAAACTTATGCTTATCATGTATTTTGATAATGAAGGGACAACCTTAGAACATACACTATCTCATGGTAAGTGGATACTATTACACGCGTTACTTGGAACAACGTTAGCGGCCATTATGGCGTCAGGCCACTGGGAATCCTGTTGTGGTACAGGAATAATGCTGGCTGTCGTGTAGATGCAGCAGTGATATTCTTAGAAGCTGGAGTTAGAACATCCACTAAACTTACCAGACATGTGTACTTATAACTAGAACTTATCTCTCGTATCATAGGTTAAAAATCTCCTATATGCATTCAATTTCAATTAGGAACTGATATCCAGAGAGCTCCATATCGAACAGTGAGAGAGATATTCAGAAATAGTGCTGCATATGCTGCATAATGTGCTACCTTCCAAAGACTTGGCTACATATTGTTAATCTGTTAAGAGACTATAAGCGAAGTTCGTAATGTTATTTTTTTTTTTTTTTATGTTATAGCCCGTGCTATTGCTTTTAAAAAGTCCTAGTTTATCCTTTCAACGTTGAGTGATTTGTTTGGTAAGAGATGTTACACTGGGTCTTTGAAAAGCATATCGAAAATGTGGCAAGGGAGAGAACTGAGAAAGGAATAATGAATCCCGAGGAATTTCGGATTGATCTGCTGTAGGCAGATTTTTACCTGTCGGTTTAAGGTTATTCACTGACATTTTTGTGTCACCCCTACTGACTTTTCATCTATCAAAACGTTCAGTTTAATACTGTTGTATAAAAATGAAAAACGGGTGTCCCAGAAGCAACCACACAAATTGGCAGGATAAGACAGGGGTCCTAGATAAACATTTTCAGATAGGGAACCTACTGTAGCTTTTGCCAAATGTCAAAGTTGTGGCATGTGTTCTCTAACGCACAACAATAGCCGTAATTTAAAGGAATGTAGACGTCATGTCCTGTTTCCACTCAGAATACCTCACTTATATGCCAGTAATCCAATGAATGCAGTATCCGTGCCAAATTCATATGATTTTTAAAATTATTGGACTCGCAACTTTGGTAAAATTGCCTGTTCATTGAGAATATGCACGCCACTGTTAACAGTTTGGTAGATTTCAGAACACACAAACTAGCTAGAGCGCTCCGCTGTAACATACTCGGGCGGAGTCGGTCCAGCTTTGGACAACGAATCCGATGATACATATATCGCACCGCTCTCTGAAGTTTCTGTTTTTAGTTTTTTATTTTTCTTATTTCAAAGGGGTACACAATTTGAGCAGCACTAATACGTTTGGTTTACAATTCTGAAACCAAGACGATAAACCCTCCAGTACAATTTACTTTCAAAAGACTGAATGGTACCTAGGCAGACTTCAATTTTAACTGCAGTAATTGTCAAAGAACTTGCATAGATTAGTGCAATAAAAGAGTTAGATTTTCTGAAAACATTTTTTGGGGTGCAATAAAAAAAAACGAATTATTGCTTAGTTTTGATCAGCAGTGACTTAGATTTATTCGTATATACATGTAGATATTATGTGTTTTAGCCTCCTGCGTTACTGTGGTCCTGCGAGAATCGCCTCTGAAAATCTTGTTTAATGCCAACACGTGACTAGGTGGGAACCATGGATTGTTGAACATTCTGCTCATACTGTAAAGGTATACACATTATATGCAAGGAAATAAACTCTTTCAACAAGCTGCAAAACGTAGATCACACAGCCTATCATCCTAACCCAATCTAAAGTGCAAACATCTGTTCATGTGCGCTTTGGCGCCACATGGTACCATTGCGCATGCTTAAGATCTTCGCTTATCAGATGTCTGTTACATGAAATGAACAATTAATTACTGACGCAAACTTTAGCTGCTGATGGAGAGATTGTCAACAATCCTGGATGTTTTGATAGGCTTCGATGTTAATTTCTGTAGGAACGTTGCAAGATGTAACATTAACCCTTTATTGCCTGTCGGTGCCTATATATTCAGCTAGTTTTAAGCGTGAATATACAAATAGGGTTGTACTCTAGGATTAATTTCTTGTTATACTAACCTTCAACCATACACGACAAGTAATCAAGACTGTTTTATATTGTAAAAATGTATATTTTTCCGTAAAATTGCAGTGACTTTTTAAATAAATGAAATAGTAAACCGACATAACTACAGTTAAATGTAACCGCATTAGCTTCCAAGCACAACAGCGATTATTTTACTTGGCCTCTCCCCGTCCTTTTTCACACTCACTGGGATTTGAACTTGCAACATTTGTCTTTGAATGGATCACCAGTCCATTATCTGTCACCTAACACTCATGGCCAATTGAACAACTTTTTTGGTAATGCCTTTGGTAGGATTATGAAAACTGGTTTAGAAGAACTATTAATTGGGAAGCAAAAGCTTAATAAAGGATCTACATATATTTTAATTTGTATTATTTTATATAATAATTTTATAGGTTTATTCCCATATATTTTTACTAAACTTGAATTAAAGAAAAAACGGAATATGAGGTATACTAGTGCAGGCAACTAAGGGTTAAATAGTTCCTCTGGTGACCTGCTGTATTTTGTACTTCGGATGTTATATTTTTATTGGAAGTGTCTTTCTGTTTGCCTATGATGTACACTTGGATGAATGCACTCTCCTGACTAGTACATAGTTCTTAATTAGTTTTATGTATGTGCTTGTTTTATTGCACAGCTAGTACATTTTTGTTTTATTTCAAGTTCATTGGCCACAATGATAATATTCTTTCGTAAATTATGAGCAGTACAAAATTGTAATGTGTGCGTACATAACACATCAATATACGAGCCTTAGAGACGTATGGAGAAGAGTAGCTATTCAGGTATTAAATGCAATTGTTATTGAACAGTTCTCCGTTACACCTCCGTGCTAATCGTATATTACATTAATTTTTTGTATCAGTCGAATAAATCACATTTCGTACATCAGGAAAATAGGAAGGGTTCATTATAAAATACAAACAAAAGAGATAATATAAAAATAAAGATATCTATGCAGGCTTGAATCAACTCCTTCAACAGCTTACCCCACATGCTTACCATAGCGCTTAATAATATAATTATGTCTACGCTCTCTGACATCCGGGTGTTCACGTTACGGTCCACAACCTTTGGTCAGTGGCGTGCTGTAGCAAAGATGTAGCCAATAGGTCCCTTATCTCAAAATGTTTATCTTGAACCCCTCTACAATCCGCTAATTTGTGGGGTCGAATTCTGGGATATCATATATATACAGGCTGTTAATAAACTATACAGAAATGTTTTCACAGAATATGTAGATTACTTAAATAAGTAATTTGAGATAGGAGACTTATGACCTGTTTATTGAAATGTTGAAGTAACGGCTTTAGGCTTCTGAAGTTTCAGTGGCGACGTTACGCGGCACTTGGTCTGGAACGCAAAAAATAATAATACATTTTTTTTTTGCTCTATGACGGGAATCGAACTCTTGCCCCTTGGGATAACAACTTTCCCTTCCGTGGTGTAATGGTTACCATGCTAACTTCATATACCCAAGGTCGCGGGTTCAAACCCGGCGGAGGACGATGGATTTTTTCGGGTGTAAAAATCCTTAGCATGGCTTCCTTCGGAAGGGAAGTAAAGCCTTTGGTCCGGTGTCGTAGATTTACGTCACGTAAAAGAACCTCAAGACTGATAGGAGGCCTCTGAGCAAAATTAAGCGGTCTTTCGCCCACAATTTAGAATGGGACGCTGAGAACCACAGCAATTAAAGAGCGTCCATAAATAACGTCATTTCCATTTACAACTTCATGTAGCTCTATGTCATCCCCAGATCGACTTAATTGACGACGGCGTTTCTTATATGTTTGTTCACTCTCCAATTGTGTACGTTTGGCCTTATTGCCTTTATAGTTCAGTGTATGGCTAAATGCCTTGGTACTGTTCTTTTTCTTCCTCTTCAGGGATAGGCTATATTGCCGGTTCTGCTCTAAGTCATCTTCCCATCTGAATTTAGGACGTATTATTGAGCACCGTCCTTTTGGTCTATAATTTAGTGCCTGTTTTATTATTCTATTGTTAGGTATTCTCTTTATGTGTTGGAACCATTCGTACTTAATATCATTTATCTTCTCTTCTAATTTATGTATATTTGTATATTTGGTATGTGATCTTTTACTGTGTAACCTGATATTCGTCTAAGAAATTGCATCTCGGCTGTTTCTAATCTTCTCCTCTTTGCTCTACTTAAAGTCCACTTTTCGCTGCCATTTAAGAGTATAGGGATAGCCAGTACCTTATAACATTTCATCATTGTTTTTTTCAGGTTTTATTTATTTTCTTAATATTCTTTGTGTACTTTCCATATATATGTTGGATTCAGCTCTCTCGGCAAGCCCTCTATAGACAAGCAAGAATTACCGTGATTCATATTGCAGAAATAACTTTACATAAAATAACAATTAAAAGAAAATCATACCGCCTGACCATTAAACATATGCATTTTAAAAGATACTGTTTTAAAAAAAGCGGTGGATTGATTAATAAAATGCTCAAAATTGTTATAAGTTTGATTTAGCACTCTATGAATAAACAGAAGGAATATAAACTATTTAATTGATGTGTAAATGGAAAGGTTGTATTTTCAGTCTTCAAGTTGGCGGATTTTGAAAATGTTTAACTATATTTTTATTTGGTTCCTTTAACATTATTTTAATATTTACCTTATAATTTTTCGAAACATGTTCAAATGAGATTAGGCAAAGAAATCTTGGCACATGCCGGATTTTAGGAGGTATTTTGATGTTTAACACCTTAGTGTGCATCCATTACGGTGTGTTGTCTCTGTTTTTTTTTTCTTTGTCTAACAGTTTTTCTAGAAACTAAATACACACTTTTCTACCTGATGTCTTTTGTAAATCTCAACTGCGAGGTGAAAACAACAACGCCCATAAAGTAGACTATTCATTTTGCTTCCACGTTTTCCTATTTCAGTCCGTGATTCGCTGGCTTAAGTAGTGTCGCACCACGTTACTCCTTCTGACCCGCGCTCTCGGGGAAAACAAACACGAATGTCTTATGTCTACGCCTACTTAGAGGCACTAAGCAACCTGAAAACATACTACACCTAATAAATAAAATTATAAGTATGCAAATGAAGCAAATATTGTTGCAGTGTCGTTCGTTACACTGTTGTTAATTACCAATAGAAATATCTGCGTTTACATTCAATAAGAGTATTATATGTATAGGTTGAGCATGTGTTTGTGTAAACAACTTAATAACAATAATATTAATAATAATAACAATAACAATAGTAATGGATTAATTGTTTACTTCACACCAGCCGTGAGTAGGACAGGCGTTGGATCTATAGAGTAATATTAATAGTAATTATATTATTATTATTATTATTATTATTATTATTATTATCATCATCATGATCAATCGCTTCCAATAAATATAGATACTGAACAGAGAAACTAAATTCTTTTACAGTCAATAACTTTAAATTGAGGATTTGGATTGTTTTTCGCGAAATAAAGTTTAGACATTTAACAATGTAGATATGCCGTATGAAATATGTCGTTAATGTAAACGTTGCCGTTATAGCCTGCGCTCTTGAACTTGTACCTGAACTTTAAGTGTGCTGTGTGGAGGACATGCCCGGTTTTTATATTTTTTTTTAGTTTTACGTGTCTTTTATGTGGTTATTATAGTTAGTAATTTTGAATTTATAGCATGGAAGTGACATACAGTAAACAGCAGAGAAGAGGCAGTTCCATTTTTAGTTGGCTAAAAGCACCTGATGACAATCTGCCTCAAAGATCAAAAGAAAACTACTGGCAGACATTTGCATTGCAGACAGAAGTAGCAGTGTCGTCGCTAGGTTAGTTAAATGAATTCTGTGAAAGTGTGCACGCTGGCGTTACACTGTTTTCATTTGTAAATGTGATGTGTTACTGTTGCTTGAGGTTATCCTGGGACTTGTGGTGCACTTTCCTTAATTCGGGAGATGGAAAGTACACCTGTTTCTTCGGAAACACTGAACTGTACGGTATGCTGTTCCAAAACATTAAGTCTACAAAAGCAAGAATAATAATTAAAGTGTCACATCTAAAAGATTTGTATCAATATATTGCATAACTACAAAGCTAAAACTAATATAAAAACAGTTTAAAAAAACATTTGTGAAATGTATAAGCAGATTAATAATGATGCGTCTTCACGTGTAGCTTGTAAAAATGCAAGTCTTTAGTGAAAATGTCCCTTTAACCCTCGTTCATTTCAGGCTCAGCGACATAATGAGCACGCTACAGAATTGTATATGAACTAGAAGCTCCTCTAAATAGAAAATTCTCCCCGAAAACATCACACATACATATATACATACATACAGACAGACAGATATGCATACATAATAAAGGGAATGACCTGTTGTTTTCACTTTCAAATTTGCAAATGAGGGTATTATGTCTTAAACTTGTACGCTGATAGTAACGATATTTTAGAATGTTATTAAAATATTGGTTTTTAAATATTCAGTGCACTTATACTGCGAACACACACACCGATTACTGAAACAACACATTCTAACCAAATAATTTTATTGCTCGTAGTTGTCAGCAAAACTAGTCACAACCTAGAGGTTTAAAGATAATATTTTGCAGTACAATTTTAGGATTCCACTAAGATATGTAATGTTATGTTTCCTTCTGAAAAACAAATGTAATATTATTAAAAATATTTGTTTCGCATCTTTAAACGTAGATGCCAATTTTAGCATTTATCGACTTTTCGATTTCGTATACATACACCGAATTTTTCTAAGAAATGTCCTTTGAGGTGCAGACAGTCTCAAAATATGTATTGTCCTTGAGATAGCCACATAACATCTTCTTTGGCTGGGATAGTGCCGTGATAAATCGTGTGATATTTTGCCTTAGCTTTTGTACATGTAGATGCACGTTCATGCTGCCTGCTCTCAAAACAAACTTGACGAAGACTGTCACACTTTTACCTAAGTAGTGATGTAGGTATACAGTGCGTTTTGACAATGTTTCACCTAACTTCTTCAGTTGCCAGATTATACTCGAGGCAGGTCCGGAGACCAACGGCAACGGGTATTTCAGTAAATGAGGACAAATGGTTAAACAGATTCCTTTATGTATAATTACGGTCACACTAAAGTAATAAAATTAATTTACTACTATTGCTGCTGCTGCTGTCATTACCACTGATCGGACTTACACAAACTAAATAAAAGTAATAGTAAACGTTATTGTTATAAACGCTCTAATTTTTTTTTAAAATCTCGTTGCATTCAAAAGAGTATTGTAACGATCTTCACATGTTATTTTCAAATTCATGTGAACACAAATTTCGACTTTCACAAGTTTAGTTGACATTTTGTTTCTAGCTTCCGACCATAATTCACTCAGTACACTAAACAAGTGCACGTTACTGACAGGAATTACGGAAATGCTGCACTATTTTAAACAGATTTTGTCATATTTAACAGTGAATATATACTGCACTTACACGTACACTTCTATCAACTTTTTAAAACCACTCTTTATAATTTTCGTCCTGCAGCCATTCTTCACGGAACGAACTTAGATATCGCCTCTTTATTTCACTGTTATTACTCACTATCATAGAACAACAAACTATAACTATTATGAAAGGTATACGTAATCTATCCACCCACGATGCGAGCGTTCCAATAATTGCCGATAAGCTGCTAACTGACAAGTGACAATGAATGAACCGCGACTGCCAGGTGTTTCTTTAATAATGTGAGCCGAATACTACAGACGCAACAATGAAAAGTTACCAGAATAAGAATAGAAACAGCGTTTTATTACAATTACAAATTAATTCGAACCAAATTATTAAAAACTATTCATGAGTAAGGTGGTATTCCAGCCCGTAGATTAAAGTCATTGGCCCGTATACACGGAGAATTCATTCCAAACCCGGGTACTCCGGGCGGCGCCTGGAGATCTGGCAACCCTAGTTTAGCCCACTTACATTGTCGTGAAATGGTGCTAGTATTAGAGAAAGGAACAGTTGTACCACACAGAAGTGTTACATTTTTACTTTCTCTACACGTAATATGTACATAGTGTATAAAGAAGGTATTGCAAGTCAGTAAAATACCAAACTTGGTATTTAAGTTAGTGTCTTTCAGGAAGGCGACACGAACATTTTGAGTAAAATCCCCCAGCCCAAACTACCCTTTACGTGGAACTTTTTTCGAAAATTTTGATTTTCAAAAAATGCCTCTAACGATTTTGATTAAAGTATCGCATATTAAAGATATTTACCTGACAAATAAAATAGATATCTTGAATTTTCTGGGAATAGCCTCTGAAAACTACTTTATTCTGGACGAATCTTATGGAATTTTGCATAACTGCTAAACCGTAAGAGATGGCCAAAAACTTACTACACAAAAAATGTAGACCACTTTTAAACACACAATTTATGTTATATGCATTTTCTTCATGGTGTTCATCGTTTTTTACACATTCCTTGTTTTTGGTTACAGCTTTAAAAATTATACTTTTCTCACACAGGAATTTGTTAACACATGTCCATACAAACAAAGAAACTTCAGTCACATAGGAACCAGCTTTTGGCTATCACTTTAACATATGGTACTCCCTTATTTCGTTTCTACTTACAAGGAAGCAAGTAATGAAACTATTTCTGCTATTTTTTTCGATTAGGGTTCTTTTTCGGTAGTGTTTAACAGCCGCTTTAACTACTTATGGCACACAAGGCAGTGACACTGATGATACATGAATGATGATGGAGCACCGGTGGAATGCGATGGAGGGGAAACCGGAATACCCGGAGAAAACCCACCCCAGCACCGCTTTGTCCACCACAAATCTCACATGCGGTCGCTTGGGATCGAACTCCGGCCGTATAGGCGTTTTTCGATTAGCATTAAGTAAATAGAACAATAAGTTTTTTTAACAATAATCTGTTGCAGAGATGTAGAGAAAGTCATGTGAATGGAGCACAACAGGTTTTTAGTGTCTTCATAACGTATGTTCATGACGGTTTACGTGTGTTTACACTTATTTTACGTTTAATGCAGGTATAATTGTTATCCTTCACTTTATCCTTCTTCATTTTCTTCTTTCAGGGATAGCAACCCGAATCCTGTTCCAATTTATATCATTCATCCACTACTTCTGAGATCTACTCAGACTTCTGGTAATTGAATGTCGAGAAGCCTAGTCATAAGTAGGGAAAACATAGGGAAAAATCTCAAAGTGCTGACTACTAACATTTTATAAAATGTTGGCTCTATCATTCTTAACATATCGTTGAGAAAACTGGTCCTTAAATTGCACTGCTAAAACGAACAATAATTTAATTTAATTAGTATAATCTTAGAGCTGTTGCAGAATTTATACGTTTAGTTCATTAAAACATATAAATGTATAAGACATCTAGTTGATTAAACGATATGTGTGTATGTATGTATGTATGTATGTATGTATGTATGTATGTATGTATGTATGTATGTATATATATATATATATACAACAAGTTCATCAAATCATGTATATGTATACAACTAGTTCATCAAATCATATCAATATATACCACATCTAGTTCATCAAATCATATATATATATATATATATATATATATATATATAATATAACTAGTGTATCAAATCATATAAATGTATACGACAACTACTTCACCAAATCATATAAATGTATACATCTAGTTCATCAAATCATATAAATAAATATGACAATTAGTGCATCAAATCATATAAATGTATACGACAATTAGTTCATCAAATCAAATAAATGTATACAACTAGTTCATCAAATCATATAAACGTATACGACAACTAGTTGATAAAATCATATAAATGTATACAACTAGTGCATCAAATTTTATCAATGTATACAATTAGTTCATCAAATCAAATAAATGTATACGACAACTACTTCACCAAATCATATAAACGTATACGACAACTAGTTGATCAAATCATATAAATGTATACAACTAGTGCATCAAATCATATAAATGTATACAATTAGTTCATTAAATCAAATAAATGTATACAATTAGTTCATCAAATCAAATAAATGTATACAACTAGTGCATCAAATCATATAAATGTATACAATTAGTTCATCAAATCAAATACTACATGTATACAACTAGTTCATCAAATCATATAAATGTATACGACAACTACTTCACCAAATCATATAAACGTATACGACAACTAGTTGATCAAATCATATAAATGTATACAACTAGTGTATCAAATCATATCAATGCATACAACTAGTTCATCAAATCATATCAATGTATACAACTAGTTCATCAAATCATATCCATGTATACATCTAGTTCATGAAATCATATCAATGTATACAACTAGTTCATCAAATCATATCAATGTATACAACTAGTTCATCAAATCATATCAATGTATACAACTAGTTCATCAAATCATATAAATGTATACGACAACTAGTGCATCAAATCATACAAATGTATACCATAACAGTTAAGTATTTTAATGTGACAAGAAGAAACGACCATTTTAAACATAAACTTGATATTTAATATAAAGCAACTGAAATTGGTTACCAATACTGATATGTTTCTTTCACATGACTTTCTCTACATCTCTGCAACAAATGATTGTTAAAAAGCTTATGCTTCTATTTACTTCATGCTAGTCGAGAGAAATTAGCAAAAATAATCTTATTACTCGTTTCCTTGTAAATAGAAGCGAAATAAGGGAGTATCATAGGTTAAAGTGTCAGTCTAAAGCTGGTTGCTATGTGACTGATGTTCCTTTGTTTGTATGCACAGAAGTTGACAAATTCCTGTTTGAGAAAAGTATAAGTATTTTAAAGCTGAAACCAACAACAAGGAATATCTCAAAAACTATTAACTCCACGAAAAAATGTATGACATAAAGTATGTGTTTTTTCGTGATCTACATGTTTTCTATGCCAAGTTTTTTCTATCTCTTACGGTTTACCAGTTATGCTAAATTCAATAAAAATGATCCAGAATAAAGAGGTCCTTAGAGGCTATTCCCAGAAAATTCAGGATATAGGTACATTTTGTTTGGCATGTAAATATCTTAATCAAAATCATTTTTGAGAAAATCAATAATTTCCTAATTTTTTCCATATAAAGTGTAATTTGTAGTAGGGGGATTTTCTTGAAAGTTTTCGCGTCGCATTCTTGAAATACCTGACTTATATAACAAGTTTGGTATTTTACGGTCTTTTTGTTTCTGAGCTATGCTGCCTACAGACACGCACACACGGACCTTTTTCCAAAAAAGTTTTTTTTCGTACTCAGGGGGAGCTAGAACATTTAATTTCGGTGAAATCTCGGTATCGAATTTTTGGGTGCAATACAATAACTTCTGTATACACTATGTATATAGTACATGTAGAGAAAGTAAAAATAATGCATCTGCCAACGGGGAAAATTAATACTGATCGTTTACGAAAAATATGGATCAATTGTGTATACTTTGAACAGGAAAAGGGAGCTAAATATAATGTTTGTATGGGCAGAGAAAGTATCTTACAATATGAGTGAAATTGAAAGTTTATTTCAGATTTTACACTACGTAATGGTTGAAATATATGCAATGTACAATAATGTGAATCAAAATTATAATATTTTCACCAAAATTGAAAATGTGATGTGAGCATTCTGTATTCTATATTATATTAAAATAATTAGTATACATTATACGAATATAATACTATTCAATTTTGGTTCAGCAGAATATGAAAGCTCCATTCCCAAATAGGTGATCCCAACATTGGATAATCAATATTTTCTGACTTTTAAGCTTGTCGTTATAAAGGAAAATTAGTTCATGCTTTTATATACCTTTCTAATAGCAATTTTAATTGTCATTATTGTTAATAACGAGTATACTTGGAGAATTTCTACATGAGCTCACCAGGTCAAGTCTGCAAGCTTCCTTAGAGAATCTGTGCGGAATTCTGATGCAGCTTGTAGCTTTGTCCTTCTAGTATTGCTGTAAAACTTGTGTATATACCAAAGCTTGTACGCTAACGTTTTCATTGTAAATGGCCCTTTTATAGGCCACAGAGCCCTTGACGCAGGAAAACATTACTGCAGTGCCACATGAAAGCACGCAATTTGCAAGCGTTCTACTTAAGGAGTACCACGGCCGATGTTGCGCCCTTGCATATCCGAGTCAACGGTCCTCCCCCACAACCTGAAAGAAAAGAACAATGGACCTATGAGGGCAATATACAATGGGCTTCGAAACGAGCTGACTAAGTCTTTTTTTTTTTTTTTTTCTGTAGCCTTTCTTTCTTGTTATTACAAATTTCTAAAGAGAGAAAGAACTAATCGATCAGTTCCTTTTCCTCTTTTACCATAAATGTTCCCCCTTCAATCCTCGCTCGAATATTGGCTCATTCTAATACTGCATCAATGAGCTCTTGCTGCTTTGCGTTCTGAATTAGTGCTTCTTTGTTTTCATGATTAGAACACAAGAGGTTACAGAGAAAAAGAAAATGTGTAGACTAAGTTTTAATCTACATAAAGTGTAACGGAAACACAATATGCAATATAGTTTTGGTGTACATAACTGACACATTAACTTCACTTTTGTCCTAAGTATTCATATCAATTTTGACGTTTGGTAGCACTCGATATGATCCCTAAATTCACTATTTTTTACTGTCGGTGGGTAAAGACGAACTGTAATGACGAATTATTTTATCGTTGTTTTGTTATTATTGTTATTATCTGTAGTTAGTAGGTAAGATCTTGCAGGTTACAATACGTTATTAAATGCCAGGCATTGCGAGAGAGAGAGACAAAGATTATGAATCTGAAATATTACATAATTTTTGTCTAATATGACTCTGCGATATATTGTTGTTGTAATATTTCATAACTCTTACTCTTTTATACAAGATCGGATTCTCAACCAAACTAAAGGGTCTCAACTTTCTCACTGCCATTAATTAATCCGCGAACTGAAATAATACGTATTTCGGAAGTCCCTAACTTTGGTATCAATTTGAAATATAGCCTGTGTGCGTTTACGCCGTAGTGCAGATAGCACTCTCGTGAAATTTAATTTGCCACAGCTGCTAGTCAGATTAGCTATAAGACTCTAAGCATATGTGAAGACTCACTCGGCTCTCAGGCCCATTAGTCGCGGAGTGGACTGAAAAAGAATTCTTATTGAACTGTGCACATCTATGGTAAGAGCTCTATGTATTCAATAAACTCGACGACAATCATAATGATGCAAGCTTGAGGGCTGCAATATACATAATGTACACGTCGCTTTCTCACCACTCGGAGGCGCTAACCCCTTTGTCCCACTCAAACATTCGCAGAAAGAACAAGCTACAGCACATCATGCTTTGGGTTTAAACATTTGAAACTCGATAGTCATGCAAATAACACATTTACAACATTTTTGTATAATATCTACGTTCACATAGCATTTTCTTTTAAAATGTACTATTTTTATAAGCATCCATGTGCTGGGAGCTGGCTGCTACGTTAGCGGTTAAGTGATTTCGCGCGAATGCGGTTGAAACAGGCGGGAAATAACATGTATACATTGTTGGCGTGAATATGCCAACATTTTCCTTTATACAAAACATTAAATTAGTCCTTGGCCAAGTTATATTGTCTCAGGATGCTAATTTTTACTTTCTCTATACGCACAATGTACATAGTGTATAGAAAAGGTATTGCACACCACCCAAAAATTCGATACCGAGATTTTAACGGAAATATATGTTTTTGGGTCCCCTGTATCCAAAAAAAGCATTTTCACAAAAAGATCCGTGTGTGTGTGTGTGTGTGTGTGTGTGTGTGTGTGTCCGTCCGTGTGTCAGGGTGTCCGTGTGTCTTTGAACACGATAACTCAAAAGCGAAAAGTCGGTAAAATATCAAACTTGATATTTAAGTTTAGTATCCTCCAGGGAGGCGACACGAAGATTTTGAAAAATATCCCCCCACCTTAAACTACCCTTTACATGGAACTTTTTTCGAAATTGTTGATTTTCTTAAAAATGGCTCTAACGATTTTGATTAAAATCTCATTTATTAAAGATATTTACCTGACAAATAAAATGGATATTTTGAATTTTCTGGGAATAGCCTCTGAAGACTATTTTATTCTGGAGGAATTTTACGGAATTTTGAATAACTGCTAAACCATAAGAGATGGACAAAACTTACTTCACGAAAAATGTAGACCACGTTAAAACACACAATTGATGTTACATACATTTTTTCGTGGTGTCATCTTTTTTGAGCCATTCCTTGTTTTTTGTTTCAGCTTTGAAAAACTTATACTTTTCTCATATAGCAATTTGTCAACAGCTTCCATACAAACAAAGGAACTTCAGTGACATAGCAACCAGCAAGGAACAAAGCAAACATAGCAACAAGGTACCAAGTTTTAAGACTATTTCTGCTATTTTGTTCTGATTAACATGAAGTATATAGAAGTATAAGATTTTTAAGAATAATTTGGTTCAGATATGTAGAGAAAGCTATTGAGTGTAACACATCAGATTTTTTTATGCAGATCCTCTCAAGATGACTCATTTTAACAACACATTTTTTTTTAAATTAATTTCAGGTTAAGCATAAACTAAACTGCAAACGCCTTTTGTAAAGCAGTAAATTTTAAGTAAATCAGAAAAATTAAAACATTAAAATAGATTATACTACCCCAAACATCAATTTTCATGGATTAGGTCATTAGCTATTCCAAACTGAGTAATGTTACCTCCTAGGTCTGACCTTTTTCAGTTGACCAGTTCCCCCAGGCACAAACATCACAGATTACATTATAAATTTCAGATCTTTTCTAATCATGGCATATCCAATTTATACTCTCTATCGAAACCATAAGCTTAATTATATGCATTGCCCAGAATGAGTTTCATTTACGTTTTTCTTTTCTTCTTCTTTGTGGTTATATATCTGTCTTCGTTGCATTTATATTGCGTTCAAAATCTACACAAATGTGAACGAAATGAATAATTCTAAGTTGATATTACCACATTCAATAATGATATATTTACATGAACATGAATATTACTTCAGCACATCTACAAGAAACAAAGGTAACTGCTAATATTTCTATATATGACAGAAATTTTAAAACGTTAATATCTTAATGTATTTATCTCTAATTGCTTTTATACGTGAAAGACTTCCGCGTCTGTAACATTATGCATAATAACAACTATGTCATAAGGATTTACCAAAACGCATCATTAATGTCACCTTTAACATTAATATTTGCAACACAAATAAAAAAAATACAAGGAGTTTATGGCAATAACCTATCCTTAGAAAAGTAAATAGAGATTATAAAATACTATATAGGAAGAACCAGAGCTTCCAAAGGATTTTCAGAGGTTGTTCAGATATACTTTTGAGTATTTTATTGCAAGGGAACGTCGCCTCCTTAGAGATTAATAATGAAATTACAGTGCATTCGGTTTGTTACTTCAATAACCCTTCTTTCTGTGAAAATATTTTCACACAGTAAAGAAGCATGTATAACATACAGCATACGATACAGGGTAATGGCATCCCGCAGACGAAACAGATCTGATTTGACAGTCAATCTCTATACAGCACGTAACAAATGCACAACCGTTTTTCTTACAAATATCATTAATGATGTTAACCACCAACTTTCCGGGTCTGATAATCTTGGCAACCGGGCCCATATGAATATCGATCAAATGCTCTTCGTGTGCTCCCAGATGAAGTCCACGTCTGGCCAGGGAACAGGGCCACTGCAACCAATCCATTGTCAAAACTACACATCAATGGGTTCCATACCTCGAGTACAATGTGTGGCAGTGCCCCTTTAGGTAAAATCAAAATCAGGTGACTCATTCTCAGCGGTACATCTTCTAGGAACTGTGGGAGGGGATGTTGAAGGAACGCTGTATCAAGAAGAACGTAAGGTCCAATACCAAATTTGTTGACAGTTCCAAATCATACATTTACAGAAAACTGCAGTTTTTAAGATCGGTTTTTTAAAATGTGGATTTTCGTAATGCCACTCATGGCTATTTCTACTGCTAAAATGCCCTCTCTTGTAAACTTAGACTCTGTACATAACACCGATGCAGGAATATAGTGGTTTTCTGCACATTGCTGCAAAACAAATTTAAAAAATGCGGGATATAAAGGTGAAGCTAGGTTTCTCTGACGGTGACTTGAAGCATAAGCTTTTTAGCAATAATTTGTTACAGGGATGTAGAGAAAGTAATGTGAATGAAACACATCATATTTTTATACCTCCAATGTAATACATTCTAATACATTGGTTGTGCAAATTTGTATACGAATGCAGTCATTTATGAATAAGCATTAGATCCAATTGTTTTTATACATTATATATAAATAAATATTAGATTTTATAGTTTTATAGATAAGATTTTTTCAGAAGTGGCGGAATTATAACTTTTGAATATGTCGTTGAAATACTCAATATTCAAAAGTAAGTCTTAACTAAAAAAAAACTCCATAGGAAAGAAATTCTTGTCATTAATTGTAAACGCGCCCGCGCGCACACACACAGGCAAACACATACACACACACAAATCGTAATGATCTGGCCCGCGGTTAGGTATCTGCCTGCCGCTCCTTGAGCAAATCTAACACAAACATAAATAATCTTATTGTATTGAATATTGCATATAATAAATATAGATTCTGTTGTTCCAATATACCATTGGAAACTTCTATTTGAATAAAGTCTTAACATTAGTGGGACAAAAGTAAACTGAAACAATAATTATTTGATGTGTTCCATTCACATGACTTTCTCTACATTTCTGCAACAAATTACTGTTCAAAAGCCTACACTTCTATTTACTTCATGCTAATCGAGAAAAAATTAGCAGAAACAGTCTTATAACTTGCTCCCTTGTAAGTAGAAGCGAAATAAGAGAGTAGTATAGGTTAAAGTGATAGTCAGAAGCTGGTTGCAATGAGACTGAAGTTCCTTTTGTATAGACACGAGTTGACACATTCCTGTATGAGAAAAGTAGGTTTTTCCAAGCTGAAAACAAAAAAAGGAATATATAAAACACGATCTACTCCACCAAAAATTGTATATAATATAAACTGTGTGTTATAAATTGCTCTACATTTCTTGTGTGGTAAGTTTTTGTCCATCTCCTACGGATTAGCAGTTATGCAACATTCCGTAAAATTGATCCAGAATAAAGTACCTTCAGAGGCTCTTCCCAGAAAATTCAAGATACACATTTTAATTGTCAGGTAAATATCTTTAGTATACGATTTTTTAATCAAAATCGTTGGTCATTTTTAAGAAAATCAAAATTTTCGGCTGTTCCATGTAAAGGATAGTTGGGGGTGGGGGGATTTTATTGAAAATCTTCGTGTCGCATCCTTGTAAGATACCAATCTTAAATACCTAGTTTGGTATTTAACGGTCTTTTCGTTTTTGAGCCACGCTGTCCACAGACACACACACGGACCTTTTTCTGAAAATGCTTTTTTTGGATTCAGGGGCACCCAAAACATGTATTTCCAGTGAAATCTCGGTATCGAATTTTTGGGTGGAATGCACACTATGTACATACTACGTGTAGAGAAAGTAAAAATATTAGTAAAATCACGCACTACATATATTAACATTTGGTGACATTCAAAGTACGCGTATTGTGCCTTTTAGGGAAGTACTAAAATGTTTAATATTTGTTACGTATTTATAGTGAAATTTGTTCTGCGAGGCGAGCCTCGATGAATAATTTCAGACATTTTCAGAAACAGGTTCCGTGTGTGTGTGTGCGTGTGTGTATGCGTGTGCGTGTGTGTGCGCGCGCGCCTGTGCCTGTGCCTGTCTGCCTGTGTATGTGTGTGTGTGTGGACAGCTTAGCTTAAAAACAAACAGACGGTTAAATACCAAAATTGGTATTTAAGTTTGGTATCTTCCAAGGATGCGACACGAAGATTTTCAAGAAAAAACCCCACAGCCTTAACTACCCTTTACATGATAAAATTTTCGAAAATGTTTTTCTTAAAAATGGCTCTAACGATTTTGATTAAAATGCCACATATTAAAGTCATATCTATTGCAAATAAAATGTATATCTTGAATTTTTTGGGAGTAGCTTCTCAAGACCCGTTTATTCTGAATGAATTTTGTTTCGTTTGTTATAACTAGTAAACCATAAGAGATACACAAAAGGTTACTTTGCAAAAAATGTAGGTCTTGTTAAAATGCACAAGCTACTTCACATACATTTTTTTCGTGGACCTTACCGTTTTCGAGGTATTCCTAATTATGATGTACTTAACTTTTCTCAGGCGGAAGTGTCCGTTTTTTCTTTTGTTCTCCTCCTGGCCAAGCAAAGAAGCGATTTGCAGTGACAATCGCATAACGACAGTTTTTAAAAAAATTGACGATCACTTTAGCCTAGTGCATTTTCATAGTTACATGCTACTTATAAGAAACTAAATAATAAAATTCTGCTAATGTTTATATCGATTAGCATGGTGTTGAAAGAAAAATTATCTTTTGTAAGAAGTTTTTTGTAGAGTAGCTAGAGAAAGTAATATGAGTGTAACGCATCAGATTTTTTGTGTTAGGTATAACATCTAAACTTAATGTATATTAGCACCCTCTCGAGTATGATGTCTACTTGCGAGGTATATTAGCAGATAATAGAAAAGAATATTAATGGAACAGAGAATGCATTACCTACTTGCTCTTCATCCATTCCAATGTCCGGGTTGTGTTACACGTGTTGTATATAGACTTGTGACTGTAGAATATCTCCAAAATTCAGCGTTGTACAAAGAAACGTCTTGAATAAAAGTTGCTTCATATAATTGAGGAAAGGAAACTCCATAGTTGTGTTTTAATTGGAGAAGGTTTGGATGATAATTTGAGGGTGAAAGTACGTTTTTAAATGGGAACCAACATGTTTTATTTTCTTTCATTATTCCTCATCATAAAATAAACTAATTTTGTTTAAACCATTTTCTTGTACAATTTGGAGGCAGTTAAACATTACTAAAAGGGAGATACATAGAGTGTTACCACTTCACAGGTGTTGTATAATATTACTTCATAGTCATCGTAACTTAATGTTATAAATGTTCAAAATGGTGCCCTTCTGCATTCATTGGGGTAGAAGATTTATTACATTAAGTTACAATGCTTAGGAATAAAATTGTGCAATACTCTATGCTTCTACCTTTCAGTAATCCTAACTGTCTACAATTCTACAAGAAAATGGTTAAAACAAAATCTGTTTATTTTATAATGAAGCACAAAGAAACAAAAAAAATGGTATGTGGTCCATTCACATAACCTTCTTTACTTCTGTGTAACAAATTATTGTTACTAAGCTTATTCTGCTATTTACTTCATGATAATCAAGAAAAAAATAGCAGAAATAGTCTTATTCCTTGCTTCTTTGTAACTAAAAGTGAAATAAGGTAGAGCATAAATTAAATTCACAGTCATAAGCTGGTTGTTATGTGACTTAAGTTCCTTTGTATGGACAGGAGTTGACAAATTTCTGTATGAGAAAAGTATGTTTTTCAAAGCTAAAACTAAAAACAAGGAATTTCTTAAAAACGATCAACTCCAAGAAAAAATGTATATATCATAAATTGTGTATTTTAAAGTGTTCTACATTTTCTGTGTGGTAAATTTTTGCCCATTTCTTACAGTATAGTAATTATGTAAAATCATCCAGAATAAAGTGGTCTTCAGAGGCTATTCCCAGAAAATTCAAGATATACATCTTATTTGTCAGGTAAACACCCTTAATATACGATAGTTTAATCAAAATCGTTACAGCCTTTTTGAGAAAATACAAAATTTCGAAAAAAGTTGCATGTAAAGGGTAGTTAGGGGTGGGGGAATTTTCTTGAAAATCTTCGTGTGGCATCCTTGGAAGATACCAAACTTAGATACGAAGTTGGCATTTATCGGTATTTTCGTTTTTGAGCTATGCTGTCCAAAGATACACAGACACATATATACACATGCACACACAGACGCACACTCTCATAAGGACGTTTATCCAAAAATGCCTTTTGGATTCAGGGGGATACAAAACGTATTTCCGGTGAAATCTCGGTATCGAATTTTTGGGTACAATACAATACCTTTTCTAAACACTATGTACATAGTACGTGTAGAGAAAGTATTATCTTGGTTCATATTTTGAAAAATCTGATGTGTACCATTCATATGGCTTTCTCTACAGCTCTGTAACAAATTATTGTTAAAAAGCTTATGCTTATTACTTTCTCTATACGCACTATGTACAGAGTGTATAGAGAAGGTATTTCACTCCACCAAAAATTGGATACCGAGATTTCACCGGAAATATATGTTGTAGGGCCCCCTTTATCTAAAAAAAAGCATTTTCGAAAAAAGGTCCGTGTGTGTGTGTGTGTGTGTGTGTGTGTGTGTGTGTGTTGTGTTGTGTTGTGTGTCCGTGCGACTGTGAACACGATAACTCAAAAACGAAAAGTCGGTGAAATACCAAACTTGGTATTTAAGTTTAGTATCTTCCTAGGATGCGACACGAAGATTTTGAGAAAACCCTCTCACCCCCAACTACCCTTTACATGGACCTTTTTTCGAAAATTTTTATTTTCTCAAAAATGGCTGTAACGATTTTGATTAAAATTTCGTATATTAAAGATATTTACACGAAAAATAAAATGTATATCTTGAATTTTCTGGGTATAGCCTATGAGGACTAGTTTATTCTAGATGAATTTTATGGATTTTTGCATAACTGCTAAACCGTAAGAACCGGAGAAAAACTTACAACACAAACAATGTAGAGCAACTTAAAGCGCACAATATATGTTATATACATTTTTTTGTGGAGTTGATCGTTTTTGAGATACTCTTTGTTTTTTTATTTCAGCTTTAAAAAACATCCTTTTCTCATACAGGAATTTAGCAATTTCAGTCCATACAAACAAAAGAGGTTCAGTCACAAAGCAACCTACTTTTCACTATCACTTTAAATAATAATACTTCCTCATTTCGCCTCTACTTACAAGGAAGCAACTAATAGGACTCTTTCTGCTGATTTTTTCTCGATTAGTATGAAGTAAATAGAAGGATAAGCTTTTTAACAATAATTTGTTGCAGAGATGTAGAGAAAGTAATGTGAATGGAACACATCAGATTTTTTTTATTTCATTCTAATCGAGAGAAAATTAGCAGGAATAGCCTTATTACTTTCTTCCTTGTAAGCAGAAGAGAAATAAGGAAGTAGGTTAAAGTTATAGTTAAAAGCTGGTTGCTGTATTACTGAAGTTCAGTTGTTTGTTTGGACAGGAGTTGACCAATTCCTGCATGAGAAAAGTAGCTGAAACCGAAAACAAGGAATATCCCAAAAATGATCAACTCCACGAAAAAATGTATATAACATAAATTGTGTGTTTTAATGCTCTCTGCATTTTCTGTGTGGTCAGTTTTTATCCGACTCTTACGGTTAAGCAGTTGTGCAAAATTCCGCAAAATTCATCCCGAATAAAATAGTCTTCAGAATCGTTCCCAGAAAATTCTAGATATACATTTTATTTGTCAGGTACATATTTTTAATATACGATATTTTAAACAAAATTGTTAGTCATTTTTTAGAAAATAAAATTTTTCGAAGATTTTTCCATGTGAAGTGTAGTTGTGGGATTTCTTGAAAATCTTCATGTTTCATCCTTGGAAGATATTGAACTTAAATACCAAGTTTGGTATTTAACGGTCTTTTCGTTTTTGAGCTATGCTGCCCACAATCACACAGATAGGCAGAAAAAATACACACACACGCACACACACACGGAACATTTTTCTAAAAATCCTTTTTTTGTGTTCAGTGGGTCCTAAAACATGTATTTCCCGTGAAATCTCGGTATGGAATATTTGGGTGCATTACAATATCTTCTCTATACAGTACATATAGAGAAAGTAAAAAACGTACCTTGACCTTCAAATTATCATCCAAACCTTTTCCAATTAAAACACAACTAATGGCATTTCCTTTCCTCAATTATATGAAGAACCTTTATTGAAGACGTTTCTTTCTACAACGCTGAGTTTTGGAGATATTCTACAGTCTCAAGTTAATGGTCCACTCTGTATATAGAAAGCAAAGCAAAATTAAAATTGTAGGTAAAGAAATAAGAAGACAGTTGAATATTCAAAATACGAATCGATAGGATAACACAGGACCCAAATGAAATCAGCATATATCCCGCATGACATCAGACAGGATCGATACAGCAAGCAGATGGAAGACGATTATCTGGAAGATATGGAAGGACTTAATTTTGAGCGAAACAGAACACAGACCTAATAATATGAGAAAAAGAGAAGAGAAGGACTATTAAAACGCAGAGCATTTCATAAATAAATGCAGAATGTTTTCATTCATTTTGAGGAAACTTATGGCAGAAACGAAAGAAATAATATGTCTGTGCCAAATATTAGACGACTCATTAAAATTTATAAATATATCTTATTTATTTGGGATAACTGTTTTTTACACATAGCCGTGTGAAGGACAGGTAACTTCAGACTGAAACTTCTCTAGCCGGTTGCTTTGCCACTGAACTATCATGGCAACATTCCGGCATAGAATTGAATTTCTCAAATATCTCTCATGTTTCCCGGTAAACCACTAGGTAATCTTAAACTATTTTAAGATGACAACCCCAATGGCGACTTACAATGCTGTAAGTACTTTAGACCTAGGATTCATAGTATGGCCAACTATTATAGTCAATTTTTATGGGATAACTGTTTTTTACACATAGCCGTGTGAAGAACAGGTGTTGGATAGGTAGAGTCAGACTGAAAAAGTCAATGGCATAGCTGGGATTTGAACCACGGATCTCTCGATCTCTAGCCGGTTGCTCTGCCACTGAGCTACCATGGCACAACATTGAATTTCTCAACTGACTCGCATGTTTCCCGGTAAACCACAAGGTGATCTCAAATTGTTTTGAGATGACACCCCAATGGCGACTTACAATGTTGTAAGTACTTTACACCCAGGTTTATAGTATGGCCAACTATTATAGTCAATTTTTATGGGATAAATGTTTTTACTCATAGCCTAGTGAAGGACAGAAGTTGGATAGGTAGACACAGGCTACACTTGTTTATTTATTTGCATATATACTATACAAGATGTTTATTAGTTCTTCCTTGAGATTAGATCCGGGAAAAATATATATGCACATGACATATTCATCATGTTTCTGCCGTCGGTTTCGATAAAAGCGTTTTAAGGGCTATAGCCGGTTTAAAAGAACCTCATTCAACTTTTGATGTACAAGTTTTGTCTTTCGACCATTCAGCTTTAAAGTTTTCCAGAGATTATTAATGTTTTTGGTGACAACGCCAAACACCTTCTCATTTTATTCGTCCCTCTATGATATAAGCCACACTGAGGTTGGTTTTTCAGTAAGTAACAGCACCGTGGTGAAACTTTTAAGGCCAGAGAGCGTGAAGCCAACATAAAAATGTCAAGCATAAAACCTTTCCCCACCCGGGAATGTAGAAGACAGTTGCACAGCATGAGAAATCGCTAGACTTTATGAATAACATTTTGAAGAAGAAATGTCCAAACTGTGTTCAACACAAACAGCAAATTTCTTTGTTTTTATACTGTTAGTGAGAACTGCAGTTTCCTGCACCTATTCTCAGCTAAAAGCCTTAGCCGAAAACAATATGAATGAAAAGTAATATTGCACGTGCCCTTGAAGTTAAAGTTTTATAGTTGGACACAAATGTTCTCGATTTGTTGCGATAGAATTAACTTCAGAAGTGGCTTACTCTTCTCGTTATGGATAAATTCATTACTTATTGCTTTTATGAAATGCATGGAAGTTTCTAAATAAACTTTCAGGATAATTCTCTTTTTAACCAATTTTAGAGATTATCCTTATCATCTCGGCTTAGACTTATGTTGAAGATTAAAGTGAAAATTAAGGCGTCAGTAACTTACCAAGGATGGCCTTTAACTCAGATTGAACTGGTCTATGCTTGATGTATTTTACCAAGCAAACTACTTTATTCATAGTAATCCTTTAATTATGAAATAACATAGACTCTGATCCCTATAAAATGAGCAACCAAATATTGCTGACCTTTGAAATGTTCATATGGAACTTGTAATCTTTAAACTTTTAAATTTCAAACCTTCAATGAAACTCTATCATCTGAATAAACAAAATAGATTCAGCTTCATCAACAAACACAAACTCATTGACTTTGCTCTAGAATATTTTTGAAATCTTATAATTAGGTCTATATGTAAAGTGTTTCTAAAATCGATGAATTTTTGCTTTCATACCGGCCATTTAAAAACTTAAGCATCCTTTTAGGTAGTGAAAACCATTGGTATGTTGAAGACCTTTGTATAACTGTAAACCTATATATTTTAATTTATGATTTCAGAGTCTGGCCGTTAGTGCTTCTTGAGCATCTACCAACAAACCTATGCTCCATATATGTATATTAATTTATTTTCCTTTGCAGGCTTAAGTCCATTTGGCCTTCTCTTCCGATCAACCAAATAGGAATATCCATTTTGATTCAACAGGTAAAATATTTCCATACAAAGATACATTAGAAATAACATAACGTTTATAAGAACAATAATAATTAAGTTAAAATTTAGTGAAGCTACAATTAAAAGAAATAAATGGCACACATAAAAAATTCCAGAGCCTAACATCGTTCACGGTAAAAAATGAAGCAGCGCTTTGAGAATATGAAAATTTACAGAGCGTGAGAGCTGAAGACAAGTTTTTAAAACAAGCAGGGGAGTAATTAAACTGCAGAAATTTAAGTTGTAGTTGTTAGTATAAAGATCATTGATCTACAGTCAATAAGACACAGAAAAGAAAACACGTAAAGAGTGTGACCATACTGATGTAAATTACAGGCGCATGACTTACATGTAATACTCGTCCATGCGAGTGTTATATGAGCAAGCTGTAGTTTACGCGACAATCTGTAAGGAGGGAATCGCAATAATCGAAATGGGGCATCTCCATTGTTTGAACCGAAGAATTTTTAGAGTATAAGCAAGGACGTATTTAAACCGTGGAAGTATGGATTAAGAAATTCGTTTTTTTACAAATTTCATTAAATTGATTATCCCAACTAAGTTTAGTGTCAATAGCAACACCAAAATGTTTCGTCGATTCTGTGAGAAAAATAATAGAATGGTTAATTTCAACTAATACAATACCATACAATGCATCTCTGTGTGTCTAATGGTTGATGTCTTAACAGCGGCCGGTCACCATGGCCGCGCTCTCGCTAAGCCGTCTCGCTTTGGTGCTTCGTGGGCAGGGGATCGTGGGTTCGAGTCCTACCTTGGGCATGGGTGTTATATGTTTGTGCAATGTGTGTATGTTTGTGTAAAGGAACAGTAAAACCAGTAATCATACAGGGGGGAATGTAAATAGGGGATACAGAAAGAAAAAAAAAAAAAAAAAACCAGCAATGTTTGTGATATTGATGGACTGATATCAATAGCTACACCACGTGTGCATGAGTAAACAGAGTCGACGTCATGGTTACTTTTCCACACATTGTGGACAGTTGTAGGTGATACTGTAGCGAATAGAGTGAGAATTATTGTTCACATAAAGTGCAATTAATAATAGAGGTTCCCAGGACACTACACTGTGTAACTTCTGGCTTTAGGAAACATCATGATGAAAGGAGGTCCTCAGAAATGACATATGACTGAATTACAAGATAGAAGTCAAACCACCTAAAAATTATGTTAAACAAAATATATGTCTTAAGATTCCATTTTTATGAAGATAAGAGAATGGAATCTATGAGTATAAAAATAAACTAAAATTATTTTTAATGGGAACAATGTTTTCATTATTTCTTAAAAGTTTGAATTTTGAGCAAAATTCTTTTTTTGGGAGGTAGGGCCTTTGTTTAATTTTCTTAATTCCTTTATAACTTTAAAGGATATTATTTTTTTAACTTATAGTCGTTAACATATACTAAAATTAAAGTGCTAACTAATATCCCTAAGAGTATAATGAAAATATAATTGTTTTGGGGCAAAAATTCCTTTGTTGAATTAATGACATTCTTGGTATTAAATTTAATAACCCTTTATCAATTAATAATCTCCGTCTACCTAAACGTCAATAACTAATATTAGCTAAACAAAATAAACCTGAAGAAATAATCTATGAGCAATTATTAAGGTAAAAAGTTATATAAAATAATGATAATACATCTGTGTATATGCAGTTAAGTTTTGGTGATGCTGACCGACAGCAATTAGAGTCAGTTTCTGTATAGGACATGCTTAGTAGAATGTGAACTTTGTTGCGCCGCAGTGGGTGTAGATTCGAGTACTAGTACCCAAGCTTGTAGGATGGAGAAGCGGTACTCTTCTGTCAGAAGGAAGGAGCATTAGATTGCTTCATAAGCCGCACCAAAAACTCATCTTTCATAACACTCGTTTTGTTTGAATAAAACAGAACCTGTAAGTTAGAAAATGAATTTATTTTGAGAAATTGAATGCTACAACTGCAATTGGAAGCATGTGTCTTAAGCTTTCTACCGATGCTATGATTAAAATTTTCCAATCCATTTTAAGCCTACACACCGCTAGTATGGAAGTACAATAAATTATTCAAACCTCAGATAATTAATGTAGGTTCTTAGCTTTAAACACGTATAAAACAAGATAGTACCTTATTATTTAGTATTTACAATTAAAGAAAATTGAAGCCTTAAAAAGATAATTCATTAAAATAGACAATTATAAAAAAATGGATACCTATATTAAGAAAGACGGCAAAATGAATTAAAATATATAAAATTATAAGTGGGTCATGGGCTCACTTACTCTGAAATCCTTATCCCTATATAAAAATCGAAGTATGTTTTAATGGTTAAATATAATTTATGAATTGACGTGTGAGTTGCAGTTATTTAAGTTTGCAATATCTTTTGTTCTTATTTGGAAATCGGAACTATTGATACCTAGTGGAATTATTGCGTTAAATTGTGCAACTTTTATACTTAATAAACCTCAAAATATTAAATTTAAATACATCAAAAAGTAGTTTACTAAGCGTTTTAGGAGTTAAAACTATGGAAATCAGCATGTAAAGTTACTCTGTGCAGTAAACTTACTAATATTTGGGATAGTGTTACTGAGGGCACATAAAGTGTGTAAACACCAAGCTAACAGTGACAGTGGCAAGCTGTTTGCACTCTTAACATCTATCTGTAGTTAGCTTATCTGCGATCACTGCAACGCTTGGCGATGTGTGGACATTCGGTAACACGAAGCAAACAAGGTTGATTATGTGGCCAGAATTCAATATTTAGCTGTAGGCTACCTCTCTCCATTCTAGTTCAGAAGTAGTTCTCCCTCGCCTATTTGCTCTGCTATCCTCCACCAACCCCTCCTCTTACTTCTTGTTTTCCATGTGCGTACCCACTTTCTTAGAATGCGGGAAGAAACTGTTTAGCGCTGTCAAAACAGAAGAAAATGCAATATATTAAACAATTATTCTTTCTCATGTCACTATGGTAGATTGATAAATCTTGGGCCTCTCAATGAAAACAGCACCCACTCAATTTGGACGACTGGTGGTTTTGAAATCTACGCTTATGATTACTTAATAAATATATGATAATAGTTGTAATTTACATTTTAAAATTCGTTTTCAGCAAGTAATTTCCAAGATGGAAGGCCGTAAATGTTAAAGTTGAGCATTGAGAGCGTGAGAGAGACTGTCAATATAAGTAATAAGGAGGAAACGCTGAAATGGAACTTTAGGATCCTGTGAAAACAGCAGCAGTGACGAATAGGAAAACGTGACGTAATTTAGTGTTATGTCCTAAATGGTATTTTACCGACTTTTCGTTTTCGAGTTATCGTGTTCACAGACACACACACACACACAAACACACACACACACACACACACACACACACACACACTTTTTGTGAAAATGTTTTTTTGGATATTGGGGACCCTAAAACATATATTTCCAGTGACATCTCGGTATCGAATTTTGGGTGGAGTGCAATACATTCTCTATACACTATGTACATAGTGCGTATAGAGAAAGTAAAAAGGATATATACAAACATTAATAATACTATGTAATCCCAGTTGATTATTCAATTATGTCATAATGAACGTTAGAATTCCTTTGTTTGGCGCAAGTACCCTAGAAAAAGTTGTTTCATTTAAAAGGCTTAAAGATGCAGTTTTTAGTGCGATCACTCAGCACAATTTTGCATACTCTTCACTTCAAGATATAAAACGTGTATCAGGCTCACAAGGCCACAGCCAAGGGTCCGGGCTTAGGCTTGGACCCGGGGTTCGCCCCAATCGGCGCGTCGCAAGACGTCCGGCCCTCTGTGGGGAGCCAGATGGCACCCGCACACGACACTGACAAGCCGAGTACCAACGTTAAGGTAATACCTGACAAAATGAGCACTCCCGGCCCAAGCTCCTCCTCCTCCTTAAAACCTAACCCCGGCCCATGGGCTTTAGCCCTTAAGGGCAAAACAAAGAGGACTTCTGGAAAGAAGAAGTCTTCCTCCCGCCTTATCAACCAAGGGACCGCGGTCCCTCTCACCCCGGAAGTGGCACCACCCACACAACCCACACACACCAGTTGTTCCCTCCGCCCCCTCCCAGGCCCAGTGTACCCTGGTGCCTGAGGGCACAACAGATCAAGAAGGCTTTATCACGGTGGTCCACAGGCGCCGAAAGACCTCCGGTTCAAAGCCGGAGGGGCGCGCATCCCCCACCCCTGCAGCAGCAACCATCCCTGAGAGCCATCGCTCACAACGGTAAGGAAGAATACCGCCAATTGTGGCCGACCCGTTTCCCAACCATGTAAAAGTCATGAGGGAATTACGGGCAGCGCTCTCAGAAGAGTACCAGGCCACCCGCTACCCCAAAAGGGTCGTCATCCGAACCAGGAACCCCGACGATCACGAGAAGGCGAGGGAGGTTCTGAGGAAGTGTGAAATTCAGTTTCACACATATTCCCTCCAGAAACCAAACTTAGTCCGACGAGTGATCAGAGGACTTGATTCTGACACCTACCCCGAGGACATCCGTGTTGGCCTGGCGGAGGAACACGGAATCAATCCGCGGACCGTTATCCAACTGACTAAAACCTCCCGACCCGAGGGTGCTGAGCCCACTAAGGTCAAGATGCCTTTATATTTGGTCATTGTAGAAAAAGATGGGGAGGGAATTCCCAAGATAGACACGGTGACCACTCTGTACAGCACGAGAGTGCGAGTCGAGCCATACCACGGCAGAGAGGGGCCAGCGCAGTGCTATCAATGCCTGCGCTTCCACCACTCTAGCCACGCGTGTGAGCGGAAGACCGCTTGCTTGCGCTGTGTAGGTGAGCACCACGTAAAAGACTGCCCTCACCCCAGAGAGGCTACAAAGTGTGCAAATTGTGAGGGGCGCCATATTGGCATCTATGGCGGTTGCCCCAAAAAACTGGAGCTAATCCAGGCAAGGCAGGGCGCAGCCATCACAAACCCTGCGAATGTGCGTCCAGGCACCAGCAAACCAGACCGAGAGCTCGGAAACTCAGGTCACCACCCCCCCTGCACCCCCCAGGGAGCAGAAACCCAAACAGAAGAACAAGAAACAGGCACGGCCTCCCAAGAAGCCCGTGGCTCAGACCGCCGCTGCGGCAAACCCAACCCCGACACCTGCGGCAGCAACAGCCGAGCCAGCTGCCCCGCTGATCGCGGGTGGCCAGCACAGCCAAGCGACCACGCAGCTTCCCCCTCCAGAGCAGCAAGCAGCTCCTATTGGCTCGACCAATGAGAGCGAAGCTGCTGTTCCAGCCACTGCCCAGGCAGTGGCTTCTCCTTGGGAGAACCTCTCCGTGCCTGTGGATGATATAACTGAGTTTTCCGAGCTCTCAGCCTGGTTTGCCGACCTCATATCGCGATCCCTCCCCATATAAAAGCGCTGCAGGGATCAACTGACAAGCCCCCACATACCCGCCCTCCAGAAGGTCACCATCATGCATGAGACGGCCCGACTGCTCTTCCCTGACTCCAGCTCGTAATGGCGGCGCTTAGAACCCGTAGATCTTTGCGAGTTGCGTTCTGGAACGCAAACGGAGTCCGGGAACAGCGGCCGCCGGGCGTCTTGGAGTTTATAGATGATCACGGGATTGATATCCTAATGGTCTGCGAGACACATTTGCACGCTGGTATTTCATTCTATCTGCCAAGTTACGTCGCCCATCGGACGGATCGACCCGGCCGACAGGGCGGTGGTACGGCTATATTTATTAAAAATCACCTTACCCACACTCCTATCACCATTCCTCCGCTACAGCACTTGGAGGCGACCGCCATAAGGATCTCCTTGGGGGGGGGGTCGGAAATAGTGCTAGTAGCGGTTTATGACCCGCCGGACGGCCTCTTCTATGAAGCGGACCTGAAGGCACTCCTCAACCTCGACCACAGAGTTTGCATCGCAGGCGACTTCAACGCGAAGCATCCGCGCCCCGAACAGAAAGGGCCGCGGATTCTACCGCCTCATCAGCGGAGACCCGGCCCTTTTCGCGCACGGTCCGAGAGGTCCAACGTACTTCCCGCCACGCGGCAGGGCGGACGTCCTTGATTTCATGGTCACCAAAAACATTCCATTCCATCTGGATCTCTCGGTTGTGAACGCGCTGGACTCCGACCACAACCCAGTTGTGGTCGACTCCGACGTTTCACTTACAGCTCTGGTCACACCAGACTGGACAGAAGAAGTCGACTGGTATGCTGCTGTGCAATCCCTCCAGAACTCTGTGGACGCTAACCCTCGAATAGAGGCTCTCGAGGCAGCGGCCGCGCAGTTCTCAACCACAGTCCTAAATGCTGTCCGTGCTCATACACACCGCATTCCCTTCGAAATACCTCAACCTTCCGTTCTTCCTACACATCTACGACAGCTGATTAAAGCAAAAAATGCTTTCAGAAAGCTCTGGCAGAGATTTCGCCATCCCAGGATTGGAGACATACACCAGAGGTTCAAATCCCTGGCCCGTCGTCTCCTTAGAGCACACCGTAGAGAGGCCTGGGAGAATACGTTAAGGCATGTAAACCTCCATGAGAGGAAACCTTGGCGAATGGTCCGTGGCCTGCGGAAAGACAGAATGGAATACCGGCATCCTATCCATGGCACCCGGGGCTATCTTGCCTTCGAGCCCCGGAATAAAACAGATGCATTTGCAGACTTCCTGGAAAATCAATTCCAGCCCAGAGAAAAGCCCCAGGACGAAGACCAAACTGAACTCGTCGAGCGGGCGGTAGAGGGCTTCCTAGAGGCCCCGCCCGCAAACGACGAGGAGTTTAACGTCCCTGTAGCTACCCCACAGGAAGTAGCCACCCAAATCCATTCCTTAAAAACCAAAAAATCCCCTGGACAGGACCACGTAACAGCGGAAATGCTCAAGCACCTTCCCCGAAAAGCCGTGCTTCATTTGACCCGGATTTATAACGCATGCTTACATATGCGCCACTTTCCCGCTCCGTGGAAGGAGGCCCGTGTGGTATGCGTTCTAAAGCCGGGGAAGAATCCGGTTTTCCCGGCCAGCTACCGCTCCATCAGCCTCCTGCCAGTCATCTCGAAAGTATTCGAGAGACTCCTTGCCCGCCTCGGCCCTCGAGGAAAGAGGCCTCCTACCAGAGCATCAGTTTGGTTTTCGCCCTGGACACTCCACGACCGTGCAACTACTGCGTGTGGCCAAGAAGGCCTCCCTGGCTTTCCAGAAGAGGTCTAAAACGGTTGCGGTATTGCTGGACGTAGAAAAGGCCTTCGCCACTACGTGGCATGATGGGCTCGTCTATAAACTCAGAGCATGAAATTCCCTCTCCATACATTTCCTTGGTAGCTTCCTTTCTTCAGAATCGAAGCTTCCGAGTAAAGGTGGAGGGGGCACTTTCTAAAGAGCAGCCCATTGGCGCGGGAGTGCCGGAAGGTAGCGTGCTGTCTCCGGCGCTCTTTGCAGCTTACATGGCCGACATCCCCACCCGCCCCATCACACACACACATGTCAGTACGCGGACGATCTCATGATCTTCGCTGTGAACCGGAACACCAGATACAGCTTTCGGCAAATCCAAGCCCACCTCCATGCCATTGGCAGGTGGAGTGAGAAATGGCGAATGGCCATTAGCCCGGAGAAAAGCTCTGCGATTCTCCTGGCAAAAACAATTAGAAATCGGCTTCAGCAGAACTTTGTTTTACGACACCGTAGAATCCCTTGGGTGAACACGGTGAAGTATCTCGGAGTGACGCTGCACCGACGGCTGACTTTCACTCCGCATGTCAGGGGCAAGGTGAACCTAGGGCACGCTGTTCTCAGGCAGCTTTACCCCATGCTCAGTTCACAGAGCATGCCCCTTACCCTAAAGCTTCAGCTGTACCGGGCGATCATTCCGCCTCTGGTTCTGTACGGCTGCGAAGTCTGGGGGACCGTAGCTAACTACGTGCTCCTCAGGGTCCAGACGCTGCAGAACCGGGCACTACGGATGATCTACCGTACCGGCTGGAGATTTCCCGCCCATATCCTTCATGAACATTCCGGTATCCCGTACATTGTCGACCTCATCAGAACGAGGACCCGTTCATTGTACGACAAAATTCCAACCCACCCTAATCAACTGGTGAATTCTCTGGGAAATTATGATCTCAGAGAAGTACGTCGCCTGGCCTCATTCCGCCTGCCGAAAGACGCCATTGGCCCTCTCGGTTAGCCACGCCCCCTCCCCTGAGACATATTTAAATTGAACCTGAAAAGGGCAACGCGACTCTATCCCGTAACCAAAAGGGGGTAAAAATAATAAAGCGTGTCGTCCTCATAACGGGTGAACGCATAATCCAATTTAAAACAGTTAATTCTGCTCCAGGCGGGAGAAAACTGCGCGGCCTCCTGATTGGCCCGCGCAAACGCCCGTGGGCGTGTCCTCTCCCTACAAAATTCCCTGTACCAACATTTATCTCTCAGTACATACATCCATCCCTCAACACAAAAACCAGTAGACATATTCACTTGCTCATTACGCAGGTAAAGCCACGATGCGCCTCGGTACTGCGGCATCGACACACGACCGGGGCATGCCCCGATCGACCAGTTTTGCTTCTGGCGTCTGGAAGGACGACTCCGCTCTCTGCCTTCACAGAGTAAGCAAGGGAGGGAAACGCCGCAAGCCTGCCGCTGCCGCCCAAGAGCCAATCGAGGAGCCGCCGAAGACCGTCACTGCCAACGCCGAGCCAGTCTCCCAGCCTACAACCTCCGCCGAGCCTGAACCAGCCAGCACGGAAATTCACGCCGCATCACCCGCCGCCGAAGCCTTACAATCCCCGCTGAACATCACAACCGACAACACACCGCCTACTCCACCTACGACGTCACCAGTACTTGACCTCTCCTCGCTTCTGCGCAGTGGTGCGTGGAGTTCACCGGCATCTACCGGACGGTCTAGTGCTCAACGCTGGCCGTCTTCGTTGGCCTTCTCTGATGAAACACACAAGAATTCACACAGAAAGAGGCCCGTCACCACTTGTCAGGCTGGAATTCTGGAACGAGCCTTAGCTGATGGGTTGCCTGCCCTCGGGCAGGTGCTCGCAGTTGAGCCCGGACGAAGCGTCCGTGTCTTCCCGTGTCGCCGGTGCTGCCAGTACGGGCACTCCTCAGACGCCTGCACAGCCTCCGCCCGTTGCCACTACTGTGGCGCCGGATGTCTCACCTCCGCCTGCACCTACCATGATTTGAGACGCCGGCCCGTGTACTGCGCTACTTGCAACAGCGCAGGTCACTACACGGGTCAAGCGGTGTGCCCACAACACCCATGCAGACAGATCCCAGCCATTTACCAGCCGCGCGCCGCGCCACCACAACCAGCCTCTCATCAGCCGCATGCAGCACTACCGCAGCCAATCTCTCACCCGCCAGTTCCCATCATCACTTCCTCGCAGACAGAACAGCCACCGCAGACCTCCACACTTATCCAGCTCCAAAATGACCTTGCGACCAACACAGCGAACTCCAAAATCTCCGTCTTGCAGTCAACACCATAACCGAACGCATCACCACATGGGAGGAAGCACTGACCCGCTCTCTGGCGGAGCTTCAGGCAACCGCCCGCAACCTTCAGTCTACACCCCAGGAAGTACACCGGGAGAACGCCGCCTTGCGAGACCACTTCAACAGGAGCCTCGAGAAGGTGGTGGACTACATCAACAATTCCCGAATCTACAAGGTCCACAAGCAGCTCAATGAGCTGCTTCAGCAACAGACTCGAGGACTGACAATAAGACTACAAGATATGACTCAGTAACTAACCTCAGCAATACATCATCGACCAAACGCGCTAAGCTTTGGAGCTATGGCAACGTCACCCAGAACTCACCTGTGAAGAGCTCCATTACCCCAATAACATCTCTTCTTGGTAAAATTATGCACCTCAATTTTTGTAGGTCGACGTCAGGATATTGCGCCATGTCGTTTGCCCCTACACCCCACGCTTCTCAATACAGTTACCCGTAATCACTCGGTTTGCTTCGGCGGTATCGGGCCCCATGACACCACTTATGCCCCAATAAATAGTGACACCACAGTATAAAATCCTTACTCTCCCCTTTCCTTATTTCCTTCCCAAATACCCTATATACCTGTTATCCTTATAACCTTTATTCCTGTTTCCCCCCCCCCCCAAAAAAAAACAAGGACCGCACAAGAGCCCAGAAGAAGCTCACGCCAAGATGAGCGAAACGTCGGTAATCCCTTGCAAGATGCCGCGGCCTCCGGAAGCTAAGAAGACACATATATCTGACATAATTTGTGTGATTTAATGAGATCTAGATTTTCATTCTTAGGATCTTCTGTCTCATATGGTTTACTAATTATACAAAAGTTATCTAGAATGGGTAGGTCTTCAGAAGCTATTTCCACAAAATTCAGAATATACCTTTTGTTTATAATAACAACATTTTAAACGTCTGGTGTTTTAATCAAAATTGTAAAGAAACATTTTTGAGAAAATGTTGAATTTAAAGATCAAGTTTTGTATTTAACCGACTTTTCTTGCTATGCTGTTTCCACATACACACGCATACGTGCGAGCGCGGATAGATGGACTTTGTTCTAAAATTGTGTGTGTGTGTGTTTTACAGGGAATCTGAAAGCATATTGTCTTTTCGGTGAAATCTCTGTATAGAATTTTTGGATGGTACATGATACCTTCTCTGGACACTCTGTACATTGAATGTACATCGTATAGAAGTTACAAATAAAAGCGATGATATAATTTACCCTCTTGACTCTTTGGGTTGGAGCAATTTCGGGAAAAAACTTCTCGTTTTATTCATATCTATTCTTCTTGCATTACTAGATATAATTGCAAAATATTTTATTATATCAAGTTTTCATCCCTCTCATTCATTCTTTCTCTCTCTCTCTCTCTCTCTCTCTCTCTCTCCATCCTTCAAGCACAGTTTGGAGTGTGGTCTTCGGAGTTTGGAGTTCCAGAGCAGATCTTATATCGAATCTTTGGATATACCTTCTGATTACAAAACGAAGGAGTGCTTGAAAAAAAAAAAGACAAAAAAATAAAAACAATTGAAACTACAGTTACCCTTTCTAATGAATACTGCACAATTTGGGGTAATATTAGCAAATTACTCTGGGTGCACCATCTAACTACTGAATAAATTAAAACTAAATTGTGCATTATCAACCTTCAACGCCAATAATTATTTTCGTGCTAATTATATTTAAAGCAATAGGGCATACTAATTAATAATAATTAATTGCTTTTAGTAATTCTTATGCTTAAAAAGAAGGAAATAAATGCATGTCTGTGTAACTCGTGTGATATACTTTCTCTATTAATTGTTTTGTTGTGTGTATTCTAAAAAGTTTAAAGAGCTAATACAACCACTAAGGTTATACTACATGACTCAAAATTGACACCGCATTAATATCACTTAAACTCCGATCTAGAGTGAACTTAATAACCGGCAGTTGTGCATATATTTACCTGAAATCAGAGTTAACCTAAATATATATTTATTTGAGTGAATTTACTTACTAGCGGAGAGATACGTGAAGAGTGAAGTATTTATATGGCGAGTTTGCCCAGAAACAAGGAGTAACGCAAAATAAAATGCAAATAGTTGATAAAAAGAGTGGGGAACCTAGTAAGCGCCTGTAAAAATAATCAATGTTCAACATCATCAAAATATAAGTTACGTCCGATAAGCCTCTTTTGACTAAGAGGGGTTCCTCCCAGGGTCTAACACTTGTAGTACCGACTGATTTGTTTTGAGAAGGATGTTTTGTTAGTCTTTTCTTTGGCATTATATATTACATAAAAAGTTAGTCGTAAAATTATTGCTTAAGTTTGTACAGTATTATTATATACATAAACAATAGTTTTACTAGTAACACTGTACACCACCAGTCATGTAGACAAGAACATACCAATGGAATGAGCAAGAACGTCAAGATAGAAGCACGACACGCCACAGCATTGACGAACTCAGTAGACTGTTATTTGGTAATTCAAGAGCATTCACATTTTTTAGTGTTTCTTAATTACTAGAAATTACAGGTACTTAAATTACTCGCTACGGATCTGTCCACTCCTACCCTCTCTATAAACTACCGAAGCCCTCCATTCTGGACCAGGGAGTAATACTCCATGGCTCTTTCCATTAGGGCAATACCTGATTTCCTAAAGAGCCCCCCGTCGGTATGTGGACGTACCGGGACGGAAGTGGATACGCCACTTAAGCGCATCAACCCGTCCGGGAAGACCTCCAAACAACCTTGGTCGGGGCGACGGGTTAGTGCCGGAGGACATTGACGGGTCTGCCCAACCCCGTGAAGGCAAGAGCCGAGACTTACCCAATAACCCATGCGTATCGGGATCACGTCGAGTCTAACCCAGTCCGAACAGCTGTGCAGTTCGGCTCGACTACTCCTGGTCATGTCAGAAGTACCTTGGGTGCTCGGGGTACGCAGCGCTCACACCAGAGCAGCTGAAGAGGTCAGAATCTCCCCCCTATGGGAGGGGCTCGGATTTCGGCCCGACTACTCCTGGTCATGTCAGAAGTACCACGGCTGCTCGGGGTACGCAGCGCTCGCACCAGATCAGCTGAAGAGGTCGGAATCTCCCCCTCTATGGGAGGGGCTCGGATATTCGGCCCGACTACTTCTGGTCACGTCAGAAGTACCACGGGTGCTCGGGGTACGCAGCGCTCGCACCAGAGCAGCTGAAGAGGTCAGAACCTTCCCCCTACGGGAGGGGCTCGGATGTTCGGCCCGACTACTTCTGGTCACGTCAGAAGTACCACGGGTGCTCGGGGTACGCAGCGCTTGCACCAGAGCATCTGAAGAGGTCAGAATCTCCCCCTCTATGAGAGGGGCTCGGATGTTCGGCCCGACTACTTCTGGTCACGTCAGAAGTACCACGGCTGCTCGGGGTACGCAGCGCTCGCACCAGAGCAGCTGAAGAGGTCGGAACCTCCCCTCTATGTGAGGGGCTCGGATATTCCGCCCGACTACTTCTGGCCACGTCAGAAGTACCACGGCTGCTCGGGGTACGCAGCGCTCGCACCAGAGCAGCTGAAGAGGTCGGAACCTCCCCCCTATGGGAGGGGCTCGGATGTTCGGCCCGACTACTTCTGGCCACGTCAGAAGTACCACGGCAGCTCGGGGTACGCAGCGCTCGCACCAGAGCAGCTGAAGAGGTCGGAACCTCCCCTCTATGGGAGGGGCTCGGATGTTCGGCCCGACTACTTCTGGCCACGTCAGAAGTACCACGCCTGCTCGAGGTACGCAGCGCTCGCACCAGAGCAGCTGAAGAGGTCGGAACCTCCCCCCTATGGGAGGGGTTCGGATGTTCGGCCCGACTACTTTTGGCCACGTCAGAAGTACCACGGCTGCTCCGGGCACGCAGCGCTCGCACCAGAGCAGCTGAAGAGGTCGGAACCTCCCCCCTACGGGAGGGGCTCGGATGTTCGGCCCGACTACTTCTGGCCACGTCAGAAGTACCACGGCAGCTTCGGGCACGCAGCGCTCGCACCAGAGCAGCTAAAGAGGTCGGAACCTCCCCCCTACGGGAGGGGCTCGGATTTTCGGCCCGACTACTTCTGGCCACGTCAGAAGTACCACGGCAGTTTCGGGCACGCAGCGCTCGCACCAGAGCAGCTGAAGAGGTCAGAACCTCCCCCCTACGGGAGGGGCTCGGATGTTCGGCCCGACTACTTCTGGCCACGTCAGAAGTACCACGGCTGCTCCGGGCACGCAGCGCTCGCACCAGAGCAGCTGAAGAGGTCGGAACCTCCCCTCTATGGGAGGGGCTCGGATGTTCGGCCCGACTACTTCTGGCCACGTCAGAAGTACCACGGCTGCTCCGGGCACGCAGCGCTCGCACCAGAGCAGCTGAAGAGGTCGGAACCTCCCCCCTACGGGAGGGGCTCGGATGTTCGGCCCGACTACTTCTGGCCACGTCAGAAGTACCACGGCAGCTTCGGGCACGCAGCGCTCGCACCAGAGCAGCTGAAGAGGTCAGAACCTCCCCCCTACGGGAGGGGCTCGGATGTTCGGCCCGACTACTTCTGGCCACGTCAGAAGTACCACGGCTGCTCCGGGCACGCAGCGCTCGCACCAGAGCAGCTGAAGAGGTCGGAACCTCTCTCTTTAAGCTACCGACAGTAAGCAAATGAACTATTGTACTCCTGCTATAAATATTGGAACCACCAGCTTGTTGTTGGAGAGCTAACGGAGGTTACTAATGCTGACGTCAGCAGATAGGGATATAAGCTTCATGTAAAGCCTGTTTCATTAGTCTATACGCAATTAGTGGAAAGTGCAATTTTAAATGCAATTGCATATTAAGATCGCGGCTGGATTACTTTAAATAACAAAATATGCGACGATAAGAAGAGAGCAAGACAGGGAGAGAGAACGACACAAACACAGAGTTAGGGGAGAGGAGAATGGGAAGAGACAAAGACAAAAAAAAAAAAAATAAATAAATAAAATAAAATAAAGGGATGAGAATGAGACACCAGTTGCTTTTCCCTAACTACTAATACAGTTTTCAAGGATAACACAAAATTGAGTTTTACATAAGGTGCAAAGCCTCTACATTTTAGGACATAACACTAAATTACGTCACATTTTCCTATTCGTCACTGCTGCTGTTTTCACAGGCTCCTAAAGTTCCATTTCAGCGTTTCCTCCTTATTACTTATATTGATAGTCTCTCTCACGCTCTCAATGCTCAACTTTAACATTTACGGCCTTCCATCTTGGAAATTACTTGCTGAAAACGAATTTTAAAATGTAAATTACAACTATTATCATATATTTATTAAATAATCATTAGCGTAGATTTCAAAACCACAAAACCTTTATATGTTTGTCACTTTCAATGTATAAACCACATCAATTTCGTGCACTGACTCCATGAACGCCAGTTATCTTATCTAATGTTAAAAATCTACTTAATATTAATTTGATTATTAAATTATCAGTTTATTAATAGTTTTATTAACTTTAACATTAATTCTTTCACACTTTTCAAAATACATCAAATTGCCTTTGCTTCTGTCAACACATACTACTCAGTTTCTGTATAATAGTGAGTTTATTATTTTTACTATTATTATTGACAATTACTTTATGTCAAGCCCCTAGGCGATTACCGCTTTTTCAGTAAACAAGAACATCGTTTCAATGTATTTTCTTCTGTCCACTGCTGCTAACATTTTAATTGGTATTATTAAGTTTTAATAAATATTGGCGTTTAGTCGACAATTTAATAATTATTTACAATAAACAAAACTAACAAGTGACTACCGTCTCGATTACAGAATATTCAAAAAAAAAAAAACTTATCTATGTCTTTATATACTTTCTTAGGAGTACTTAGGACAGATGATTTTCCACAATTTTGAAGCTATCGTGTTCAATTTTGTATGCACTATCATTCTGAGTAATATTATGAAAATTGTAAAATGATAAATGGGTTACAGAAAACTTACATTTTGGTTTCATGCAAATATAATAATTCATAGGTTAAATTTCCATTGAGGATTGTCACTTCTGCTGATGATTATCGCAAACATTTAGAAATGAGGTAAGGATGCTTTTTAAATTCTATGTTTGCAAAAACAATTTTAAAAAAAATGTAGTGCTGCATACTTTAAAGAAACTTTTTTATGAATTGTTAATAGAAGTCCTGTCTATGTGCTGGTATTTTTAAATACGACGAAAAGCATGCTTAAAGTGTTTTTAATATTTAATTTAATATTCATCATCAAAATTCACCGCAACCATATCTATACCACCTCATGTTCCCCTTAAACTTTCCTTTCTTCAGCTTATAAAACCGTTGTCCATTTTCAGTGAATTGCAACGCCTGTGGCACCTTCCATACTTACTTCAACCCTACTTGTCCGTTTTTTATGTAACTAATACTATTATTTTTTCACCTCTGATGCACGTTTTATATCTTGAAGTGAAGAGTATGCAAAATTGTGCTGAGTGATCGCACTAAAAACTGCATCTTTAAGCCTTTTAAATGAAACAACTTTTTCTAGGGTACTTGCGCCAAACAAAGGAATTCTAACGTTCATTATGACATAATTGAATGATCAACTGGGATTATATAGTATTATTAATGTTTGCATATATCCTTTTTACTTTCTCTATACGCACTATGTACATAGTGTATAGAGAATGTATTGCACTCCACCCAAAATTCGATACCGAGATGTCACTGGAAATATATGTTTTAGGGTCCCCAATATCCAAAAAAACATTTTCACAAAAAGGTGTGTGTGTGTGTGTGTGTGTGTGTGTCTGTGAACACGATAACTCGAAAACAAAAAGTCGGTAAAATACCAAACTTGGTATTTAAGTTTAGTATCTTCCAGAGATGCGACACGAAGATTTTGAGAAAAATCCCCCTACCCCAAACTACCCATTAAATGGAACTTTTTTTCGAAAAAGTTGATTTTCTCAAAAATGGCTCCAACGATTTTGATTAAAATATCGTACATTAAGTATATTTACCTGACAAATAAAATGCATATCTTGAATTTTCTGAGAATAACCTCTGAAAAGTAGTTTATTATGGATGAATTTTACTGAATTTTGAATAACGGCTAACCGTAAGAGATGGACAAAAACTTAACATACAAAACATGTAGAGCACATTAAAACACATAATTTATGTTATATACATTTTTTCCGTGCAGTTCGTATTTTTTGAGACATTCCTTATTTTTGGTTTCTGCTATGAAAAACGTATACTTTTCTCATGTAGGAACAAGTCAACTCCTATCCATATAAACAAAGGAACTTCATTGACATAGCCACCAGCTTTTGACTATCACTTTAACCTATGGTACTCCCTTATTTCGCTTCTACTTACAAGGATGCAAGTAATAAAACTATTTCTGCTATTTTTTCTGATTAAATTAAGTAAATAGAAGTATAAGCTTTTTAAGAATAATTTGTTGCAGGGATATAGAGAAAGTCATGTGAATGGTACACATCAGATTTTTCAATTTACTTTTTCCTTATAATTTACTTTCCCATTTTTGGTTGAATTTGTGCCTTAACTGACATTTCACCAACACTATTGACCATAACCTCTAAGTATAAACCTGTATGGCAACAAAATATTTTGTAAAACATAAAGCTACATGAAAAATAAAAAAAAGGTTTTTCGTATTATCTAATTGAAGACATTTCCTTGTTTTGAATAGAGAATTTTTGTATTTATTTTGAATTGTTTACAATATTATCAATAACGATCCTCAGATAGCACTAATAAACAAAAAGTGGTGTTTTTTAATTATATTGTGCACTTTTTTCCCCCTAATCCAACTCCAAATACTTTTAATGGATTAAGTTAGAACAAAGTAGTTCATCTTTACGCTTAACAGCTTTGACAGCTGCGTACAGATTCAAGATGTCGCTGATTGGGTTCCCCATGGAAGGGAAGAGTAGGACTGGCGGCGGAAGACAGTACTAGTGTAAAATTCTTTTCCGGGAAGCTCGACTTTATCAGCAGAAAAATAATTTCACACCAAAGGAGAAAGAAAGGGTTAGTGTTCAGCAAAGAGGACCAAGGTGGGCGGCCATTATATTTCGGTATTAGTTAACGTTATTTTCACTAGTTCTTCTCTTTCGGGCTATTTGCAACCTTAATGCATCAAAATAGAGAAAAGAGTTAAGACAAAACCGAGCGTTTAATATTAAGATTTACTATGGAATAATTGTGAACTTACTTGAGGTTAGAGAAATCTGAAAATATCTCAATACACATGATGGAGGAGAGAACAAAGCGGGAATAAAGCTCTAATACATTCACCATCTATATTAATTTTCTGCAATATGTATACCTCATATGGTGCAATTGCTGACTTCATTATTTAAAGTTGAAGTTAATACTTTATGTACTTGTTAAACTATATTGTTAATAAAGTCAAGGTAGTGAAAGTCCTCCACTTCTTTTCATTTTAGGACAAGTTTATAGATACTCTATTACCTTCTTACAAAAGAAGTTAATGCATTTTAAACAAGATCCTATTACAGAAAAACGGGCGTGAGCTTGCTTGTAAATTCTTCAGACATTATGGAACATTGCCAGTGTAACATGTCGTTACGACTATAAATCATTTACATCGACCTCGAGCTCGGGATAATCCCAGCTGAATTGCCAACTGCATGGAAAAGCTTCAAGAAACTCTTATCCTTGGAATTGGGCGGAGCCAGCTTCTAGTCGCGCATGCCCAGACACATCTGGCGGTTAGAACGCAAGATCTCCCTGGCAAACGTGCATTCACTTCAGTCTTCCAGGATGGAGGAATCGGTCCACGTTTTATATAGCAGCAACAAAGAGCCGGCTATAAGTCTGGTGGGTGTATATTTCGGCTTGTCTAATTTAATTTTCACTCTCCCCATGCATTTAATTTGACAACATTTGCAACTTCCTCAAAACCAGAGAACCGTTATCCTTGCTAATGGGCCAGAAACAGCTATTGTAATTATGTGCAAGGATTATTTATTCAAGCGTTGTACTGCCTTGGACCTTAATATTGCTAAATATATATTTTGTATTTTAATTTTAAATATTGTGTTCATTTATAAAGTTCACCTACTTTGTGCCTTTATTCCTATGTAAATTCATCCTCTGGGCCTTATTCTCGTTTGTATCTTCCAAAGTCAATTTGTTTTAATTTTTTTCCTTTTTACCACGGTTAGGGCACAGGTGGTAGCTCAGATATTGTAGCAAATCGTTAGCAGAGACGTGGGAACAAAGCGGAACTAAGTTATAGCACAAATGCAATTCTTGTTGTAATAAAAGGTCTTTTATATTTTTCCTTTTCATAGTAAAATGGAAAAAGACATATATATTCATGGTGAGCATCTCTTTTCTTTCGCGGATAAGAGCTTTATTATTTCGCTTCCACAGTTGGTTCTTTTGGTACATTTTACACGGCCATGGCAATTAAAAATTTAGATTTGTTGTGGAAAACAGAACTTTGCTTTCTTTTTCAAATTAGAAACTCCATGGGCAGATTCAGAATCGGTCGCTACCTTACTGTAAATTTTGAAACAGAATGGGGAGACTAAAATTTATATTAATTTGTTGAAACAAGATCCAAACGAATATTTTGCTCAAACTACATTTTTGTTTAAGGAATTATCAGACAGACTAGAGGACAGAGCTTCACATATAACTTGAACTATAATACGCCGTACGAGGGCGAAATTGTCATATCGTTATGGCAGTCTGCATTTGTTAAAGTCCTATAAACCTGCTGTTGAGATAAAAAACGATATTTCGTCTTATTTAACTAAAATTCAAATGTTACTTATTTCCACTGCAATACAGAAACCAGTTTATATATTGGTAACTTAGGTAGCATATTTACATCCAAAAGGAAAAATTCAAAGTTATTACGAATTAAATTTTTACCGTTACATGCCTTGCGTCGGGTGCATAAATTAAGCAGTTAATTTTTTTTTTTGATTAGGCTTAAATATTTTTTATTTTTGTTTTATTTATTTGCCTAAGGAATACTTTGACTTGGATCACTTCTACTTATTATTTCTGAATGTTGTAAAACTGCGATTAGTACAGCTAATTCAAGACGCAAGTTAAATTTAGGAATATTTCAGGCATGAGTTCTTGAGTATTTTTTCCATCCCGTGCCTTAGTACATTATTTAGGCAAATATTATTACGTGCTTCAATGCGCAGTAGTGAATCCTTTTACGACTTTGTTAGCAGAATTTAAACAACAGGCAGAGATTTTTATGGTGAAGGTGGATGAAGGGCAGATTTGTGCATTGTTTGAGTCTGGATTATATATTTAATCAGTCCGTCAAATGTTAAGCTTTATGCCAATACTAAAGGTATTTGAGGACTTAGATAACATTGCATTATGGATTCAGCAATTACCCGAAGCTTCGATAGGTGCAAAATCCAATAGGTGACCCAGAATATAGATAGTCGCAAGTCTATATTAACAGAATTGATCTATGACTTGCCTTCTTGTAAGTAGAAGGAAAATAAGGGAAATATACTAAGTCATAGCGATTTTCAAATGTTTTAAAAATTATCGCTATATGAAACAATTTGGTATTATAGCGCCGCTAGCAGTAAAACATAAGACCTATGAAACAATAGATAACTTATCATTTAAGACAACTTTAAGCGTTTTAAAATTGTAATCAATAACAACGAATATAGTGAAAACGTTGAACAGTACAAAGAAAAAACTATATTACATAAACTGAGTGTTTAACGAGCTCTTTACTTTTTGTGTAGTAAGTTTTTGTCCCACTTTCGGTTTATCAGAGCTCTTCAGAGACCATTTTCAGAAATTTCGAGATATACACCTCGTTTGTCATAAAAGTATCTTCGGTTTATGATATTTTAATCAAAAAAGGTTAGCGCAATTGTAAGGAAAATCAAACATTTTCGAAAAATGTTCCACGTAAAGTTTAGTTAAGGTCGAGGCCTTTTTTTGTTTTGATCTTCGTGTCCATCCTCAGAAGGTACTGAACTTAAATACGAAGTCTGGCGTTTAAAGGCATTTCATTTTTGAGCTCTTCTACTATTTCCGAACAAATACACACTCGGACACACACACACACACACACATACACACATACACCTAGGGACATTTTTCTAGAATGTATTACAGCTACGGAAATGTTTACAAAATTATCTTTTGTTTTGTTTGGCTTTTTGGATTCAGGGAGTCGGAAAACATGTATTTCCGGTGAAATATCTGTACACAAATTTTCGGGTGAAATACAATACATTCACCATCTACTATGTACATGGTATATAGGTGCTATAGAAAGTAATTATATAGAATAACATAAAGAATTTAACACCATAAATGCGCACATTTTTTGGATACTTTTGGCACTCACAAACTGCTGTCTACTAATGAATAATATGCAAGTGTTGATTATGTGACGTGTCATCCCGTCTTCCCTTTGCCGTCTTTCTGGATTTACATACTGCATGGCTATGACTTGAAGACTTCACCTCTTTTCTCCCACTCTTTGTACTTCGTAACTAGAGTCGCCCTCCGAGGTGTAATGGTTATTATGCTAACTTCATATACCCAAGGTCGCGGGTTCAAACCCGGCCGAAGACGATGGATTTTTTCGGGCGTAAAAATCCTTAGCATGGCTTCCTTTGGACGAAAAGTAAAGCCGTGGGTCCCGTGTCGTAGACTTACGGCACGTTAAGAGAACCTCAAACCTAATAGAGAGGCCTCTGAATAAAATTAAGCGGTCTTTCACGCCCAGTATAGAATGGGACGAGTAAATGTAAATGGTGTGTTATTTATAGACGCTTTTAACTACTGTGGTTCTCAGTGTCCCAATCTAAATTAGGCGTAAAGACCGCTTATTTTGCACAGAAGCTTCTCTATCCGGCTTGAGGTTCTTTTATGTGCCGTAAATCTACGACACAGAACCAACGGCTTTACTTCCTTTCCGAAGGGAGGCTGAGAACCACAGCAGTTAAAGAGCGTCCATAAATAAAAACGCCATTTCATTTGCGCAACTAGAGTGCTCAGGTCTATTTGCAAGTATAATAATTTACTATTAGAAAACTCAGCAATGTGAACCGCAACTCGTATTCGTGAAACCGAATTGGATTCTAGGAACCGCCACTTCGGTCCCATTGGTTTCTCGTACTTTCCCCAGGTTCAGGCAAATGATGGAATGATTAACTTCTATCATGATTTTCTTGTCTCTTATTACGTGTACTATGGTTTTTTTACAACCAGGTGATGATGCTCAACTTAATGCGTCTTCTCATAAATTGCACTTTGTACGAGTAGTAAAGGCCTCTTTCCTAGATTTATTCAGCAATATCTTTTTGGGACCTATATCCAAAATTGGCCCCATCACGGGAATCTCGATGGTGTGTCAGACATCGTCAGATGGTTTCGAAATGGAAATGCTGAGAACCCAATTTTTTCTTGCCCCCATGGTTATCCGGATCTGAATGCTCTTTGGAGCTCTTATTGGGTTACTCTGCTGCGGTTTCGGGGCCCCTTCTGAAAATGTGTTCTTAGTAGATGTTTTTGAACACACAGCTAGCTAATCCGGTTATTTAGTAACGCCAGAAGTTTATTATAATACCACTTGTTCTTTTCCCCAGTCTGGGATAAAGCAAACTTTTCACTAGCGTAGTATTTTACTGTCTTATGAAACCCTCATGAATACTACTTTGAAACTTTCAACCACCATAATACTTTCAAGTTAGCATTCATTACGCTTTTAGTATCCTTTTGGAGTGAGTTACATTCTTTGCTCAAATTTTCCCAAATATCTTCTTTCGCTCTATCGGTAGTCCATCGTTTTTTCTCCTTTCTTTCTTCTTTAAGTTTAATGTCCATAAACTTGGTAAGTTATATGGGACGGTGAATGAAGGAAATGGTTCATCTGATGCTCAAATGAAGCCATGATACGCAGACTACAAAGCAGTCCGTCTTGTCAATATAAGAGAAAAACTCACCCTAGCTAATGTTCAAATTCACAACTTAAATGTGACGGAGGTACGTTAACCTCTCATCACGGAAAAATCTATCAGTTTTTTTTTTTGTTCTCAATGACATTGAGAAATTTAGGAACATATCTAAAAATTTTCTTTCTCTACATTCGTGAAATTGGTGCCGTCATTTGGTTTAATTGTGAATTAATATGGACTTTAAAGCACAAAACCAAGGTTAATTTACTTTCTAATTTTCATTTTCACCAAAATCTTACTTTATAGTTTCTCAAGATGCCTTGCATTAAAAGATACCCATTATATATTAAGACTGCAGTTTATATAGTTAACTTCTAATCGTATATTTAACTTTTAAAAAAATATGTACCATAACAATTTATCCTTAATAAATCATTAATTACAGTTCAGTAAATAATACTGTCAAACAATAAAACTAATAATATCGGTGAACAGCGCATATTTTAATGATTCCGTAAATATTTTACCGTTAAGTTACTACGACCTCAGTTATTTAATGAGTTTTGGTGAAGACCGCTATCAAAACAAGAGAAAAACCCGTATTCGAATACCCTTCCTAGCCGAGATACGAACTCGGGTCGTCTTAAACGTGAGCCAGACACACTACACCTACTCCATAGAGATATGTTTAAAATCCTTATGTTTTAAAACTATATTTACAAGCATTTCTTTCTGTACATTCGCAAAAAGTGCGTACGGTTCGTTTTAATTAATAAACCCAATGTGTATTTTATTTTCTCCTCCATTTTTTTTTTATTTTGTGGTCAATCAAGTTCTTTCTATAATTGCGCACCAATTATATAAGTTTTGAAATTTTCTATATTTAATCATTTTTTTTTTGTATTGTTCAACACCCGCTTTTACTTCTTCTGGCACCGCAGGCGATGACATTGGTGATAAATGGAATGAAGATGGAGTGCATGGCGAGGAAAACCGAAGGACCCAGAGAAAACCCGCCCCTGCGCCGCTTTGTCCACCAAAAATCTCGCATGCGGTCGCTTGGGATGGTATCCGTCTAGATGATAGGCGAGTGGTCTAACCACTCGGCCACGGAGCAGCCCTTATAATCAGTGTGAAAAATACATTGACGAAGTAGCTAATTGTTAATGATCCATTAGTTTATGTTCAGTAAATAATACTGCTAAGCTGATGGTGAGCGATACACACTTTGATGTATTTGTAAATATGTTAGTGCTTCATTTGGTCTGATTTAATGATAGTTGAATAAAGCTTTGGTTATAGTATTACCCTTATTACCATCCTTGATTTTGGCAATGGAAATTATAAGCGTATTTAGCGCGGTCATTTTATCGATAAATATTCATTATTACAACAAATATTATACGGTTTATTGCAATGCTTCTTTTTTCACAATTTTATGTACAGTATACAATGTTATGATTGTGGAAGTAATCATGCGTTCAGCACTGGTGCTATGAAGGTTAAAACAAAAGCAAACCAGGGGCAAACGATAACAGATAGAGGTCACAATTGCGCATGTGCGAATGTACTGATACAAATTAAGATATATCCTTTATATGACTGTCTATTCTTCATTTATACGTAAACACGAAACACAGCATCCTGAATTTACAAGTTGCCAACATGGACAAGTTACATATAGCAATTAACATTCAAATGGGTATAAAATGACCTTTAATGCAATTAACAAGGAAAAAGTAAACACAAAGCAATAGAAATGTTTGGGAAAAAAAACAAACTTTAACAGAAAATATAAATAATTAAATAAAATAAATATGTCACTTATATGTGCCAGCAGCTGGACGGAATAACGCAGACCTAAGAACGCAGCATACTTGTACGACAATTTGAAGCGGACGCTGTCTTGGTGCCACTGTTGAGACTAGTAGAGGCTGAGGAAGACATCACGTCCTGGAGTAGTGTGTCTAACTGGAGCCAATGTGGCTTATTGAAGCCCATAAAGTCGTAACGTTTAGATTTGGGAATTTCAAGACCCAAAGAGTACATGCTGGGCCTTTGGAAGGATGTCTTGAACCCATAGTACTACTGTCGGAGACCAAGACATACTCTGACAGGTGGTGACGCCAATGTCAGCAGCAGGTTGTGACCCTCAGACCAGAAAATAACACGGTATGCGGCATTATAAGGTGGTAGCACCCTTAAACACACAGACATTCCTTGTGTCAGACAGGGCTAACAAGTGTATGATAGTTGCCATGCTTTACTTTGTGTGTCCACCAACCCTAGCCGAAAGATAAAAGCTTCGCGAACTGACTCGTTGAAGAATGTTCTGCTTCTTTGGTCTAACGTTGGAAGTAAACCATCAAAAAATCAGCGTCGATTAAAACCTAATGAGGGAAACATTGGGGTTCACCTGGAATCACAAGACGCGCACAGTACTTCATCCAGTGCCAGACGGCATAATTGAGCGGTATATCAAGGAACGTGGCCAATCGCCAGATAGAGGTCAAAGTGTCAATTTGATTGCTCGCCAAACACTCTTCAACACAGGAAAACACTGGATTGACACCAGCCAGTTTAGTCTTTGTCAGAAAGCTGTCTCTATTAGGCATCTAATATTTGAGAAAATCCCTCCCCTGGGGCCGAAACTCTGCTTCGTGGAGAATCTAATAGACCCACTTCACGTCATGCATGATATTGCGCATCAATACTATGAGGTAGCGAGTGACCGAATGACGATCCAGTTCGACAAGCAGGTCAACAGTCGAGGTTTCCTGTGGGATGATCCGATTTGGCTACATCGCTCTACTTGGACGAGCTGGTGTGAACAACCAGCCCTGAGGAGGAAGCAGAATGTCTATGCGCCAAATGCCAAATTGCAGCGGAGATTTTATTGTTAGTGGTGCACGTTATGTGCCATATGCGGGAGTATTTAGTTTGTTGATTTTACGCCTCCCTTTGGGTGCTTATGTGCAGCGTAACTAAGTGTCCCTTCCAATCAACTCCACTACACTCACGTACCTGGTACTGAAGCTCTTCTGGGATGAGCTGTCACGGCGTTGCTCAGTCTTGCACGAACATTGACTGTTCCAGGCGTGGATTTGACTAGAGAGAGGAGTTGTAGGAGTGATCTTGTAATTGTTAAGCAAACACTTGTAACTTTTACTGCTGTTTATTCTAAAGGAGTTTTGAAGACAAGCACCTTGTTATACACTTTATACTGCTGACTAATGTTCTTTAACACTTACTCACAAGTACTTTCAATTACACTGTTTTAGTTGAGTACATCGCGCAATTCACTTTCACGTAATCACGAGCCGACTGTTAAATAGTTGAGCGGCATTACTTTACTTCACATACAGTTTCTTATTATAATAAACCTACTTCGCGAACTTCTTGACAAACGACCTTGAGGGAGAATTCTTAACATGCGACGACGTTGCCTCTCTCACGGGTGAATTCTTAGCAAAATGACCTCGATGTGCCCAAACTTACTTCTTAAATACAAAAAACGGTGTCATGGTGGCTTCTTTCTTGACACCATCGTTACCCAAAACCATTGCAAATCTCCCGTAATGCGTCATAATAATCACGTGACACCACGAATATAAAGAAGAAGTCCCATTGTGTGCTTTAAACTGTCGTTTCCCCTCATACTAAACTTGAACGTGACTTTCACAAAAGAAGAAACTTCTCACCCCTCTATCCAGTCTGGCGTCATGATTCTGAGTAACTTTTAAGTAAACAACTGGCTTCTTGGTTCCTATGCATACAACTTATTAAATATTAACTTTCTTTACATACATTTAGATAATTAGTAAAAATGATTGTTATTATTATTATTACAAGGCTAATTAACGGTCTCAAAATGCACCCTGCTTCTATGAACAATGGAGGCCCATTGGTCGGCGCCTCCCTTTCGATAGCTCGATTAATTATCGCACCTGCATTACATAATCACAACTGCATGTAATAATGACCTCCCGAAATATTTTGCTACGTATTGGTTGATATAAAATTGATACATCCAGGTCCGAAGCATCTAATTTGGTGCGTACACTTGGATTAGAGATAGTAGTCATTAAGTGTGTATGAGCTACGAGAGACAAAACTGTGCAACAACATTTGAATAAAGAAAGTTTATTGTACTCAGAATTTAACATAGCGCGATTTTGTTACATTTTTGTAATTTCCATTATCATCTCTCCCCCAAATTGCTTCATTCGTACCGTGGAAGGAAAAGGCCAATACTTCAGTATTGGATGCAGAGAACAAATTTAAAACCATTCATTGATTAAAGCAAAGGTTGCAGCAATATTCATTGATCTAATTTTTGTCTGCTGAAAACCGTAGGTACCACCTAGCTTGTATTGATTTCTTTCTCCAGATGTTTAAATCCCTTAACACGTTGGTTAATTCTGGCCTAAATAACAGGCAAAACCTACCATGAAATAATTTTAATGAAATATTGTTAAATCTTGCAATTGTATTTTAATTTCGGATTTGTTTTCTGTTTCTTTTCTGCAGATATGGCTCAGGTGAAATTAAATATGCAGCAGAAGAATATTAGCGCAGATTGTTTCCAGCTTTTTAGAGTTTTATTGTAGCTTAAGGGTAAAGCTATGATTAAAATGTATGCACATTATATAACAAATCCTTTGGAGGCATGTCAAAATTTCACAATACTTGGGTATTTACACACAAGTTCTTTTATATTTTGTAACAAGTAGAAAATAATAGAATGTTTAGGTAAAAGCTCGGGCCTTTTAGACGGATGATAGATGAAGCTGCGTTTAAAAATTTCACTGCTTAATCCATATACTATATTCAGTCTCTAGTTGACATTTTCATCTGCAGCAATGTGAGGCACAAGATGATAACACACTCCTGACTGCCAATCTAAAACTGTTGAATTCAGTATGTAATCAGTTGCGGTCGACCGTACCACTGCAAACAATCTCTATGGCAGTGCTTTCCAAAATTCTGATGTACTTAGGGCACATTTAACTATATATAATGCGTAGTGGGCGCCACCAGCATCGCAACTATTAATTTTACTATTATTATTATTATTATTATTTTATTATTATTTTATTATTATTTTATTATTATTTTATTATTATTTTATTATTATAATAATTATTATTATAATTATTATTATAATTATTATTATTATAATTATTATTATTACCATTATAATTATTATTATTACCATTATAATTATTATTATTACCATTATAATTATTATTATTACCATTATAATTATTATTATTATTACCATTATAATTATTATTATTATTATTACCATTATAATTATTATTATTACCATTATAATTATTATTATTACCATTATAATTATTACCATTATAATTATTATTATTACCATTATAATTATTATTATTACCATTATAATTATTATTATTATTACCATTATAATTATTATTATTATTATTACCATTATAATTATTATTATTACCATTATAATTATTATTATTACCATTATAATTATTATTATTACCATTATAATTATCATTATTATTATTACCATTATAATTATCATTATTATTATAATTATAATTATCATTATTATTATTATTATTATTATTATCATTATCATTATCATTATCATTATCATTATCATTATCATTATCATTATCATTATCATTATCATTATCATTATAATTATCATTATCATTATGATTATTATTATCATTATAATGATTATTACTACCATTATTATTATTACCATTATAATTATTATTATTATTACCATTATAATTATTATTATTATTATTACCATTATAATTATTATTATTACCATTATAATTATTATTATTTGTTATTGTTATGTTGAATGTATTGCTAATATTATTAAATGGCTGTAGCAGTAGTACTAGTAGATGTAGTGCTTGAATTAGCGGTATTTTTAAAATTGCGCCTCCTCGAATGTGTGAGTCCCGCTACGCTTCGGAATATCTCAGGTTATACTGAATGTTTGTTTAAAAACCGGACTCCTTCGTTCATTTTCGGTATAAGTATAAATAATCAAACCTAACCCTTTGATCGCTATCGCTACAAACAAGTGTGTTTAAAGGAGGGAACTTACTATCGTCCTGAAATTTTACTTAAAATTAGAAATTCTCAGAATAATAAAAATTTGGCTGATGAAGAGTGCCAGGAAATCTCATTTCGGGCGCCATGTCACCCGCGGACGCCGTGTTGGTCCTCGGTAATCCCATTTATTTTGCAATAATCCCAGGAAGCAGAAGAAGTCAATGAAAATTTTGGCCGAAGATAACCTCTGCCTGCGGTAAGGTAATATCGTTAGTGAGATAAATAGCTGTCACAGATATATTTTCATGCAACGATCGCATTCCCTATTTATAGATACAAAAATAAATGATTATTTAATTTACAGCTTCAGCATTGTACCATAGTACAATAAATAAGAATTATTATTATTGGCATTTAATTATTTTAATTAGCAACCGCAACGCGGAGTTAATGCTCTGATGCAGTTGGTGCTGTATTATTAATTAGCTGGCACTTAACAGTGCCGGTAAGAGTTAAAATGAGATAAGCCTCTTAGCTACCCAGTGCAATCACCGAGGCAATGAGAGCTAACTAGAATATTCCGGAGGTTTTTATTCTAACTCCCACGTTACTATTGTACTACCATAACCTTTCAAAAACTCCTATGGTATTTAATTGATTTTATATATGGACGTTCTTTAATGGCTGTAGTTCTCAGCGTCCCAGTATATATTGGGAGTGAAAGATTGTTTGATTTTCCTCAAAGGCCATTGAGGTTCTTTTAGGGGCCGTAACGCCTTTACAGTCCTTCCATGTTATGTATGTTTATGCCCGAAAAAATCCATCGTCGGGTTTGCACTTCAACCTTCGGAACTAGAGGCTAGCATTTTACCTTAGACCATGGAGAAAGATAGAGGTTCCTATAGAGATATTGGCTGTTACACAGCTTGGTCAGAAACGTCACCGAACAAAGTTGTTACTCGGTATGTTGTTGCACAGATCCTATGCGATATAAATATATCCTTTAATGCGAAGAGAGGTGCATTAAAATGCCTGGGCAAGGTAGCTTGGGAAACTCCGAGTCGCGTGCTTTCGCAATGTCTTCGTAAACAGCTCTACCTGCTATACAGTGGTTAGCTCACATTAAGGAATTGTTTGTATTACGAAAATCCACTAGATCAACTGCGTTTAGTTATTTGTTTATTCGTCCTACATATTTCATCCTACAGCCAATGAATGAGAATAACTGAAAAATAGCTTTAGATGCGTATCACAATATTACTATGTTTTAAAGGTATTTTAATGTTGCTGATCTTGAGGATGGAGACAAGGAACCTAATAAGAGATAACGAGGCAAGAATACTATCAAAATTCTACAAATGGATTGCAGATAAAGCTAAAAAAATAAACGACTTTGCAGTGAGACAGCAAGTTTAATTTACTTCCCTTAAGTTTAAGAGCTAGTTCTTATTTATAACAGAAAGTTGTCGAGGTTTTCTTATTAGGATAATTACGAATAATTTGATGAATAAATACAAGATACTGGTGGTTAGGGCAACATGTGCCTCAAAACTGTCCAATTCATTTGAGATGATAACTGATCCTTCTTATATTCAAACCGCACGACGCTACAAAACCCAATTACCCCTGTGATCCACGGGTTATCAGTCGGCAACCCATTATATCCGTTATACTATTCTGTCCTAGGGCTGAATAGGCGAATGGCTAGATCAAAAAGAAGCTCCTTTCCCTGTTATTACAATCCAGCTCAAATGTTTCCAATACAAGAAACTTTAACAACTACCCAGGACGATTTACGATGGAAGCGCAACCATGCTCTGCTACAATATTGCTCGTGCACGCTCCCCCTTACGATTCCACAGAATATAATAACCCGTTAATTAGGCTACAAGTCTTAATAATATAACTCAGGAACCAGACTTCAAAACTGTATTAAAACATGGTGTACCGATATATATATATATATATATATATATATATATATATATATATATATTATATAAATTCTGAACAAAATAAAAAAAAAACCAAAAAAAAAACTTCTGACCTAAGAAGAAAATAAATATTTCAACAACAGCAGCAAAATTATGTTTAACTTAGGAAAATTCTACCCCTGCATGAATTCTAATACGTACCATTATATAATTTCACAAATTTTAAG